>JAHLJT010009436.1:73178184-73656172 GCA_031308135.1 Acheta domesticus | reverse complement strand
TTTATTTGAAGACTTCCTGACTAAAAATTTGTTATCCAAATGCGATATTTTAGTTGTAAATTTTATGAACATTGTGTGATGAATCTACCTACATTGCGAATTGTTTAACATTTTTTAGGTACTAGTTCAGATCTAGTGCGAATGAAAATCTCAAGTATGTTTCATCTCAAGGCGTTGCCAAAGCATCCTGACATTTAAACATTGAATAACTAAAACGTGTACAAAAGTAAAAGAACTTATTGATAATCTTTTGGTACCCATTTTCAAAATAGAATTGATCTTCTGCAAAACACAATCGCGAATTCTGCGTATTAAACACCTTCAGAAATCGAGTACGTAAACGTGGAAAACGTGTGGGAACATTTTCCAATATGTTCTACTCGCATTACATCCAGAGCTGTCGGAAAGTTTGAACGGCAGGTATCTCCCACAAGCTATCACCGTCTCAGCTAGAACAAGCTCTAAGCGTGTGTGTCGGCATGAGCATAGGTCAGGAAGTGGAGGAATATCGCGCATGGCCCGTTGCCCGTTTGTTACACTACTTCTCCGCATTCTCGCCTGGTGTTTGAATATTTTTATTCAGACTTTTTCAAATACAATTTCTAATACAACAGTTAGGAATTAAAGAGAAATATTAAAATAAAATAAAATAAAATAAAATAAATAACAAAAAGTTAAAGGTTCAAGAAGAGAGAGAGAGAGAGAGAGAGAGAGAGAGAGAGAGAGAGAGAGAAAAGAGTTACTAGCTAAAGAAAAAGTTTAAATATTGAGGAAAAAAGTTCTAGTCCGTGAGGGACGAGTGTGGCGCCTGTGACGCGAGTGCATCGCCGGTACTGCTGCTGCTGCTGCCGTTGGTGCGGTGAGGGCGGGGGGCACAGATCTTGTCAACAGTCTCTCTGTACTCGCGCGGGGCGAGGTAGGGCCTGGCTGTGTGGGCGAAGTAGCACGCCGCGCTCCCGGTGATGGCTTCAGCTATGATACGCTGTCTTAGTTTTTTCAGCTGATAGCCATTCGAGACCTTTAGGAGCGCAGCGTCGCTTCCGGGGTACCATTCGCCCAGGGCACCCACCACTAGCGGTATCATTTCGGCGGAGGCGTAGCCGGCGCTGAGGAGAGCTGCGCGGGAGGCACTGTACTTACTCTTCTTTTCCTCGTATCTCTCCTGCAGCTTACCGGCGCGCGCCGCCACTACCGTTGCATCTACGATGATGGAGTGTAGCCCCCGCGCGAGAACGAGATCCGGGCGCTCACTATCCACCACTACCTGGTTTTCCTTAAGGACCTTCCATCCGCTCGCCACTGCGGCCTCTTTGTAATGCTCGCAGATGTTGTTGTGGCGAGCGTGCCACAGTGCCGAATTGAATCGGCACTCGTTGGTCACATGTCCTATGGTTTCGAACGCGGCTGTGCCGTCTGGGCGGGTGCAGCCCTTCCGGCAAGCCTTGTTCTTGTTACCAGGGCAGTGGTTTAAGGCGGGAGCGGAGTTGAGGCGGGCCGGGAAGAGAAACTTGTACACAGGTATTCTCATGTGCTCCCCGGTCCGCGTGAAGAAACCTGACTCCTTGCCCACCCCCGCCAGAGCGCCCGCGTAGATCCCTTGGGCCTTTTGGGACTGCCATCGCCGCGAGTGCGCCTTCTGAAATAAATCTCGTAGACGCCTCACCAATGACGACCTCCCCGAGGGCCCGATGGTGACCACCTCCGCACTGTTGTCCTCCATGCGTGCCTGGTAGTTGTCAGGGTCCCGGGTGTCCGGCGGCTGCTCCTGCTGGGCGCCCGTGTCCGGTCGTGGAGGGCCCGATCTCTGCTCCGGGGTGTCCCTTCTAGCCGCTGGCACAACTGAGGGTGGAGGCGCCAGGGCGACGCCGGGGCCACGTGGCTCGTCGCTGCGCACGGAAGCTGGCTGCGCAGACGAAGCTCTCAGGCCGTTGGTTCGGTTAATTGTGGCCAGTACTGGGATGCCGTCGGCGTCGACTCGCTGAGTGGCGGCCAGCTCTACCCTGTGTAAGTCCTGGCTACCACTCTCGGCGTCGGCGTTTGGAGCGGCGTCCTGTGGCTGCATCTGGGCGGCGGTCCAATCGGCCCGCGCGCCGTCCTGCACGGCCGGTGTTGGTGGCGCGGCGGCGCCTACTCCTCCGCTCTGCCCGTTCGACGTCAGCTCCGGGGCGTTGCCCCCGGCGGCTACTGGGGTGTCATCCTCGGTGGCAGTGGGGTCGCGGCCTTCGCCGCCCATGGCCTCTGCATCGGCGGGCGCTGGCTCCAGCCGGGTGACAGGATAGTCCCGTGGGAGGCAGTAAGAGGAGGGGAGGGTGAGGGAGGGGACGAGGGTGCCGTTGTTCTCTCCTATCTCCCAGTGTACTCCCACTCTGCCCGTGGCGTTACGCGCGCGCGACCAAAAAGTCTCTAGACCGTATCTGCGGGGGAAGGGGCGGTTGTTGAGGTAATCCGCACTCACGTTGGGAGCAGGTTGTGATCTGGCACAGTGACTTGCTTCCGCGGCGAGGTCTTCCATGGCGGCATTTCTGAGGCTAATGTCTGGGCTCGTTAAAATTTTGAAGGCAGAATCTATCGCCCAAAAATCGGCCTCCTCTCTCACCTTCGTGAGGCCGATCGCCCCGTCCTCGCGGTGTCCGTAGAGAAAGGAGGAGGAAGCGCGCTCTGGGAGGGAGAGGATGTCTTTCACATGCGCTCGCAGGGCGCTGTCCATTGTGAGCAGCTGCTTCCTCGTGTATCTTCCCATTCGGAGGGGGAAGGTGAGCGCTGGCAAGACGAACTGAGTCAGGGCGTCGATCTTTTGCCAGTCATAGAGCCCCGACTCAGCTATCTTACCAGCAATGCTTTCTTGTTCAAAAAGCCCCTTCCAGTCCTTCACCAGGGAGAAGCCTACTGGCCGTCCCAGATAGTCTGTGCGATCATTCGCGCCAAGAGCTCGTAATAAATGCCCATCTATCTTGATGCCTACAACCGCATGTCTTCTTCGGTGAACGGCGAGGGTGACACATTTGTGGGGGTTAACTTTCACGTCTGTCATACTTAGGGCCCGTTGCGTCGCGTCCGCCATTGCCTGTAGCTCCTGTTCTCCGCTCGCGATTAGGGCGAGGTCATCCGCATAGGCTAAGACTTTCGCGTGCCCGGTCGCGGCCTGCTCCGCGGCTCGCACGGTCGCATCGATGACGATGTTGAAGAGGGTCCCGCTAAGTGGGCACCCCTGCCGGATCCCGCGCGTGATGGGGATTTCACCAGTCGGGCCGCGGGATGTGAGCACCCTTGTCGTGTTGTTGTTATATACGTCGGTCACGATATTGGTGAATGCTTCCCCAGCCCCGATCGCAAGAAGGGCATCCTGCAGCGCTCTATGAGGCATAGACCCAAACGCGTTTTGTAGGTCGAGAAGTGCTAGAGCCATGTCCTCTTTGCCGGCTCTGGCCCGCTCGATATGGCGTAGGAGCGTGTAGTTGTGCTCCAGCACGCCATCGAAGGGGCGGAAACCTTTTTGGGCCTTTGACAGGGCTCCGTTCTCTTCGACCCACTTGTTTAAGCGTGTTGCCCACAGCCCTGTATATAATTTACAAAGTGTGGGTCCGAGGGCAATCGGGCGCCAGTTCTTAATGTTGTCTAGCTCGCCTTTCTTATATATCAGGACGGTCTGCGACCGCCGCCAGGCCTGCGGGATTCGTCCTGCCTTCCGTATTAAGTTCATTAGAGCTGTGGTTAACTTCGCCTCTGGGTCCGTTGCCCTAATATGTTTGTAGGTTAAGCGGTCTTCCCCCGGGGCGGTATTCTCGGCGTTCATGAGTCGCCGCTGTACTTCACGGGCCGAGAATTCGCCGCAGTCGAGAGGCTCCCGGTCCATGATATGGGGAAAGACGGACCCGTCGTAGGCTGAGGGGTTTCGATTCGCATCTGTCTCGCACCGGAAGTACTCTTCAATTTCTTCTAGCTGGATCTGGCACCTCTCCCCTTCCTTTCCTGTGATCCAGCGCATTGCCCGGCGTCGCTGATTCATGTACGTAGTACGTATTCGTTGCTTGTCGGCAGCTGGAGGCGGCCTCGCGGCGAGCTTTCGCGGCCGCGCCTCATCTGGCGCCACTGTCACTGGTCGCGTCTTTATATTTACTGCCTCCTGAAGGCCCGTCACGCATCTCTCGTATATATCTTCTAAAGCAGCGGGCTCGGTGCTTTCGCCACTCCTCAGGGCAAGGCAGATTTCATTGAATGCAGAGGTGAGGGTTTCCGGCCACTCATTCGTGCGGCGCGCTCGGGGGCCTGTGGGCCGCCGCAGTGGACCGTGCTCGGGGTCTGGTCTAGTAGAGCCTCCCTCAATGTGCTGGCGGGTCGCTTCCTGGGGGGGCGCAGGCGACGCACTCCGCGCGTGTGATTGGCCAGATGCAGGGGCAGACTCAGCTGGGAGGTGTGCCCTGGCGTCTTCCCGCGCGCCTCCCGCTCGCGCCGCAGTGGTGTGGCGTTGGGTGGTCGTCGGGTCGCCCTCTGTCTCTCTTCCTTCTTCATGTGGACTCTCAGCATTCTCTGTCGTGGGGGGCAGGTTCCTCGTCACGCGTGCATTTCCCCTTATTCTCTCGCGTCGGCCACGAGGCCTCCCCCGTTTCTTCCTCTCCGACACGCAATCCCGCCTTCCAACGGTCAGGTCAGCTGGCCGTTCAGTTTCCTCGGCCGCGGCTCCGTCACCTTCGCCTTTTCCGTTGTGTGGTAGCTCTGCCCGTGGGAATCGCTGGATTGCATTGCCGGGGGTCTGTCATACTCTTCGCGCTCGGGTGTGGAGCTTTGCGGGGGCGCGCTACGCGACCTCCTTGCTCTAGTGTCAGAACTCTGGCTCTCGCGTTGAGAGGTGGTAGCACTGGGCGTTTCCTGATTGTTAGGCGCATCGGTAGGGTGGGTCTTGTTGCTCTCGTGGTTCTTGCGTTGTATTCCTGGGTTAATTATTCTTCGGATCCGCTCCCTTTCTGCGTATTTCGTGTTCGGTAGGATTCTTTTCGAGTCCAAACTTTCTTTTCGGGCCCTCTGTGCATGCACCCTGTAGTGGGTGCCAGCCTGCTTGGCAGTCGGGAATCGGCAGTGGCACCCTGGATAGGCACAGGCGGCGGCAAGGAGCTCGCGGGGTGTGGGCGGGGGTTGAGCTTCCGCGGCCTGTGGGCACGCCCTCCGATGCGCGGCCCACTTTCCGCAGCTGCGGTTACATCCGCCGCATATGAGAAGCGAATTAAGTCCGTGGACACGCTTCACGTGGGCTTTGAATGAGGCGCGCCGAACTGACTCATCCTGAGCACTCGTGACGGTTATGTCGCATACCGGACAGACCGCTACTTCGTTGATTGGGACCGGGACGAGGATATTGTTTTGTCCGTCTAAGGCTGGTCGCATTAGTCGCCCGGAGGATCGTGGGCGGGGCCCTGGGCCGTCGCCCACCGGGCAGGCCTGTGGTGTGTACGCGGTCGCCCTGTCCCGCAGGTATCTGCACTGATTAATGTGCTTGCGACTTCCGATGTCGCTTCCACCACACCCTAGGCAGCGAAGTGTGCATTGTTTCCGGTGCCGGTCCTTAACATGCTCCTGCATTGCCCTCACCTCGCTCGCCAAGGCTGCGTCTGGTGGAGATGGGCGGGGTTTCGTGTGGGCAGCACGGGCAGCGGATTTCGGGCGGGGCCGGAAGGTAAACTACTACTTTCTGTCCTTCTCGTCGGGGAGTAATGTATCCCAGCAGGGCCGGGCCCTGTGGGAGGACTTGTGGTAGCTCCCCCCCCTTTTGTTGCTTCGCATGAGGGAGGTTGCCCGGTGACGGCGTCGCGTTCTCCCGGCTCGTGCTCGGTCCTCTGCTCACTATCACTCGCGGGGTTATTCCGCTCGTCTTCTGTGGGCGGGGAAGTTGCATGGGTGGATCGCAGCTCTAAGCTCTCAAGGTCAATTATGGGGTCCAGGTTACCAGCTTGCGGAGGGCCTGGCTCGGGGCTAGCTAGGTTAATAACTGGTGGCTGGCTCATGTTTGTCTCGTCTCGTGCTTGGACGCGGTTGTGCCCAGATCGACTCGCATTCGTCTCCCGGCTCGTGCTATGTCCCTGCTCACTCGGATTCGCGGAGTTGTTCCACGCGTCTGCTGTGGCTGGGGCAGTTGCGTGGTTGGGGCGCTGCTCCGGGCTCTCCAGGTTAATTACGGGGGCTCGGATATCAGCGTGCGTGGCGCTTGGCTCGGGGCTAGCTAGATTTACAATTGGCGGCTGCGTCGGCTTCATCGGTGGAGGGGGGCGTGTCGGTCGTGGGTTCCAGCGGGTAGACGTCGGAGTGGGGATAAACTCCACGTCATCTTGTTCTTTCGTGAATCGCTGCCCTACCAAGTCTTCCAGGGAAGTCGGGTCCTTTGGTGGCGGGTCAGGCGGCGTCGTGTATGGATCACAGTGGAGGGGCACTAAGTCATGACTCACACCAGTTAACACATACCCGGGGGCGTTCTTGCGACTGATCGTATGCCGGAATCTTCTTACTACTTTATACATCGCCCCCTTCTTTGTCATTATTGGAGTGATACTGATTATCTCTCTTTCCGTGCTGACCGTGTGGTCCTCATGGAGGGGGGCGGCAATTACTACTTCAACTGGACTGGTGCAAGTATTGAGGGGTGGTGTAGATGGGGATGCGGTAGGGAACGAACTGAGCGTGTTTGGGCATACCTTATCCGCTCGGCCGGGCGTGGCGTCCTGACCTCTGCAAGGCGTTCCGGGCTGCTCCGCTGTCATAGGCGCCTCAGGCCTCACGGGGGCCGCCGTACGTGGGTGGGAGGCTTCGCCCTCCTCGTGCGACCCGTCAGTAGGCTCCTCCGGTATGCCATCTCTTGCGGCAGCTTCGGGCGGCTCCACCTGTGCAGCTGCAGATGGGGGTTGGCCAACTGGCCGATCAGCAGGCGGACTTGGGCCCGCCTCCGAGCAGATTGGCGTGGGCGGTAGTAGGCACGCCTCCGCGATCTGGTACGGCTCCAGCGTTGTCGAGAGCGTCGGCGCTCGTGTAGGTGCGGCGCTCTGCGCTTCGCCTACATCCTCACTTGATGAGGGGGCGGGTCGCGCGTCCGGTGACTTGCTAGCGCATTGCTCTGGTTCTACTTGACAACGTGTAACGTGGTCTTCCTCCTCCTCCTCCAGGTTTTCCATTGGGGTGGTGGTTGTCCCTCCCGTCCACGTTTTCACGAGCTCATCATCTTCTTGCCTATTTTCTACGATGGCGTCCTGGTGGGCGTTCTCACTCGATTGCGGGGGCGGGGCGCTGGCTGATGCTGGGGTTGTCACATCGTTGACTTTGGCGGTGTCATCGCACCTGCCGCGCTCTCGCGTCCTGTCGGCCTTAGGCTGCGTCCTCCTCTTCCGGGCTGGTCCCATGGGTTTGGTGGCGGTCTTCACCGCTTTTCGTGGCTGTTTAAGTGGGTATTCTGGAGGGGCGGAGTGCGAGCGTGTGGTCGGGGCTCGGGTGCTTGGAGTGGGACGTGCAGTTCCTGCTACTTTCTTCACCGGTTGTCTTCGGACCTTACGAGTGATGTTGCCCTTCCCAGTGCGGATGTCTCCTGCTGTGGCTTTGGGGGACGTCGTGCGGGGGCATGGTGGACATTCACATATTTCAGAGGGCGGTAGGATTTCATCCTCTTGCGGAGCCTCTTGTGGTTCCGAAGTAGTGTTTAGAAGGGGTGATTTCTTTTTTGACTTCCCTTGTGCCGGCAGAAGGCGGCGTAGTTCAAGTGGAAGTTGAGTACGGGCCCGTGTTTCGTCAGGAAGCGGGGACATGTTTATTACTTCGTTATGGGCGCTCTCTATCGAATTTAGCGGAGGTGAATGTCGAGTGCTATTGGGGCTGGTCGGAAACGCATCTTCATCGTCAGAGCCGCTACTTGTCAAGCGGGGTCGCTTTCGCAGAAGCCTAGCCATTTTCAAGGTAGGGAGAACACAATGCACAAAAAGACAGTGGCACACAATATCGGGTCACGACAGAGGGAATAGTTATTTATCGGCAGAGTCTCACAAATGTTTGTTCACAGTTCAACACAAATGCTAGTTGTCACACTGGCGGGTTGTGGTTTTCTTCTGGAGAGTCGGGCCAGCGCGGGAAGTAGGCGGCGGCAGTGAGGGCGGAGGCTGCGGGAAGACGACCATAGCCCCCCCCCCCGGCAGGAGAACGGGAGCGGGGCGGGCTCACGGCAGGGCGAGGTGCGTAGCGCAGGTGCGTTTTATATGCTCAGTGCGGTGCGAGCTAATGCTATTAGACTTCACAGCGGTGATTGTTGCACGGAACGATTACGGCGGGTTAGACAAATGGTTCTTGTACAGTGTTCGTCGGTGTGGTTGGGAGCGGGGTAGCATATCACATCCGGCATCTTCATTGGAGCTTCTGGTGGCGCCGCTATAGGATTTCCTCCACTATTGCGTAAGACGCGAGTGTCAAGTCGCTCCCCACTCGGTGTCATGACTGGCAATCTCGAATCGCGGCTAGCGGTGGGGGGGAGGGAGACCTAGTGGCCGACGAACAGTGCTGCCAGATCTACTGAATCCTCAGTCGAAATGCTGGTTATCAAGAAAATGTGAATATTATTGGACTGTTTTTCAACTGAACACGGATTTTCTGCTGACAATTATCTACAAGTGGTAGGTTTCAATGCGCCACCCTGTTCATGCGATCCTAAAGTAGTGAACCCATGGCTCCGTTCTTTGGTCTTGTAACGCATCCACATGTCTACACTTTGATCAATTCTACGTATGATTATTCTGGAAGCATTGTGACAAACATTTCACATATTAATTATTAGCGATCTGAATTAATATATGAATATGGGAATTATGGTGTCATAATGACAAATGACAAAATTTAATATTTATCATTATTTAACGATAAGGATTAATATATGTCTGAAGATTATAAGTCTATGCCTACGTACATGCAAGTTCAGATACATATGCATCCCTTTTATATTTGTATATTGCATGTATAGTGAATCTCTTGCATTATTATTGTATTGTTTTCGCTAAAGTAGTCATTAGATGTAATCATTTAAAATAGGAAAAGAAGATTTTACCCCATCTCTGTAATTCCATTGCCAGGAATTATCAAGGAGTCAAAATTAATATGTGTATCACTTTCTATAGATAATGAAATTGTAACATGTGATTTCCTTCATTGCATAATTGTACAATGATCGGACTATAGCGGGTTCAAAGAATTAGTTTAAATGTTACACTGCAAAAATACGCAGCAGCAATTGTTATATTGCTTCACATTGGTTTTCATCAACCGTAATTCGTTCTACTGATGTATGATGTTGTGGCAAAAGAAATCTATCAACCCTGCCTACTTACTTCCCGGCTGAAAGAGATCCTAAAATAGTGAACTCATGGTTTCCATTCTTTGGTAATTGAACAATATCCACATGTCTACACTTTGATCCATTTTATGTAAGATTATGTGAATTCATGGCTTCATTCTTTGGTTAAATATACTAACTATTTATATTAACGATCTAAGTTAATATATGAATACGAAAATTATAGTATCATAATGACAAATGACAAAATTTAATATTATTCATTATTAACAATAAAAATAAATATTTACATAAGTCAGAGGATTATATGTAACACATGTTTATTGGAGTAAATATACTCCAATTGGCAGAAAAAAAAATGTTTGAATGTGGTGGGATTGAAATCTAGCAATGGATAAAGTATCAAAGTCTATGCCTACATGCATGAATGTTCAGATACATATGCATCCTTTTTATATTTATATTGCACGTATAGTGAATATCTTGCATTATTATTGTATTGTTTCCGCTAAAATAATCATTAGATACAATAATTTAAAATAGGAAATTAATATTTTACCCTATAACTGTACTTCCACTGCCAGGAATTATCAAGGAGTCAAAATTAATGTGTGTATCGCTTTCAGTAGCTAATGAGATTGCAACATGTGGTTTCCTTCATTTGATAGCTGTACCATAATTGGAATATGGTGGTTTTAAAAGAGTTTTAATGTTACACACAATATACGGCAGCCATCGTCATATTGCTTCACATTGATGTTCGTCAACCGAAATTCGTTATGCTGACTGTAGCGAAAGAAATCTGGTAACACTGCGGAAATGACGTCATTTCAGTGGACGCATCTCGAGCAGCGAAGATAATGAACAAGGCTCAGGTTAATATGCACTTAATACGTAGATTATTCCGTCCAATATTCATTATAATTTTAGACGATCTTATGAGTCATTTATCAAGGAAAAAATAAAGAAATAAAGAAAAAAAAAAATTACGTATCATAACATTAAAACCTGGTTTATATGAGGAAAATATATCCTAAAATGATGACATTTAAATTTCAACCACGAATTGGATATCAGTAAAGCATCAAACTATAGGTTTGCAGAAATATTCACTTACATGCGAGTGAATCCCGTTTAGTTGTGTTTGTTTTCTCGCATGTATTACTATGTATTATTGTGTTATGTTTCAGAGATATATCGCTTGATATAAACTGATAAATTTATAAATATTAACGGAATCAACATATAGACCCCTTCATATAATACATATATCAAGATTCCAATTTTGCAATTTCAAATGTGTTAGCTTCAAGCTGAATCGCAATAGCGCGTGGAAGTACATGTTATATTTAATCCTATTGACCTTCTTCGCTCTGAAATCGATTCTACTACTTTCAACAACGGAAATCTGGCAGCATTGCCAGCGTGCTCGCTCGCGGGAGGGGGGAAGCTATCGCATCTTCAATTGTGTAGAAATGGCTTCTTTCGAAGGGGAAGCTACTCGACTCGCCAAGATGGCGATCTTAGCTAAGGTTAATATGTGGCAGGCGCTTCTGAAATTACTCCCGTCGAATGTCTTGCGCCAATTGTCCTATTTGGCGTTTTAAATTGAAGCCTGGACCCGGCTCTATCTTATTTGTGGGATGATGTAGACTCTGGGTGCAATATCCGAACGATACTTTGGTGAAAGACGAACCGTCGCCCAGTGGTGGGGGGCATGTCTGTTGGACGCGTTATTACGAAGTTATCGCATGGTATAATTGCACAGATTGACTTAAGATTAAACCGTAAGATTGTCCTTGTCCTACTTATGTGCACATACGTCTACATTATATAGAATATGATACATTATGATACATTGTCATGCACAGGCCTACAGAGCGGGAACGCGATACCTCAACCACTGGCACACGTGTACGGCATATTACACATTGGGATAGCAATAAATGAGCATGTTCACACACGCCCGCAATCAAGTGCCCGCACCGCTTAGCGTCACCACCACCACCCTTTCCGGGCGGCGCATCCGCTGGACCTACATTACGGTGTGCAACGCATCGCCGCGCCCGCCATCAGCTGCCGCCGCCGCCGGCCCCGCGCTGGCCTCCTGGTGGAGTTATCTTCTCATTATTTCACACACGATAGCACTAGATAAGTATAACTCACTGTTCGGCTTCGTGGAAGTGGCACTGAAGGAATAACACCTAGCTCAGATCAATTACAGAAACTTATCTCAGTAATATCATTCTTAGTTGCGGAGCAGCTCAACAGCACGTCTGTGCACATCCGCCATCTTGAAACATCGGAGGAACCACAGAAAACTACCGATCAGAGCAGCCGGCCGGTTGAATTCTTCTCCAGTTAGCAACTGAATTCGGCCTAACTATTCGTATGTAGCTGGTGTCAAAAACCCTGCCACCGTGGGGAGTGTAACTCTAAGACCTCCCGGTCAGAGGCACCGGAGTGATATCAATTGATGCCCTGAGCCACCTCTCCCTGGCGGGTGCGGGGCCGTAATGGGGGCCGCGCGCGCTGACAGCGCTGGTGAGGCTCTCGCACCCGGTGGGCGCCGCGCCGTGGCACCGCGCTGCATTAGCATAGCCGCGAGACGAATCTGAATGCTCCGGGAGCGCCTGCGATAATGAATGCCGCGGAGATAGCGAGAGAGGGGGGTCATCAGGGACCCTAACGATGCCCTGGGACATTTGCGCCCATCTTGTATGCAGCAGACCCTGCCTCAAGACGTAAAAGTTGGATAATTTAGGGGGTCGTTGACGAACCATATCGTGGAAGTGACCCTATTGCACTTCCAGTGAGGCTTAGATGCTGTTTGGCACATTGCTGTTTTCCAGTTTATTTAACATCACAATGCGTGTGTAAATTTCGAAAAAAAGCGATTTACTTAATTCTACAATTTATATGGACATGCAAACACAGCAAGTTTTGTGTCAGATGATACATAAATGTGAGTTGAAAAATAGTTAATGTATGTAAAACTACGTTATTTGTCATCAACATGCATTGCTACAAGTGTACATCTCAATCCTTAAAACGGCCATATAGTATGTGACTATTTATATGAACTTGACAATTTTCATTCAAGGCAGATACGAAACATCCTCCAATTTTATTTTTGTTTTACGTTTTACGTGTTTTACGTGTTTAATTCATGAGTTTGTTTATGGATGTCTCTAAGAGAATGTGATTATAAAAAATAATGGTTTCTGATGTAACGACAACAGATGTGATTTGTTATAATCTCCGACATCCTTTACAGTTTAGCAGTCATGACCTAGCTCCAGGAATTCTTCAGCACAACAACACGTCGCGTTTAAACTATTCTTAATATATTTCATCTTCATATCTATTTGACGACGTATTATCTGTTTTATCAGTAGCACATTAAATAATACCTAGGGATTTTTTCATTTAATTTTTAGAGTTCTTTTGCCGTGCTGGCTTATCACCTACATATAAAACAAACTATTGAAGATTTATAGATCGAAGAAAAAGGATTTATCCAATAATATTATTCTCCATGTAATCATGTAACCAATGCAACAAACTGTGAAAATAAACTGTTTGTTTCTAAGAAGAACTTGAGAAAATCGTATTACAAGGCGTAGTTAATGAAGTCGTCCAGAAAGTAACCCACATCGATTCATAACTAGAGATGTTTTCGCGAAACGTTACATCGCCGGGAGCTGCCTCCGTCAGGTTTTCATCGCAAGTCTTCACAATTCCGCGCCGCTCTCCCTTGTAATTTCGATACACACCCCACCCGCGCCGCACTTTATCTGTCAACTCTCCCGCAAACCTTCTGACAAGAAGGGCTTTGTGATGTTTTCGCGCCCTTCACAGCAGCTGGAACTGCGTTATAGGATAAACGTCGGCCCCAATTCCTCGCGCCCGTCAGCGCGTTCTGCCCCGTAGTTCCTACTCCGCGCTCTCCCGTGCCGCGCGCGCCGCGCCGCACCGCGACCGCACTTCGCTACCGCTGGCGAAGCACAGTGTTCTGGTCCTTCATTCTAAGAGGGCAAACAAGTTAGAGAAAAACGTTCACTCATGCACATAATAATGCATGGGTAACAGGGTAGTCATTAATTTGAGGAAATTGAAATTGTTTGCTCTGCGTCTCTTCTTAGATTTAGAAAGAAAATATTGAGGTTATATATTTTTACAATTATACAATTAAATAATATTAGCCCTTGCCACTGAGCACTAAATTTTTTTAACTGAACAATGGACAATGTAACTCAGAGCACTTTACACTGGGGCTGAGAGAATATTATTGTTGCTACTTTACCGCTTCTACCAGATTCACCAGAACCAACTAGCACTTCTGGTATTATTATTATTATTATTATTATTACTATTACAATTAATATTGTTAATATTATTATTACTATTATTATTTACAAATATTAACTTCACTTAAGTGAAAATAAATCTTTAGAGCAATTTTGTCATAAAAGGCACTTGTCAATTATTCTCTCATTCCAAGATTGTTTAAAATAATGTTTTTAAGTTATGAAATACTACTTTACATAATTTTCATGTTGAGAATAATATATATCATCAAAGTTTCATTTCGAAATCTTGCTAAGAATGGTTCGTCTCTCATATTTAAAAAATATAATCGTACTATGTTTCGTATTTTCATTAAAACTCATTTTCAAAAACACAATATAGCAACTCAAACTACCTAATTTTATATTGTTATGATGCAGAGCAAATGTTTTACGATTGTGTTCATGACTCCAATATTCTATGACTCTCAATTTTGTGCACAAAACACAATAATTCAACTACTGCTAAACAGTGATACGTTGGCATGCTCATATATTTATCATATGTGGTTTCCATACCACAATTCGCATTTCTGATTCACCACAGAATTATCAATGTGTGCATACTGTTTGTTTTACATACGAACGTGCAACTGTGTCCAGGATATAACATGATTTGTTTGAAATGCGATAAATCCTGAAATACCTGAAGAAATGCAATAACCTGTGCGTCTGTTGATAAGTATATAAATATGAGAAATATATAAAATAATATCCTGACAGACAATTTGTTTTGAAATTGTCTGAAACTAATATTAGATATTTATTTTATTTTTAATTATTGTAGAAAAAATTAGACCGAATATTTATTCATTTATTTGAAACGTGATGTTGCATAGGTTCCTACAAAAACCACCAGAATAATAAAGTTCCATTTAAATATATTGGTACCAAAGCTGCGCCCTGTTGATTCGAAACCTAATCATTCAGTTTTTAGAAGTCAATGAAAATTAATTGACCGGGAATTCACCCCCTTGTCTGCACCGCGTGGTTTCTGCTTGCACGTCGTATAAGAAAATTATATAAACGTGGGCTTGTGCGTTATAGGCATTAGAGATACTGCGAACAAATATCTATATTCAAGAAAATGCATTTCTCTATACTTATTTACTCGTATTTTCTAAAGATCAATATTATGATAATGAAATAATCATGTGCTTCTTAGTCTAGATGCAAAAACACTTGAATTTGAATGAAAACTTTCAAGGCAAATTGCAAAAAACTACGAAAGAAATATCATACTTCTCTTACAATCGATTTCTCTATATCATTAAATGCATATTTTGTTTGAAATTACGCCAATTTTCTTCTGCATTGTTTCATAATTTTATAAAACAATTAAACTCTATGTTAATAGATTTTATTAAAATATATATGTGTTTAAGGTCATTGATTTTCTTTATTCCTTGGCTCTACTGTCATCAATCTGCAATTGGAATATGCAATACGTTTAAAATCGTAATTTTTATATCAGAGTATTCGTATTATTAACTATTAATTTATTTACATGAATTATCACATTTTACAAAAATATACTATATCAATGCTTACGACAATGCAATAAATATGACACCTATCTGCAATTAATACAATAACATCAACATTTTCTACGTCGCTACAGTCGTATTGTTTGGTAAATTTATCTTCGTGGGAAATCTGAACACTTGTGTGCGCTGTTCACCTCTAGGCTTTATGAGGATCCCGGAAAACTAAACGAGCCAAATTATTTCTCGCATAATGTCAGCAAACAGTCATACACATTTAATTTTATTTATAAATATGTTTTCAACTAAAAATATCATTGAATTTAATGTTGGTTTAAATATTTACAATAACAGGCACAAAATAGAGCGTGCAAATTCATAATTTACACATTCACAGACTGTACTTTCCTTTAAAGATTGATAATTTCATGCAGTTTTACTATATTCATTGAAACACTTTGCTTTGTGGTATAGATGAAAACATTTACTGAATTCATTTACATTTGATTCCGTTGTAGTAATTTACGGTGTTGAATTTTATATAAACTTATTTGCAATTGTGTCAATGTTTTTGGAACGTTATATATTCTTTTTACTACACTTTAGTTAAATTATATCCCAAACTTTTGTTATTATCTATTGGGATGAACGTAAATGAATACTACTCTAATGATTTTCAATTTTTTTTGGTTTCCTCAATAATAAAAAAATCGGTGACAGTTATTTGTATCCGGCCGATTTACATACTACTTGCGTTTGCTCACTTCTTTACTTCTCACTTTACTTCTTTTCTTCAAGCCATTCGTGGAATAATTTACATAGCCGCCTTATTCAAATAAGAATTTCTAATTTACTTACCATAGATTTAAATAAGTTTATAACAATATTAATACATAAATTCCTACACCTGACTAAATTAATTTAACTCTACTATGGCGACTACCAAAGAAACTATTTGAAAGCGGTAATGTCACGGGTTGACATTTCTACCACGATACTTGGCGTTTTTTAATCTTCTTATTCCCAAATTGTGAATCTAAACTTTGAATTTAAAACAAGTACAGCCCTTGATAAATTTCTCTAATTTATATAACCCCGTAAAAATTTACGATTCTGGGCGTCTATTTAATTTGCGAATTCCGGACGAGTCTCATAATGTTTTAAATTTTTCCCAAACTGAAAATATAATCTCTTCCACTCTCTTTTTCTCTCTCTTTCTCTCTCTCTCTCTCTGTCACACTCACAAACACACACAACAGTACTAACTACTGATTACTAAACTCATTTTTCGTGTATCTAATATACCTATACCGGAATTGTATTGACAAACCTGAGGATGTTTCATCCTATAATGTTATAGAAATCGTATATAAACACTCTTGAAAGGCAGAAATACCGAACAGAAAGAAGAAAAAATGCCGAACAAGAAGAAGTGATATTTAAAAAAGGTTTTAAATTTATGTGAACGATTGTCGCCAAAATAAGTGACACACGATCGGCTAGCGTTGGGTCGGGTGATTGTTGAATGCCATTGTTCAGGTAGCCTCAATTCCCGTTATAGTCTGCAATTTCAACATAAATTCACGCATAGATTTATCTATTGATGTTTTTTACACAAACAACATACGAACGGTGATAAAACACTCGCTAAAATAAAAAATGATAGAACGATAGTTGAAATTTTGAAATTAAATTAAATATAGCTTTTTCATCTGCAACCAACGTCGTCAGAAAGAACGCCGACGTCTTGAGAAGAGTTCGATGTTGTGGGCAACGTGGTGAAATTTCATCCTCACGAACTGGGTGCCAATTGTAATAATTCCGCCTGTGACATGATGTAGAAGAATTATTGAATTTGTACTGTCTTTTTGACTTTGTGGGATGCGGGAAGGAACAATATTACACAAACTTGCATTATAAGAAGATTCACACCTTTTGGATTCTAATTAATATAATATTAAATCAATGTGTGATGATTACACAGCCAATGCGCGGCTCGCCCAGTAATAAACTATTACTACTGATCCAAACAATATATTTGACTGGGATCCATATTCAGTTCTTCACCCTATTCAGACTCTGCCCTGGCGAGCCGAGCAGGGGAGGCTGAGCGCGCGGGTAGGCGGGCCACCGTTTTGCTCTATACGGCGGCGGTAACGGCTGCAATGGCGGCGGCGGAACGGGAGGCGCTGGTAAAGTCAGCGGGAGCAGATAATTGACCGCTAGCAGGTAACCGAAGAATCGGATCCAGTGGATAATTGCGATTGGCGTCCATGCACTCACACGCCACCATGCGACTTTAGCCGAGACACAATGTGGAGGACGCGATCGCCTAACTGTTCAAGGAATACTACTTTCTGACATGACAATGTTCACTGGTAATGAAGTGCAACAATTGCACTTCACGACTACGGCAGGAGCCGCTTTCACCCTCCAGATTTGGAATGGCTGCTAGAAGCTCTGCAGACAAAACTTTGGATTTGAATGAAGTAGCTTACTGCGAAGTCTTTCTTCTACTCCTTCACCGGCTTCGTTCTATTCCAGTGACTGGTGTCGAAGTAGGTTCTAACTTTGTCCAATGAAATATCGGTGAACGCCCGTTTAAATTATTTGTGGAAGTGGCTCGACTTCCAAAAATAGTAATTTACATGTAATTTGCTTCTCGGAAGGATCTAAGCTTCGGCATCCGGTAACGACTGAGCCGAGTGATTTAAGCTGTTGAAAAACTGTATCAGGCTCCTTTCCAAATTTCCCCATTCAAAAAAATCCCAGAATCGTGAGCTTAAGAGGGTGAGAGGTTTTCCCTTCCTAGAAGGTAGTTATGAAAGGAAACTCGCAACGCGGGGGGCGGTGGTGGTAAAAGGCGGCTCCTCCTGCGCCCGCATACATCGTTCATTCGCGTCCTCCTCGCGTTTCCGCGTTTAATTGCGAAAATCGCTGTGCAGTTACAATATATTACTTATTTCCAATGCGCGCGCAAATTGCAGCCTCTGGCCATGTAAGGGGATTTCTGTGGCTTCATTAGATATCCGAAAATTCGGCAAAACTTCGAAAACAACGAAACCGTTTCGATTTTGTCTGAAAATCTGCAAATATTTGATTGTGTTATTCCGCCTACTCTCAAACTGGGCTTAACAACTTAATACTTGTACTCCGTCCGTCACTGCTTACGACACTGTTGGTGCTATTTGAAAGCAAGTATCCAAGGAAGAGGTGACAGTACTTATTTGCTGGCCACGTTTTACATTTTGGAACGCTTTTATTTTCTCGTTATCGCTTATACAAGAGAAAGAGAAAAAAGTAAGAGAGAAAAAAGAAAAAGAGAAAGAGAGAAAGAGAAAGAGAGAAAGAGGAAAGAGAGAAAGAGAAAGAGAGAAAGAGAAAGAGAGAAAGAGAAAGAGAGAAAGAGAAAGAGAGAAAGAGAAAGAGAGAAAGAGAAAGAGAGAAAGAGAAAGAGAGAAAGAGAAAGATGAGAAAGAGAAAGAGAGAAAGAGAAAGAGAGAAAGAGGAAAGAGAGAAAGAGAAAGAGAGAAAGAGAAAGAGAGAAAGAGAGAAAGAGAAAGAGAGAAAGAGAGAGAGAAAAAGAGAAAGAGAAAAAGAGAAAAAGGGAAAGAGAGAGAGTTATGTAATGCTACACTAAAACGCTGAGAATTTTCGGCAGAAAACTGGCAGTGGATAAATACTGGCAGTGGAAACTATCAGTGGATAAATACAGTTTCTATATTTAGAAAAAAAATTCTTTAAACGGTGGTGCAGTCAAAATCTATGTTTTGTAGGTTTTTGATACCAAAAAAATGACTAACGGCAAAACGTCTGTCTGTCTGTCTGTCCGTCCGTCCGTCCGTCCGTCCGTCCGTCCGTCCGTCAGTGAACAACGCTAGCGTCGAAACCGTTCAGCCGATTTTTCCTAAAATGTATATTACCTATGGGGTTGAAGTCGCGGCTCCTTAGATTTGAAAAAGATATTCCAATTGTGTGGGGTACTTTACATGAAACTCCTGGGAAATTTTCAAAATTAAGAAAATGGCTCTATCGTATTTTATTAAATTTTGTTGTTGGATAGCGTGAAGAACGTTTAATGGAATAGTGCGGGTCTCATTTTCGTTAAAAACTCTGATTTTTCGAAAATGGCAAAAATTCATTATTGTTTTGGCCTCTTCCTACAACTGTGAAGATGGATATTTTCTCTTAACAAAATATGTTCCTTAAAGATAGATTTTGAAATAAGGTCATGCACAATTTTTCGAAACTTTAAATACTTTTCGTGGAATTTTGGGTGAAAGTACAGGTGAGAAAGTAGGAGCTGTTTAGCACAGTTTGTTTATATTATAGGTTTGTAATGAACTGTTGCCGACCTGGATGGCCGAGGTGGCTAGAACGTGTGATGACTCAGCGCCTCGATCAGAAGGATCGTAGGTTCGAATCCCGCCATGAGCATGTTCGTTTGTACCTTGTTTTTCATGTACGTGTGTTGTCCGGGAAGGCTTGGTGAGTCTTCTGACCGCAGATCAAAGATCCCGCAAGAGTGTCTAGTGTAAGTTAATATATGTTCCCATGAGAGAGATAGTGGGTACCCGGTGCGGATAGTCCAAATAGACCTCCCTGAAGCTAAAAGAAGAACGAAAAAAGGTTTGTAAAGAAATGTTTGTACTAGGTATCCGTACATACTATACCCAGGGGTGACCAGAAGCGGGGGACAAGGGAGGCACCCGACTTAATTGGGGACCCGATTTTTTAATTCAAAAGAAATTTTAAAAAAAAATGTATTCATCTCTAATCCAAATTGAACCCTCTATGTTATTTTTTATGCATGGAGAAATAAATACTGTTTATGAATTGAGGACGGTGGGAATGATATCCTTGGCTAAGTCGCTCGTTGGTTAACGTGTTCGCTTTCCACGGCGCAACCTCTGAATTGATTCCCGGCCGGGTAAATAATAAATGTGCGCTTTCCTTTGTAAGTTACTTTCCTATACCTATTGCTGTGTGACGATGAGAAAGCTCACCCTACGGCTAAGAAGACAATATATGCGGTGACGGGATGTCTTTGTTCCAGTCACACAAACCCCTTATCCCACGGCCGAGAAGATGAGTCACCGCTGGTCGGCCAAGGCCCATTGCGGGCTCTCGAACAATAGGACAGGATAGAGAAGGTTTTGTTAGAAAGTGTCTCAACTCTCAGGCCCCTGGTTTAATCTTAGCACCCCTGAATATATCTACTAATTTATTGCAGAATTCGCGAAGACTATTTTTTTAAATATTTAATTGATAGCAGTGATATGCAAGAGTATTTTATTTTTGTGCTTGATGGTATTCATACTACATTTCGGAAATCCAGTTTGTGTCATTTTGTGTAACAGCATTTTTTCTACTATAGACCATCAGTGCTTATAGTATAAAGAACACAAATTAAAAGTGCAAAAAAAACAAAGTACAGTAAAAGTAGAGCGAGTGTGTTACTCTCCAGGCCAAAGCACATCAAAGGGGTTGCTTCCTTTCCCTAAAAGGAGCCGCATTCCGATCGCCCCATTCCGCAAGGAGCTAGCCCTCGACGGCGAGTGGTTCAGGCGGAGAGGCCGCGCGCCGCGGGTGACGAGGGTGGCCGCGCCCCGCGGCGCCCTCTCCTCCCCTCCCCCTCCCCCGCGCCCACCGTCCTGTGCTAGGGCTCTGCGAGTGACGGGCACATTTCCTGCCGCTCTGCCACCTCCGCCCCTCCACGTCGCCCGCGAAGCTTCCGCCCCGCCCCCGCCCCGCCCCCGCCGTCGCCCTCGCTCGCCCTCTTTTCGCCGGCGACGGCGGCCGCCCGGTCGGCACTTCGGGGACCCTGATGAGCGAATTCGCGAACTAGTCAGCCACGCCCAAAGGGGCACTCGCACGAGAACTTGGTGGGACCTGGGAGAGTGTTTTTACTTCCTCGCCTACTACGTTCCCCCATGCTAATGATAAGGTATTAGAATGCTACATCTGAGAGTGTCGATTTGTTGCCCGAACAAATAGATAATTCTTGTTCCTAAATGTAGTAAATTACCTCTTTAAATTAAATTAATACGTTGTGTAGTCAGAATCCTCGTTTTGAAGATACCGATACATTCCGATTTTGAAGATACCGAAACTCCAGGTTATATCACAGCACATACTTTCTAGCATTGTTTGTAGCGTCTACGAAACATTTTATTTCTACTTGAACATGCAAAAAAAGCATTTTTTTTTCATAAGTAGTTGTTTCCAAAAGCATTTTTAAAGTCTGGAATTAGAACTGGGTTTGCACGTCAAGTGTATTCCTAAAACACCAGCCTCAGAGACAATATTCTCGACGCTCTAAAAAAGGTTGAGCATTTGCAGTTTACGAAACATCAAATATTTGGCATGTCATTATTTCAATATCTATTTTGAAAAAATAGCAGACATTATTAGGTGAAACATAATTAATTTAAATATTTAAGTTGTAAGAAGATGCCGAATAATGTTTAATTTACGCTATTTCCGCAAGTTGAATTACATTGGAACCTGCAGAGTTTTTTATTAAAGATAAAATTGGAATCTGTTTTGGAAAATATCAAGGTATTAAAATTCACTTTTATTTAAAGCTAAATTATGCAAAAAATATTCATTTTTTCGAAAACTTGTATGTGATCTTATTGAAGATCTAATCATGAAAAAGAGAAAATGTGATCTGCGCTATTTTTATACGCCAACATTACTCTATCTGAAAAAAATATTGAAAACACATTGGAGTTAATTGTCAGAAAATTTTGAAAATGTTGTAAAGGCTTCATTCATATAAAGTAGCATCAAAAATCAAAATATACGTTTTGAATTCGGAGGGTATCTAGTTCCGCCTGATCAATCGCAAAATGTGAATTTCAGAGAACATTGTTTGAATGGTTTAGGGAATGAATAGTTTAGGGAAAACTTCCACGGATTTCATCTTTAAGAGCATGAAAATTGTATATTGTCATTAAAGGAATTTCGAAAAGTGTATGTTATAATTATTAACCCTGTTTTCCGGGAGAAAAATAATACGAAATTTGATCATTGCACCATAGAAAAGAAACACGTCACAGTGAGAAAAATTTAAAAAAATTTAAATAGAACATTGTATTTCGTGTTTTCAATTCTATTATTTGTGTTTATAAAACGCCTTGAATGTAATGTTAAAATTCAAACAATAAATTGAAGACAATCTCACCTTATCTAAATACATTTGATATTTCAATTTTCGTTCTTTTGATTTTTTCTACATTTAAGTTAAATAAGGAGTGATATATTCGTAAAATTAGAGACAAAACAAAGTCAAAGAATCATTATGAAGATTGACGTATGTTACTTCATTAACACTACGAGGACGGCGATTTCCTTTCTACCTAGTAGGACGAACCAGTCATTTTGACGGGTGCGCGTTTTTCAGCATATAATTATCAATGCAATCGTTCGGATTTTAACTTCAACTACTGTATTGTTAAAAATTTTATTTTTGTACGAAGACTTTTCGTACATATCTAACAACGGATACTAATAATGGATAACATTAATCTATATATATACTAATATATAAAGACAGAACTGCACTGACTTACAGCGCGATAATCTCTGAATCTACTGAACCAATACTGATGAAACTTTTGTACTAGCTTCCTTTAAAGGTCTGGAGTAACATAGGCTATGATTTACAATCACAAACCTTACTATATTCACAAAATAATTACTTTTCCGGACATTTTTCGCCTGGCTCTACATCACAGATTCAATAGTGGATCAATGTCAATTGTTTAGCTGCGCGCCACCAGAGGATGAGGTCTGAGATCTTCTACTGATTTCATCAATGTACAGAAGTGCGTATTTAGAGGACTGTTTGTTTATTTTTCACAGTCATTTGTCTAACCCGAAATAATTCTGCATTTTTCCGCTTTATTTATAAAAGTAACTTGAATATTGATTTTAATTGCGTGTAGGTGTGAGTGCATTAAGTGTACAAGAGACTAAATGTTTGGAAGATATAATTTTCAATGGATGTGGTTAACATTGCCATAAAAAGGTATGAGTGAACACATGTTTAGTTGTAGTAAATTAAGCATAAGTATTTGCAGGTTGGGCAAGTGACAGTGCGATTTACGTGTTATTCTGAAACTGACGGAGGGATGCATGTTTTAGATAAGTGTTTTAATATAATAGCGAGTACTTTTGGGTGTTGAAGGAATTATTAAATTGATGATTGTTCGGCAATAATAGAATTTTTAGTAAAACCGCAGTACAATTAAAGTAAAACAATATTGGTAAATGGGTATTTGGAGGAATTTAATGTGTGACAGTGCTGGTTTTGAAGGTTGTTATTTTAAATAGAAAAAGTGTTGTAAAGCCGAGAGCCACTGTGAACTTGGTTTTTTGGAGATATAATCGCATAAGTGCTCAGTGGCTCTGTTCGGTCAGCCACAACTTATAAAGGATCCTAAAAAGGTACTAGAATTCAATTAAAATTCCTTAAATTATTTCTAGACGTCGATTGATGCGGAAAGATCAATTTCAAACTTTCCTTTCTAAATACACAAGAAGAAAAAATATGAAAATGGTTAAGTTTTATAATATGGCAATTGATTGAAAGTATGAATATAATACATAAAATTCCACAAACAGAATATAAGTAAGTACATACATTTTAATTTTTAGTTTAGATTTGTTTATTATTTTCAGTTATAAAGAAAAATCAGTTTGGGGTGGGAACCCCATTAGGACTAAAATTTAAATATTTTTTAGTGAGAAGTGTTTTAGTGTTTACGGAAGACCAGGTATTTCTATATTGGAGCAAGGCAGAGAGAGGCGGGATAGGGCGGAGGGAATACACAGTAGAATAGAAGAAGGCTCTGCCATAGGGCGAGAATAGATGGAATTCCTCTTTCTGTTTACTACAAAATTATGATAAATACCCCGGCAACGTGGGGTTCTTCAGCTAGAAAAATTATTACACAGAAAATTAATCTAATATATAAAAATCCATGTTTGTTGGTTCGTGCTTAATGCGCTGCAGTAGCAGGCATCCAATTGCGATAAAATGTGTCAACATATTGCTTGCACTTGCGGAAAGAACATAGGCATATTACAATTATTGTAACTCCACTAGATGGCGCTAGAGCACATGATGGCATTTCAGTTAAATGCAATTCCCAATGCACGTGCGCTTTATTGTTGCTGGGCGTTGCCGTGTGCCGTGGGGCGAGGTGGAGAAGCACACAAGGAGCAGGCGGCGCAAGTTGATAACAGGAAAGTGAAAAAGAGACAGGGAAAATAGAGAGAGGGAAATATTGAAAGAGAAGGAAATAGAGAAAGATAGGGAAAATAATGAAAGAGAATGAAATAGAGAAAGAAAGGGAAAATAGCGAATGAGAAGGAAAATAGAGAGAGGGGGAAGTAGAGGGGGAAATAGAGGCGCAAATGGAGAGAGAGGAAAATAGAACGAGGGGGAAATGAGAGAACGGGAAAAGGGTCAGAGAGTGAGGGGAGAGAGACACAGAGAGGAAGAAGAGACAGAGGGAGAAAAGAGACACAGAGGGGGGAAAGACACACTGATGGAAAAGAGAGTGGGGAAAATGAGAGAGGAGGAAAAAGAGGGAGAGGAAGAGGGGAAAAGGGAGGTGAAAAGAGAGGGGAAAGAGAGGAGAAAAGAGAGGGGGAGAGGAATATTTACTCATTTATTTCTTCTGCGGCAGCAACGCGCCGGGTACTAGCTAGTATTTAATATAACTAATAGGTTTTCAATTTATCTCATGAAGTTCTTGATACTCGATAAATTTTAATTAATCAAACCCTCCAGAAGCTTGAAAGCTGCGTGCACGAGTGAAAAAGGTGTTTCAAGCACACGGTCTACATATTTGTTGCAGTTTAAGCAGATGTTTCAGGGCTTCTTCTTACGTCTAGATACTCCAATTTGGAAGGTCTTCCGAAAGTCTTTATTCTGAAGAATGAAGACTTTCTGATTGCTGATTGAACGGGGAAGATTTTACTTTCTTTTTATAACTTAGACAGATGCTAGTTCTTCTGATAATTTGAAGATGTAATTTCGGCGAGATATTTTATCGCCCGTTATCTCCTTGAACAATACACCTGCATTGATGACCGCCGTATCCAGAACATTGAAAAATACGTGCATTGACCACCGTGTACATCCAAATTTTACAGTATACAACCTCGTCGTTTGATCACGTACGTCAATACCACATATCTTCGTTATACAATTGTACAGACTCTGGAAGTTTCTTGGAGCTGTTTTCATCAGTAATTACAGTTTGATACATTGTACTAAGTATTATGACGTTTTTATTTACTTTACTCTAATAGTATGCCAAAGGCTCTGATAGGACCTCAAATGACGGAACTTGGTCATTTTAGCAGTATTTGTAAATACATGTAGTTACATTTCAGTGTATATGGCTATTTTTATTTACATGTGTAGAGTATGATTAAATATTAAAAGCCAAAGCGCTGAATTCACAAACTGCATATATTGTTTAGAATTTTAGATAAAAAGTAGATCACCCGTCAAAATGACGGGTGCCATCCTCATAATGATAAAAAAAATTGTTATCGTTTGGAAAAATAACGACTGGTAAAATACAGTCCATTGAATGTGTCTTCTCTTTGTAACTGGATTTTCTTTCATAATAAACCGTCACTATATTTAACTACAGAGAACCTATACATATTTCTCTCACATCCAAGCTCCTCCCAACGCACATAATATTAATTTTCTTAATAAAATATTTTTATAATGATGAATCATAAACTCACCACACTCAACGTGCAGTCTGGCGCAGTCTCTTTCCACACACACTCACCTGCAACATACAGAAAAGATAAGTGTAAATTCAGCACTGAAATTGTTTTCTCCGCAAGTAATCAAAATTTTTCAAAGTTCAAAACAAGCAAAATACATAAAAGGAAGCAATGGGAAGCTGAAAGTCTAAATGCTGAAGCTTCCTCGTTTACCGCGAGCGAATAGACTGCGCCACTAAAAATCTCTCCTGCGTGAGCGATGTGTCTCCTGGGGCTGATTCCAAAGGTCAGGGAGGAAGGGAGAGAGGAAGCTGCGTTCCCAGAGAGGAGGTGCGAGACGAGAGACGCGGGGCGAGGGTGAGGCTTGGGGGGAGTCCGAGAATGGGCACGGTTAGGGGAGCGGGTCGCGAGGCGTGA
Source organism: Acheta domesticus (assembly GCA_031308135.1). Taxonomy (NCBI): domain Eukaryota; kingdom Metazoa; phylum Arthropoda; class Insecta; order Orthoptera; family Gryllidae; genus Acheta; species Acheta domesticus. The sequence continues at coordinate 73,629,851 of JAHLJT010009436.1, read as the reverse complement.
GCCGCTCAGGTCGCGAACCGCTGGAAAGGGAGGAGCGCGGGCGGAGGAAGAGGCTAGGGTGCGGGGAAGGAAATAGGAAGAAAGCGGAATTTGAAGAGCGGAAAGAGAAGAGTAGGGATGAGAGAGGAAATAACGTATGGGTGAGCATAAGAAAGAGGGCAGTGAACCGCCAATGGGGAAAAAGAGGGGAGGAGACAGATGTGCGGTAAGTGGATACGGTAGTCGTGAATGTAGAGATGGAGCCGAAGCGGAGAATTGGAGATAGATGTTGTATCGTAGGCGAAAGGGTTGGTGGTGCCAGTGTTATAACAGCGGTAGTAGCGACGGTGGTAGCGACGGTGGTAGCGACGGTGGTAGTAGTGGTGGTGGTGGTAGCGGTGATGGTAGCGGTAATGGTAGCGATAGTATTGACGGCGACGGTGGCGGCAGTCATGGGTGCTGGTAGTAATGCTGGGAATAATGGTGATGGTGGGGTTAATTCTGATTGTAAAGGTGATAATGGTGGGGTGGTGGTGGTGGTGGTGGTGACGGTGGTGGTGACGGTGGTGGTGGCGATGGTGGTGGCGGTGGTGGTGGCGGCGGTGGTGGTGGTGGTGGTGGTGGTGGTGGCAGATGGTGGTGGTGGTGGTTGAGCCGGAGGTAGCGAAGGAGGCGGAGGCGAACTCAAAAGCCGAAGTGGAAGCGGGGCAGTCGTTGCGGAGGCGGCGTGGGCGGAAGCGCAGGAATCGAGGGCTGGCGCCGTCGCCGCCGCCACCGGCGCGCGCCCCCCGCCCAGCCCCGCCCCGTCCCGTCCCTCCTCCGGGGAGGTAGCTGCCAGCCGCTAATTAGCCAGGGGTACCAGCTGCCACCTGCTGCCCGGAGGGCTTCTGCCTGATTACGCGACTACTCGGAGACCGCCCGCGCGTCTTGCCCTCCCAGACGCTCCGCAACGCCAGCCTCGGGTAGAGCGGCGCGGCGCGGCGCGGTGCGGCTTTCCAACTCCCAACGCACAGGTGGGTGGGGGTGGCGGGGAAACGAGCGGTCGAAAGAAGACAACGATGCCACGGTTTAGTCTAGGCAGAGGGAGTAATGGTGGTAAATACGAGTACAGCAGTTGTGACTGTGACATCAGTAAAGACTGAACAAGGTAATAATGAGCGCAAGTAATTATGGTTTCATTGATGTTTGAGTAGGCGGTATACTCGGCAATCATTTGACGTGAAATGAGGAAGAAGAAAACGTAAGTGTACAAAATACTTCTCGAATTACAAGAGTTAGTTAGCATTTTAGCTTTTTATGTGCGGCACAACTTATGTATAACTCTCACGAAATATTATCATTGGGCATTAATATTTCGTTATTTTGTTCTAATGCTTATACAATACGCAAGTCACTGCCCTGAACATTTTTTAAATTTCGTTTGATTATGTTCTGGCTCTCGTACGGAAAATGTTTCGCATAAATACGACGATGCAAAACATTTCATACATTTTTGACAAATAAATGAATGAAAATTTATTGCAGTACGCTCCGTTTTTGTGGAAGGAAACAAGACGAAAATAGCTTCTGATAAAGTTCACTCTCAGAAAAATGTATTCATGTAATAACTTTAAGTTTTTCACGCTTTAATTTATTGGCATATAAAGATACCTTGAAACTGCTGCCTCCATAAAAGTGACAGAGAGGAAAATGAAAACTTTTGAAGATAAAATTTAAGTTGGATTCACATCCTAACTACATGATTTTTCCATATTTCTCTTGATGATATATGCGTAAATATGAAAGTCTCACTGATAGTTTCAAGCAATGACATTATTGCATCCAACCCTCGAAAAGAACGTTATCGCTTAGATTCTTGTTTTTGTCGGTGTGAATCCTGTAACATTTTACTGATATGAGAATTTAATGATAATTTTTTGGCTTTCATAAGGCATTTGGAAAAAAATGTTTTGTAATACCGGTGCATAAAATTGATTATTGTATTTTAATAAAATATATTTTGGAAGTTGTTAACTTACTTCTGATCAGTGTTCAGCATTTCACAACCCCTATAAAATATAGCGTACGTGCATCACATTAATGACATCTATATTTCTCATGAATATTTATACATTTCATAGACAATGTCTTTGGATATCACCATCGAGGGAAGATATCAGCGTGACAGCTAGATAAAACGCAATTGCCCTCTTCGCGCATTCACCATCAGGAGCGTGCACGTTGAAGTTGTTGCTGGGTAATAATGTGCACGGTATATAGCGGAGTGTAATCTTTGGCGCGAACTTAAGTTGGGTGAAGAGGTTATTGCCAGCTGGAGGCGTCGCCCTCGCGTTACAGCCCTCGGGGGGCCCAGCCGCATTCCGCCCCGCTGCCGAGACGCACCGCTCCACACACACAGCCGATGTTATCGCCCGCGCGCACCGAGCGGCAGTAAAGCCTCCGCGGCGAGACGGAGACGGGCGATTGCGATAGTGACGGTGGTGATGGCGCCGATGATGGTGATGTTTTGGTGGTGGGAGTGGCGGTGGTGGTCGTGGTCGTGTTAGCGGAGGCGGGCGATTGCGATAGTGACGGTGGTGATGGCGCCGATGATGGTGATGTTTTGGTGGTGGGAGTGGCGGTGGTGGTCGTGGTCGTGTTAGCGGAGGCGGGCGATTGCGATAGTGACGGTGGTGATGGCGCCGATGATGGTGATGTTTTGGTGGTGGGAGTGGCGGTGGTGGTCGTGGTCGTGTTAGCGGAGGCGGGCGATTGCGATAGTGACGGTGGTGATGGCGCCGATGATGGTGATGTTTTGGTGGAGGGAGTGGTGGTAGTGATGGTCGTGTTAGCGGTGAGATGGTGTTGGTAGAGGTGGTTACGTGGTGGTGGGATGGCGGTGGCAATGGAATAATAGTGAATGGACGGCGATAGAGGTGAAATAATTCGGATGGTAATAGGAAAATATTGGTAGTGGGGGATGGAATGGTAGTGGTGATAATGATTGCGTAGCCATGATGATTCTGTGGTGTAGATGAATGATTAGTGTTCATGATTACGTGGTGTTCATGATTGTCTGGTGTTAGTGATTGGGTGGTTGTGAGTATTAGATGGTAGTGATGACCGTGTTGCTTTGATGATGACATTGATGATGATTGTGGTAGTGGTTATGATGAGATGAAGGTGGTGGTTGTGAAATGACGGATGAGATGGGATGAATGATGCTGATGATAATAAAAGTAATAATAATAATAATATTAATAATAATAATAATGTGTCCACATATATTGTTCTTGATGACGATGGAGTAGTGGTAGATGCAGATGAGAGTGTGATAATTCTGAAAATAATAAAGATTTCGGTGGTAATGACGTGAATGAAAGTAGTAATTTCAACGTAGAATAACAGAATGAAAATCGTAGCGATGAAATGAAAATTATATGGGTGCAAAGGTTTTAATGGTAGTGATGGTGATGGTTAAATTGATTGAAATGACTAGTGAGGAGGAACCTAGAAGTGTTAATAATGATTGGTGATTTAATGGTGGCAAGGGTGGTGGTGGGTGGAATTTTAATGATGATGATATTGTAATGTATTGGTGATAGATATACTAACGATGGTAATGATTGTAAATGTCCAGCTGTAATGGTCGTCAAGGATGTGCTTGTGATGCAGAAAGTTAGTGTAGGCGTATGCTTCAGTTGCCGAATGAGGTATAGCGGTGAGGGTGAAAATGAGCCAAGCGAGCAAAATGCAAACGAGTGTGTGCTGGAGAAAACATGATGTTGGATTAAAGGTGAAGGGTAATATGTAAGCAGCGAGTGGTGGCAAATGGCACAGCGTGAGATACGAGATCGTAGAAGGAAGAAAGGCCGAGGAAGGAGGAAGCAAAGGAGAGAAAGAGGATGAGTACCTCAAAGTGGGAGGAAGGGATTGTAGCGCTTGCAATGCAGTCTACAGCAACGATCTTTGAAGTTCGTCTTACAAAAGCTCTTCTGCACTTGCGCGGAGTTCTCACATTCGCTTTGTCTCTTGCTCGGTAGCTAACACAACATTTTGCTTCGGAGACATCGTTCAAGCATGTTTTTGCGGGGTCAAATATATAATTGTTTTTGTGATCATTTTCACATTTAATTTAACTTAAATAAAAATCTAACACTTGTAATTTTGTCGATAGGGAAATTGTTAAACGAAATGTTTTTTAATTTTATATTATTTAAATTTTTATTATGCGTCGGACTTGTATGTCACTGAACCATTTAATGGTACTGGGAAGATTCGCATGTGATTATTAGGTAGAGGATTTCTACGTCCTAAAAATCTTGAAATATGCTTTTACCCATATGCGTTTAAGACCTAAAAATTCTTGAACAGACACTTAAATATGAAAATAAAATTAATAACATTTCATTTCCCGAATAAACCTTTCTTGATAAAACTCAGGGGAAGCATGCTTGGAATTAAAAGGCATATTTTTGTGCCAACGTAGTATAATCTACCTTACTTTGCGGGAAAAATAATTCTAGTATATATTCACCTTAGTGAATATTTATTACAATTGTATGTTTTATTGCATTTCTTACGTCTAATTTTAAAAAACTGATGTCAAGAAATATCCTATCATTGCACAAGTGTTTTATCATCTGCAGAAAAGAAAAAAATAAAACTGTGGCAATCAATGAACGCTTACAAATAGATAGTTCCTATGTAAAGTTGAAATGTTTGAATGACAAGTCTATTTAAACTAAATATGCAAAATGTGCATAAATAATTACACAAATATGTACCAACAGGAAAAATCGGCAAAATATACACTAACATCATAATCTATACTGTATTGTAAGGTTTATGTTTATGTTTACTCATTCATCAATTCCTGCAACACAACTTTTCCGAACTATGAAGCTTTAATGTACGTGCGAATTGTAAGTCTTCAATATTTTCAAGTGTCTTAGTGTCCTAAACTATCACTAATTCATCATTTGAATAATGTGACATTGCATCTTAAGCCGATTTTCCTGTCAATCAAGCGCTTTGTGGCGCGATCGCTGACGCACGTCCTGTCGCCCTGACCCCGGGCGCAGCACCGAGGGGGGCGGGGCGCCCCAGACATCCGCGCGCCCTGCACAGGCCCTCGTCCCGGGCACCCGCACGCCCGCGCCGAAAGCCACCCGCCGCCCTCCCCGGCCTCCCCCGCACGCCCCCACCGTCGCCCGGCGTCGCCACCTGCGCGCGGGCGACACAATCAGACCGTGACAATGGCAGCGCCACGGCCCCTGAGGGGTTCCGTCCCCCCCCCGCCTCCCGCGCCTGCACCCACTGCCCGCCGCCGTCTGCCGCCCTCCAAGCGCTCCGCCCGCACCTGCCGCTCCCGAAGCGTCTATGCCCCGCCCCCCCTCCCCGCCCCCGCCCGCTCGCAACGTGGCGGCGCGCGCCCTCGCCGCGCCTCCATTCTGTGCCTAACCCCTCGACGCAGATACAATGTACCGAAGCCTGGGCCTTTGTCGTGTGGCTGCCTACGCTGTGTTCCCCCTCCCCGCCCCGTCCCGCCGCCTCCGTCGTCGTTGGGCGCCCCGCCCCCGCCTCCGCCGGACGACTCGAGCGGGTCGGCGCGGTTCCGGGCCTTGAGGCGGCCTTGCCGAGGAGGGGGTGGGGGCAATGGCGGCCGCGGCGGCCGAGGAAGGACCCGGGCCTAATGGGAAAGAAATGGCCTCGGAAACGCCGCGTGCGCTGCACAGAGGAGCGGCGGGGGTGGGGAGGGAGGAGAAGAGTCCGGCGCGATGCGTGGAGGGCCAGCGCAGACCCTTTTGCGCCAGCGCCCTTTGTGAATTGTATCGGTTTTCATCTCGTACTACCTCGCTCACGGCCCGCGCCGAGCGGTCTGTAGGCCTTCCCTTAGATCTGAGCCTTTTTCTGCTGGGGGAGAGGAGGCCTTCACAGGGAGCGGTGCGGGTGGTGGTGATGGGGGAGTTGGATGCCAAGGGTGACGCCAGAGGTGCTGGATTGCGCGGAGCTGCACGCGTGGACCCGCAAGGTGCCAACGCAGTTCGATGGTAAATGAAACCGTGAGTTCTTGAAAGACATGACAACCCGCGTTTGCAAACGTTGCCTCAGTCCAGTTTTTTAAAGAGAAGTAACAGAAATATTTATTTCAATACTATTGACCACAGTTCTCTTGCCTAGAAACACTAATAATAATAATAATAATAATAATAATAATAATAATAATAATAATAATAAATGTACGGGAAAAAAATCAGTATACGCATATATTAAGAATGACAGCCATGATTTTGACGATTGTTGAGCGAGCGGACTGTAGAATCTGCCGTGTTAGCAACAACGCGTGGGTTCTCCTTAAGACTCATTGCGCCTTTACAAAGTGAAAAGCAGGATAGTAACATCATCATCATCATTATTATTATTATTATTATTATTATTATTATTATTATTATTCCATTACATCACGACTAAAGATCTTATGAGTCGGCTGAATATAAAATCTACTCCAGGTTGCAACCAGCTACCTAAGGAGCAGATTCGGTGACTATCAGTGCCTCTACAATACTTTACGCAAAATGTGGGCTGTTCCAAATAAAGCAATTTCTTGCACTTCCCAGTCTTTTGAATTACCTGGGAGTTTAGACAAGTTCTTACTCAAATTTTGCGGAACAAATCCCAGAGCTCCGATAACTATCGGGACGACCTGTGCTTTTACGCCCCACATTCGGCTGATCTCGATTTCCAAACTCTTGTATTTAAGACGTTTCTCTGCCTCCTTGGTAACGACGTTTTGATCGCAAGGTACAGCAACATCGATAAGTAAACACGATTTTTTGGCCAAATCCCGGATAACTATATCCGGTTTGTTTGCCGCTATCGTGCGATCAGTTTGAATTTGTTGGTCGTACAATATCGTACACAATCCAACAGACGTCACCGGTTTCGGTGAGTGTTCGTACCACTTGGGGCATGTGTTTGGAACTTCGAGGGCGGTACAGATCTGCCAGTGGAGGTAGCTACACACCCTGTCATGTCTTTTAAGGTATTCGGTCTTTGCTAGGATTGGACAAGCTGAGACAATATGATCAATGGTTTCTACTTGCTCCAGGCAAATGCGGCATTTGTCATCTTGGGAAATTTTGAGAACCGCTTTATCATAATGTCGTGTTCTCAAGGCCTGATCTTGGGCAGCTATTACAAGTGCTTCCGATTCTGGCTTCATCCTTCCCCTTTTAAGCCACATAAATGATTGATCTTTATTGATCTGCACCTTGTCCATTCTTTTTAGGTATTGACCGTGGAGTGGTTTGTCTCTCCACGATTTCTTTAACATTTTTTGTGTCTCACACTTCATGTTTAGCAGCATCAGAAGTTCAGTGTCTGTGTTATTCGACGTGTCTTGCCTAGTTTTCTTCGCAATGTTTCTTGCTACACTAACAATGCCTCTGTTTCCCATTCTTCGGTCAGATTTCATGACCTGCCTCATTAGAGGGTCGTCTTGATGGCTGACTACATACTTACCCAACCTGACTATTGCGTTGTGCCAGGAGGCCTCAATTTGTCTGAGGCCTCTTCCTCCTTCCTTACGTGACACATAAAGTCTATGTATATCAGCTCGAGGGTGGGAAACATGATGCATTGTCAGCAGTTTTCTGGTTTTTCGATCCATGGTGCGAATTTCTTGCTCAGTCCAGTCCACTAGTCCAAAACTGTATTCGGCTACAGGTACCGCCAAACTACCTATTGCAGATATTTTATTCCTGGAATTCAGAGCGGACTGCAGGACCAGTCTCACTCTTCTATAATACTCCCTACGAATTCTCTCTTTCATTCTGTCATTCGAGATGGTTTCACATTCTTCAATGCCCAGATATTTGTAAGTTTTACCTGGCTCAAGATCTTGAATCACAGTGTGCGTATCAATTTCAATGTTCTCAGACGTTGTGAGTTTCCCTCTTTTTAAATTGATTTTTGCACACTTGTCAAGACCAAACTTCATGCAGATGTCATTGCTAAAGTCATTCACGACAGACAGCATTTGGGAGAGAATCGCTTCATTCTTGGCAAACACTTTCAGATCATCCATGTAAAACAAATGTGATACTGGCCTTTCATCACCATGGAGCTTAAAACCAAAGTCAGCTTGCGACAACTGTCTCGATAGTGGGATCAAACTAATGCAAAACAGCAGAGGGGATAGTGAATCTCCTTGAAAAATACCCCTGTTAATCTGAATACTTCTGGTTTCTACTGCTTCCTTTCCGCTGTGGATTAGTAACCTGGTACTCCACGACTTCATACTAGCCTTGCAAAACTCAACAAGTCTAGGATGAAATCGATAGATCTCCAGGGTCTTCAAAATCCAATCGTGTGGTACACTATCAAAGGCCTTTTGGTAGTCAATCCAAGCCATGCTCAAATTACGTTTGCGTTTCTTTACATCATTCAAGATGACTTTATTCAGTAGCAAGATTTCCTTACAGCCATAAGAGCCTTTACGACATCCTTTTTGTTCAGCTGGCATTAGATGATTCTTATCTAGATGTCTATACATTTTGTCAGCTATAGCTGAAGTTATAACTTTGTACAGTACTGGCAGACAAGTAATTGGCCTGTAGTTCTTCGCCAAAGAGCTGTCTCCCGCTTTGGGTAGCAAATACGTGATGCCGCGTGTGAGCCATTCCGGGATTTCCTTTGGGTTTTCAAAAATTTTATTAACAGCCTTTGCTAGATGAGAATGTATTGCTGTTAATTTCTTAATCCAATAAATCTGGATCTTATCAATCCCGGGGGACTTCCAGTTTCCCATGTTCTTAATTGCTTGGAAGAGGTCCTCTTCCGAGAATTGGTGAACATCTTCCACTGTTTCTACAAGTTCATCGGCAGCATCAACTTCAGATTGAAGCCAAGATGCGTCTTTGTTGTAGGATCTGCTCTCTTCCCAGATTCCTGTCCAAAATGCTTCGACGTCATCTTTTGAAGGAGTAACTGCTTTGCCATTCGGTTTTTGAGTCAGGTTGCGATAGAATCTCTTCGCGTCTGTTTCAAACAACCGGTTCTGTACACGGAAATCTATTCTACGTTTGTACCTTCTTATTCGTTGAGCCCATGCTTGAATTTTCTCTTTTAGCTTCTCAACTACCATTAGCCTGCTGGTGTCATTTTCAATTTGGTATTTTTGTTCAACATTGAATATTTTTCGTTGAACTTTAGAGGTGTGCGTTGATTTAGAAGATGCCTCAGCTAAGAATGATATTTCACGCCGGGTGTCGGCTATCCGTTTCATAATTCTGTTCATCCATGGGGGTACAGAGCTGTTTACTCTGTTTTGGTGTCGGCCGTCGGTGTTCTTGGCTGGCCCCAAAATTATCTGAGATACTAGATATCCAGTTGCATATATGATGTGATTGATTTCAGTAATATCTAGATCTCTGCCTGGGGTCTCCACCACCTCATTTAAGACAGAATTAACTGTTTTCTATCACTCTTTTAGCTTTGGCATTTTCGTATATTCTCCTCAACGGTTCGCGAGATTCAAACGGAAGTTGACTAACTCTTTCTATCTCGCGCCGAAGGAGATTTCGCATCATGTCCTTATCGTGTAATTCATTGCCAGATGAGTTTTCACCACTGACGTGTGTTTCACTGGAAAGCGATGAACCTTCCACGGGATCATCATTTTCAAGTTCTACATGTTCGTCATGTGGATTGTTCGAGCGAAGTACATATTCCGCATTTCTCTCAATGTCAGCAAGTTGATCTGCTGTGAATTTTCCACTGCTGAGTATGTATCGTCGTTGACTGGCAAGCTTCTTTGAGTCTAGGGTAGGTCTCATATCTGGGTTCCACTCTCTCCATACCATTATTATTATTATTATTATTATTATTATTATTATTATTATTGAATTAATATCTTCCAGAATTATGAAAAAATACTTTACCTTTTATTTATATTCCATTCTTTTTTTTCGATGCCCAATTATGGAAAAATATGTACTTCATTCGAATTGATCTCTTGAATTCTTACATTTACCGATTTGTTGGCTGAGAATACATCTACCAAGAACGTGTAAATGAAGAGAGAACACTGCATACTGCATTAGACTGTATTTATTATTTTTCTTTTCTCTTCCAATTGTATAATGGCATATTTAAATGAGTTAAGATAAAATATTTTATCATCATCTGCATTGCAATACTTAATATGCATTCTTATACTAAATACCTCAAATTTGATTCGCTAGAATAATTTGTAAATTCTCTTTACAAGAATAATGAATATCATAGCAACTTGTACATACACGCAATACGCTAATTCTCACATATCCGGGAGGATTTTGTGTTTCAATTTTATGTAGAGGCTTGAAATCGATTTTTTTCTTTTTGTTCTCATGGCATGTAAAAGACGTTCTGCAGAAGTTAAGTGTTCGTCATTAATATAAGAGCAGATATCACGTGTAATTCATTCTTTAAGCTATAAAACTGTTCATTTACATGTATATATTGACCTGCATTACATTCGTTCTTTAAAATAATTATTTTATTACAATAAGTGGCAGTTTAGCCAAAAATGATCTTCCATTATCCCTAATTTATCTATAACACTTGTCTGCGTCCCCGAGATTGTATTGTGAAGTTTGAACTACTGAAACAAGGATAGACACATTTTTTCCTATTAATACATGTGGTTCAATAACATGCCACCCAAAAAGGTTTTTTGGATAGGGCGAACCCACAAGAAAAAAGTTAAAAATCAGTCGGGTCGGAATGAAATGGGTTGCCCCACCTGGAGGTATAATTTGGTAGTTTTTGCGGTGCGTAGTTCGGTTTAGCAGTTTGAGTGGAGTTAAGAGGGGCAGCAATCGCTGGAGGTTTATGTAGCAAGTCGACCCGTTGCACGCCCAAACCATTGCAACATTCGGAACTCGAGATCTGCGGAAACAGGAGGATCATATATCCCTGACTGCGATGCACGCTTGAATTATATCGTTGGTCATTGGGAAACAGTTGTAGGAGTTGAATTCTAAAGACAATATCAGGTTTAATTAAATCTACTGCCAATTAGTAAAATAAACCAAAAATACAATTTCTTACGAAGAACATATGTCTTGTACAAAATTATTTTGTGAAAGTGAATAAAAGAAGATATGTTATTTTCAAAAATCGATAGACCAGAGAGGACGACTGTGAGAAGCTGACAAACTCAAGAGATAAGACAGTTTGCTCTCGTGAAAGAAAATTGGAAGATATTCATTCCGGAAAGTTACGCACGCATAGTGCAATATTTAGGAACACAGAGGACTTCCGATACAAACGCAACTAGATTTCGGGAACAATGTGTCTCCCCTAAAACTAAATAGTTACATAAACACATTATTAGATATGTAAGTTTGACCAAGTATAGAGTTAATGATAAGTACCTTTATATATTCAAAATCATCAAATTTGATTGTAAAACACTCAGCTGTTTATAGACTGACAAATTCGCTCCGATTATATTTCTTCGTTTAAAATTTTTCATGATCGTGCACGCTAGGTATCCACTGTTGTTCTAATTGTTTTTATGCAAACTGTTTTTATTGATTTCCATGACACTTAATGTAAAACAAACTTTTAACTTTAAAATATTGCTAATGTACTTAATGCATTAAATTATTGTAGAAATATATATTGAATTTAATCATTACGTGTACTCAATCAATTCAGGTCCTGGTAGATGCTAACCATCCAATATTCCATTCTCATGTGTGGCATCTTGTCTACTTCATTACCAAGCGACTATTATTGGACGGTGTTATGCGTCAACCGGCTAAGCGCCATTTTTGAAAAAAATGAGATATCGACGCCATCAGTTGCATTGAACCATGTTCTAACTGTACGCAACATTTTGCTGCCAAATCTGTAAAAATAGACTTATAATTATTGGAAAATATAAACGCCATCAGTCACATCAGGGATTTTTTGTTTAGCAACAACCGGCTATAAACCTAGATCTTCAAATCTGCTGTTCTTAATTTCACATTACACAGGTAAGCGCCAGATATTCCACCCATGTTTGTGTGGTTTGGCGCTTCAATGAATGAAATAATTAAATTACAGTTTTTAGGGCTGAAAATGAAATAAAATCTTTGAACACGATTATCTCAAAACGTGTATGATGTGGAATAGTCGGTTGATGCATAACACCGTCCTAATTTGGATTACAATTAAAAGAACGAATGCGTACGGTATACTCAATGGTAGAAACCGATGCAAAATGAAATAAAAAATAAAACGGTATCGAGGCATACGCCAATTCAAAATTTCATAATTATTCAGTATCAAAGAAATTGTAAACGAAACTGCTCTCCTGAAAGCAGTCACATTGTTGAATGTGTCGACCATTTTCTGTGGTAATATTCAAGACAGATTTTACTTTCATATTCCATTTTTTTGTGTCCCATAATTAAATCAAATGTTTTTTATACATAACTACGTAAAACAACGTTTCATTTTAACGATGGAATATCTTTGTTTTCTCAGAAACCAAGATAAAACCATTAGACTACAAATCGCCAGCGAGCTTCTTCCCGAAAGTCCTGCGGCCGTGCTCTCCCGATGAGAAGGAGGGCTTCTTCAAATCCCTCGTCGAGAGCCGCGGGTCGTGGGCCGCAAGCACGCACTAAACAAGCGCTGGGCTCGGAATCTGTGCGCCGGGCCTCCTGCTTGTTTATTCCGCAGCGCCGTCGTCGTCTGGAGATCTTCCAACTCGAGCAAAAGGGGGGTTTTTCACCGAGATTTCCACCACGCTTTACGCGTTATGGGCTATTTAGATAACCATCTAGATAACAAACGCTATTATACGCAAATAAATTACGCCCCAGTTTCAGAGAATGAGGAACGGGAGGCGGGTTCTTTTTGATGCAAGGCGAGAGCGCCGGAGCCGGGGTGGATGGCTGGATCGGCCGAACTTGACAGCACGGGTGGTAATGGCAGACGCGGCGCAAAGAAAGGCAGAGACGTGATCAATGGAACAAAGCCCTGCGCACAGTGAATGAGCTTGTGGCTGAAACGGTGTGGTAAAGCGAGGGTGACGAAAGAGTGCGGGGAGAAGAATGCGTTTCTATTAATTTTGCTCTGAGAGGTATATCGTTTGGGTGTGTTTGGATATTAATCTGCTGTGGATGCGGTGAAGATTATGTTAAGTCACAATTGAGAGAACAGAAAAGAGTTAAGGGATAAGCAGAGAGGGTCTTTTTATAATTGGTAACAACAAAAATTAAATATTTTTAGATGAATTAGTAGTAGATTGCGATTAAACAAACATAGCAATTGAAGGAAAATAATGTTTTCTTTTTCTTTATTTGACAATAATGTTTGTCTACGAATCTTACGTACCTTAGTGATGAAAATATACAGATGCTGTAGTGGGGGTAACAGATAGCCAGTCAAAAATGACGGGATGAAGTCAAAATCCCATAATAATAGTTATTTATATTGGAGAGTAAAACACAATTTTATTTCTTTACTACTCTATTTAACTCTTTTTCATTTCAAAATTTTCCTTCGCTTTGGTAGCAGATTTTCAAACTATTTTTTAGTAAGACGCTAAAGGGGTAACCGGATGAAATTTTTGGCTTTTGCGATTGTTGCCATTGGCTTTCACGTCCCAAGGTGAAATCCAATTTACTTCCTCTGATATTTGTAATTGTTGTTTTGGTAAAGTGAGTTCTCGGAATCCAACAGCGTGCGTATAGAAGATTAGGTGTACTGTGTTCTCATAAGCCTTTTCAGTTTTTAAATATTCAATCATTTGGTACCCGTATCAGCTAATAAGCTTCTGCAATTTGTTACCAGAAACCTTCAGCGCACTCGGTTTCAGTTACGTGATTGTATATTTCATTATGAAGTGTATTTACATAGATATGTTTTTTATGTAACTCAGATCTTCAATAGTTTATTTTTTGTCAAAAATGATTTACTAAAAGTGACCCAATGTTAATTATAGTTAATTTAAAAGAACAGGAAAGCAATCAAAAGCGTTGAAAGAGAAAGCCATTCAAGAATAAAATAAAATTACTGTATTTTTTGTTCCAACTAGCAACAAAAAATTAAGAGAGCCTTTAAACAAAGTAAACTACGAAAAGCCTACTCGATGTTGCTGCATTTTCCAAATTCAATTTCCATGATACTCTAATCGCCAAATCAATAAAACTGTGAAAACGAACTGAGCGCAGCGAAAGTTACCGATTTGTAATGTATGTCGTTCCAAACGTACCATATATTTGTGACTCGTTCGGTTTTAAATTTTTTATTGCTTATGGAGATGTTATATTCCAAGAATCATTTTTTGGAAGCATATCCTTAAACCTTCGTTAATAATAAGCAAAAATCTATAGGTTTATATCTCGCGCGCATTGATCAGATTATACAATGCAATCGTGAAGTTGAAGGAAATTTTGTTGAAGATAATTTCAATTCAGATTGCATAAAGATTTGGTTATAAAATATGCATTTACAAATACATCTTTGGGTTCCAACAAAATAATTTTCTGAAACAGCTCTAGAATGTTCAAACTCATTATACACATGGAATGTATAGACATTGACAAACAGAATGTGAATATGGAACATTATTACAACAAATGTACAATATATGATATTCTATAATATAAATGATAAATGTATCAGCACCTGATTTAGACATTAAATTCTCTTCCAACGAATTCGTAAAGTACATTTATCCTTAAATCTCTTTATACTTTAATATGAATCACTATATTTTTTTATACTCAACATACAGAGAAAACACATCGTCATTCTTCGAAATACGGCAGGTGGCGACAGTGCAATTGCATCAATTGCCGCTCGATCTAACAGGTAATACAACTTCTTAGTTCTCATGACTCTCTCAATCACTACTTTGTTCTCGGCTCTGATTGAATGTACGAATGTACCAATTATTGTAACGTATCTTTCACTTAATACATAGTATGAAATTGCTTTAACACTGGAAACATCTAGACAATGTCTCTGACGCTTTTTTGAAATATTCATTCAAACATATGAAGTATTATTTCATGTTCTTAGATTTAACACTTTGTGCCTAAATTTCCTTCAAATTTACTTTGAAGTTCGAAGAAATCACAGTTGCATTCATCAAAACAAAATGGATCACACACAAAACTCTATTCCACTATCTCCCACCGCTTCAGCCATCAACGTCAACCCGCCCCCATTGAAGCAGACCGGTGCTGAAGTAGAAGGCTAATTAACCGTCCGCGTCGGCGCAAAAAGATCTAATGAATACTTTATTGGCACTTCTTGCGCTCTCAAAGGGACCGCACAATGGGGTGAAAAACGGTCCCGTTTCTCGGCGACAGCGCCCATCGTCGGCTCTTTCTGCGCCAGCCTCCTTCGTCGGAGTCCCGGATCAGGTAATAAGCGCCTGTAATTTGTTACCGGAAGCCTTTATTAGAGAGTTTTTGCACACCGATGCTCAAACGCAAGCGGACCCGGCTATTGTCACGTGACGCCTGAAACACTAATCGCGGTCTCTGTAGCAAACATAAGAGTTAACGGTTCGGTAAGCGAGGCTGCATAACGTGTATCGAATCGGTTGTACTACGAACGCAGACAAAAGTCGACTGTGGTGTTCTGCAAAAATTGATGTATGCAATTGAAGGAAGTGTTGGCTTCTATTCTATTCAAGGATGGAAGCCTGTGAGGAGGAATATTGAAATTCTTGTGGTTTCACAAACGGGGAAGCCCTTTAAAGCAAGAAATAATTCAACTTTCCAAACTTTACAAACTTTATAATTCCATATCGATATGGTTCCAAAACTTTGTTCAGAATCGCAATTTCTGCTTCATCCATATAAATATTCCCAAGTACACATACTTCAATTAATTCTTCCGTAGCAGAGAACAACACATCCAGAGTGTAAAAACAAGCGATCACCTTACCGCACTTTGCAATCGCTCCTCGATGTCGTTTTCCCGAAAATAAATGATATGATGCAAATAGTCGAAGTACTAAATCGAAACCAGAATGGAAAAATCGATAAACGAAATCGGAAAGACTCTAAACTTATGTGTTACATAATACTGTTGCTTACTAGATGTCAGCAATTTACAAACGTAAATTGTAAGCGTTGTGTAAAAACTCTATTAGAGCACGCAATCCCTGCAGGTGTGATATACGTATATCACGTCATGTGGGATATATGTATATCACACATGACTAACGACCAGTGGGGAGTTTAGAGTTTATCCTGAGTGGAACGGTGCTCCGCTTGTGGGAGTAAACTGTTTGGAAGAAATTGCAAGCCCACAGGTAGGTTGACATCGGACTTCTCATTCAGCGAGGGAAGATCACGGCCACCTCGAAAAAAAGTGCCCTATACACTTACGGGACTAATGATCCTAGCAACTGATGAGCCCGGAATCACTAATCAATCAATCGATTCTTGAGTTATAACGTATAAGTACTCGTATATAATGAGTTTTGTGATCATCTGGAATATATAGTCACGTGTGTTATGATTATCCGTTTCCAGCAAAAGCAATTATTCAAATTTTAGTACCCAAAATTCACTCATAATACACTTTACTCTGGTAGAATTATAGCTATCACAAAATGTAACTGTGGCTTTCGTAAACGTCCAGGTCCCGGGAATACTTGACGATTAGTTTTAGCATATTTTACCCATTCCCTAAACATCGCTCCTAATAAAATGTTTGTATCTCCGGTCGACAGCAACCGAAAAAAAGAGGTCGAGAATAATGCTGTTTTTTGACGTGTTATATTCATTTATTAAGCTTTACATTCAATAATATTTTTCAATTTCATTTCTCTTAAAATAATATACTCTGATTCAGCACATTCTGACATTTAATATAGTTTGGAAAGCACTCGATGCTTTTGGAAGACAGGAGAAAAAGACAAAAAAAAACCGCAAACCCGCGACACGAACGTCTATTACTAATTTGGAAAATCGAGTCCCGAGGGGTGTAGCGATCCAACGGAAGCGGAGGCATTTTAAACGCCGGCGCGAGGGCTTTCGCGGAGACAATATGAAGAGTGACGCTGTCGCGGCGGCGCGTGCATCATCGACCGCGCGCGTCACGCCCCGTGACGGCGGCGTCTGCGCGAGGGCGCCCCGCGCCGGCGGCGCTGGCGGCGGCGGCGGCGGCGGCGGCGGCGGCGGCGGCGGCGGCGGTGACGGTGGCGGTGGCGGCGGCGGCGGTGGCGGCGGTGGTGGCGGTGGTGGCGGTGACGGTGGCGGTGGCGGCGGTGGCGGCGGTGGCGGTGGCGGCGGTGGCGGCGGTGGCGGTGGCGGTGGCGGCGGTGGCGGCGGCGGCGGCGGTGGCGAAAGGGCGGAGGTCGCGTGCGGTCGCTGCGCGCTTTCCAACTGCGAAAAGTCCTCTGGAAAAATCGACGAGGCTTCTGTGGTATTTTTGATTCCGGGACCGGTCTGGAAGGCCCCGGAGGCCCGTTGTTTAGCGTGCTCGGTTTCCCTGGGCGCAACCCCGGGTTGGATTCCCGTTCACGGCAAAAATAACTGTGAGGTTTCCTTGCAATATTCCAGTATTTGTTGCTATATGATGATGAGAAAGCCCACTTCTCAGGTTAAGAAGACCAGCAAAAAGGCGCAAGTATGCCTATGTGCTAACCACATGCACCCCTTAACCCATGGCCTCAAGGCCGGGACGCCGATGAGACCTTAGCTCGTAAAGAGCTGATGTGCCAGAGTATATAATACATACGTACCGGCCTGGAAAGCCGGTAGCTCCGATCTAGCAGAGCGGCCCAACCCATGCATTGAATGAGATTGTCGTGGGGGCAAACTGCGTTCTGGCGGGATGCAGACGGGATGCATATGGATCAGGATGCGTTCTGACGGGATACATATCGTCACGATGCCTGTCGGCGTACTTGTGCGTCAACGGGTAGATCACGGAGGGTCCATACAAGTATTTTCTCGAAACTGCTTGTGGCAGTCGTTAGAATTACATGATAGATATGCAGACAAGACATTGCCGATCTAGATGGCCGAAGTGGATTGAGCGTGAGCCGACTCAGTGCCTCGGTCGAAAAATCGAGGTGTTCGACACCGCCTTGAGCATCATTGTTAGCCCCTTGTCTTTCACGTATGTACATTTGTGTCGCGGAAGGCCTTGTGAGTCTGCTGACCACAGACCGAGGAGCCCGCAAGTGTGTGTCTTGTATAAAGATTAGTGTCCCAAAGAGGGACGAAGAAGGTGAATGGCGCGGATAGTCGAAATATATTCCCCTGAAGCTGGAAAACCCTCCGGAAGGAAAAATAATACAGATACGGCATTTTTTATTTAAATGAAATAGAATTTTCGGCATTCTACTGTAATATTAGTTTATAAAATCTCTTTATGAGCATAGATGTTTATAATTGTTAAAAAGTTTGTCATTTAAATTTGTAAGTATATGAGAAACAAAAATTGCATGTAAGTACATGGCTGGCGAGGCATACACCCGAAAGCTGCTTCGCTCTGCCCGTATGCCGCGAGCCGCCAGGCGCGTACCCTTCGCAGGTGACGAGCCCTGGTTCCGCGCGCCACAACTGTGCTGCCGGATGCGTCAAGTCGAACTAGCAGGGGCTCTGCGCTCTGGGCACTGACGCACTTGGGCCAGCTTTTCTCTCCATCGCAGTTCATCTCCAAAAGATGAACTACTCAACATATCGTTCACGGTCGGCAATACTGGCACAATTCCAAACTAATGGTTCGGCAACAGCAAATACCTTTTCGCATTATTTATAAGTTTTGAAATTTTTCGAAAATTCAGAATTCAACGATAATCACACCCGTGTAATTTATTGAGCGTCATTCGCCCCACCCGTGGAATCAAAATTGAAGAAATATTGGAGCCTTTTTTGAGATAATTATTTTTTAATAAATTGTATTATCTTAAAGCAGTAATTCTGCGAAATAGTGCATTAATTTCTTCAAAAAAATATACACGACATTTTTGAAAGAATTTATTATGTAGTCTCATTTTATTTAGGACAAACATGTCTTTCTTCAATAGTAATTTTGCAATGTCTGTTTTTGCAATTTTATTAAATGCAGACAGTTTACTGGCAATGGCTCTAGCACCATTTTTACCATCCATCGATACATAGGAAGAGAAAATTTAAAGAAAAAAATATGGAGTAGTTTTTGAGAAAATAATTGTTTACAAATTGCGTATAATTCCTCCAAAATTACCCAAAAACATCTAATTTATTCAAACAATTGTACATGACTTTATTTCAAGACCTGTCTTTGAACAACAGAATGCGAAAGGTATATTCAAACATTCTTTCGACTGAACGAAATGAATTTCCTTTATCTTAATTTTCTTTGTAATAGACGCTCAATTTAGGACGGATAAAAATGTTATTTTGTCATGTAGGTCATTGCTTGAGACAACCTCTCTTGAGCACAGGGCCTATTGAATGGATGGCGACGACTGGTTCGAGTTCGCAGCGCTACACGAGAACGACTGGCTATCAGCAGCGCATTGTAGCTGCGGCGGCGCGCCCAGGCAACCACTGAAAGAGGAGTAGGCTCCCAGAGGAGTCCGCTTCTCTATGTAAGTAAACGCCTCGGCTCCAACCCTAGCGCGAAACGACGGAATCACGTCTACGAAAGGCAGCCTATGACGGGAGACCCGATCAAGCCCACGCACGCTATGAAGCGAGATCGAACCAAGCGGCAGCAGGAAGGGAAGAGCTCCGAGGCATGCGCATTCGGGACCAACACTTTTGAAGGGGCTCCGTTGCCCTACGTAATTAAACATTTTTATTTCCATAAACGTGTTAAATATGAATAAAAATAATTTATAGAACGTATGTATACATTTGAAAATTTATAGTAATGATAGAGGAATGGACATTTTAGTCTATTTGCTTATTACTACCATGTTTAAGTAAAAATGAAATATACTTTAGAGAGAGAATACTACTTTAAAACGGTGACAGAAATATATAACGACGTTAGGCTTACTTATCTTTTGGTGTTAGAAAATATTTAATCTTAACTTTTGACAGGTATAATTTTTTATCTACTTTTACTGAGGGTAAATTTAAAAAAAATACTGTTTAAATAAACAAATTTACAAATTTTTAATTGTTAAGGAAAATCTACTCAGGCAAATCTCACTAGAAATAGATTTACAGAAATGTCATTGTCATTGTTATTGAAATAAAAAAAATAAATTAAATGAATATGTGAAAACAAAAGACGCTTAAATGTATGCACAATAATAACAAGACTAAATGCATTAGAGTATGTTGAGAACCCACCATAACAATGACATTTTCCAATAATGTGAAATTGTCAAGAAACGATTGTTAATTTAACACTTAAAAGAGGGAATTATGTAAATATAATACAATAAAATAATAAATAAAATTCAAAAGATACAGAGAGAGAACGAGAGAGCCGAGATTGAAACGAGATCCTCAACAAATAATTGGAAGGATTTTGTTAAGTAGCGGGAGAGATTACGCGGTGACGTAAAATGAGTCTGAGGAAAACAACGTTGTCTGCACATTGAATGCAGACTGGAGTTGAGGCTGGAATAACAACAGCGGTAAGAAGAGAGAAGTATGATGATAAATGCGAGATATTGAGGTCTACAATCCAAGGTGGAAAGACGAGAAGAGGGAGGTGAGAAGAGCAGAGATTTCTCGCTGGCGGGTGACGATTCTTGGCTTACTATCTTTCTTCAGACTCTTTGATCTCGACAACAATACCAAGCGTCAGATGGAGTAAGCGGGGTGGAGGGGCTGAGAGCGAGAAGAATAAACGAGAAGAGTATGACGTTCGCAGTAAGCAATGTTTAAAATTAACCGTAACATCCTTCGAGTCCAAAACAATGTCAGGGCATATTTGTATAAGTCAATACATTTCCATAATATTTAAATAAATATTAGTAAATAAAGAAAATATATTGCTTTGTTCGCCAAAAATCATTTAGATGCGCCTCACAAACAACTAAACACACATTCAGAAAATAAGAAAGAGACCGTTAGAAATGATTGACAATATTTGGACTTTTTAAGAATTACTGAAATGAAAAATTCTTTAGCCGCGGGTAGGCAAAATTGGCGTGAACCATAAAAAAAAGTGAAACGCTAATTTGCTTTCGCGGTGGTCGCAAACGGCGTCGGGTGTATTGCTGCTTGGAGACATGCGGAACGTATTGGTGGCCTTTGGAGAAATTTCTCTGACTGAGCGCGTTCATTTATTCGACGCCACTACGGCAACTTCCGCCAATCGTCGTCCAGTGCCTCCCATGTATCTCGTGGCCAAAGTCCTCGAGCCTGCATGCTGCGTTGTCTTACGTGCAAAAATGTTGTCCTAGCTCGCCGTATGCATACGTGCCATTCCCTGGCGTAGAATGTACTCTTTATACGTAGCAAAAGTTAGCGAACGTTGTTTGGGGGAAGAGATGGGACCTTGCATTAGATATGGTCCGTCATGAAGAAACATTCTGATTGTATTAAGATCAATGGTTATGTTTATAAAGTTATTGTCTGTTGGGGTCGGGAAGGGGTATTGAACAATTTGGCTGGTTACTGTGTTTCCACAAGGTTATGAGGTTAACGGTTTGAACTCTGTATACAATTTCTTGAATTGTGGTTCATTTTTACTTTCTTTCAATGTAATCCTGCGAGAAAAACGGCGGTATTTCCACAGTAAAACTCGTATTGTGGGTCCCTAATACCAGAATATGTGGATAAATCTTCTTCCAATATTTTAATTTAAATTATTTCCTTTAAACTACTTGCTCTAATACATTACGAAGTCACGACACCGAAACATTTGAATTGTTTTATGGTGAATAAAGAGCTGATGAGAATGAAAGACACGAGTGTTATTAGTAATGTTTTTCTTTGCATTTCAAAATTACAACTATCAGATATTGATCTGATATGACTAAACGGTGCTCGTATACACCATTATCTCTTGACCATTTGCACCGTGAAAACGTCTACTACATTAATATCATACAACCACTATAGATCATATAAAATTAATACTGAACGTTTTTTTTGTAAGTTTACAATGAATTTCAATACTACATCGCAGACTTATGAATTTTTATACTAAATCTGTGCACAGCAAAGATCTCCAGCTTTACTGCAAGTTCACGGATGCCATACCGAGATATGATCTCTGCTGTAGTGTCAACGGAGAAAAAATATAGAATGTTTAATGTGTTTCCAATAGATGAGCTGCTGAAGGCAACCAGTATTTAAATAACATGAGTTACGAGGGATTGAAAAATTCTTGCATCAATTAATATATTGAAATTACAGTGGACATTTTGAATGGAACTTCACCGCATTAACGAAGCATTATATTTGCTTTAACTAATCCATTAGTACTTGTGTACATTTTGTATTTTTATTTTCCTCTCGGATTACTTTTATTTTGAATGATTGGGTTCGTATTGAAAACAGCAGGTTGTGAAATGTCAAGGTAGAATTTCACATGGAATTAAACATTTTAAAGAATATCACATTAAACATTTTCATAAGCCGATCAGAGGTCACGATTCCCCACGAGAACTTAAAAATACACCAGTTCTAAATAATACTTCAATACAGTGTTAAAACCTGCACATGTTCTGTAGGCGACAACTAAGAGACACATTTCTTTATTTTCATAATAAATAAATACATAAATAAAACTCATAAAAAAACTTGGATCCTCTAAAATAAAAATCCTTTGAAAGCAATAGACAATGTTCTAAGGTTTAGATTTATACATTTTTTCTGAGCCAGTTCAATGTGATGTTCCTTGAGACCATTTTTAAATTTTTCAAATTAATGGTACCCTGTTCTTATATTTTTGAGAAAATTTTGCATTTTTACACTACTCATTCTTGTATTTCATGGTAGATAATTCATGTATTTTTATTCACTAGACATTTTGCATTTCTTTCGAATCTTTTTTGAGACATGTTTTATTTCTAATAAACGCATTTCCTGTACCTTAACTGAGACATCACCAATGTAAACCGATTCTCTCTGTGTTCTCTCTTCGAGAACTTAGCATAAAAGTGACGGTACATCACAATTTCCAATAGATGCAGCATGGAAGGCAATTCTGGGGAACACCTACAACAATTATGAATGAAATTATTACCTTTACGAATGTGGTCCATAAATTAGTTTTATTTTAAAATTAGTATAATAATATATATCATAGTGTAATAGTTATAAACCTTTAAAAAATTGTGCTGATAGAATTTTATTCTTACATTCTTTTCTATCGTGCAATGCTTTTTCTCTAAAATTATTTTCTCCGCACAAATTCTTTCAGAGTGCTCCTCACTCTAGGTCTCGACCGGCGGGTCTATACTTTTGCTGATTTGTGGGTGGTACACAGACTCTTCATAAAAAGTCCCCTCCGCGAGGTGACTGAGGAAACAGCATTGGCAGAGATTACTCCGGTGGTGGCGGTGGCCGAAGAAACGAACAACGGTTGAAGGGAACGGTAATCGGGCAGCTGGAAATCAATGTTTGGGTTAAGGAACAGAGTGTCGTTTTTCAACTTTGGGGCAAAAGTAGAACTTGCACATTTCATTCAAGAGTAAATAATTAATGGTGGTGAGGATAGATAGAAAACAAAGATAAAGAAAGATAATTTAAACATAAAATTGAAAAAAGATACCTAGGGTCACTTGACGAACAATACAGACATTTTTAGATTGATTATTTTGCTTCAGGACGCGTTACGTTCCATCGATCCCGTTGGTGCAGTGTGCGCCATATGGATCGCGGGAGTGATCAGTGTTTATTTCAGGCTGCAAGGGAATATCCGGTGCCGATCTACATGTCGCCGTGCGTGGATTTTCTTATCTAGAAATGTTCATCAGCGGGGCACCTTCCCAGCAGGACAAGTTCAAATATCCCCACTGGCCTCCCGACATATGTGTTAGTGTAGCGCATGGGAGGGGGGGGGCTAGAGTTCTGCAAACAGCGCTCAGAGTTTAATTTTGGCCATCTAGGGGGAAATAAATTCATTTTCTTATGTACTCAAAAGGGTTATCTAGGGTATATATTGGGTTTTAAAACGTTCACAGTACATACAATTAGTTTAATATTTGTTCTTCTTCGCTTGAGGTGGCAGTAGAACAAGTTCAAACATGGACGATCTCACGCTTTCAGCACATGGCTTTATCAGTTGCATTTCAGCACTTCATCTTCTGTTGGAAATCATTTTACATCATTTGATACTCATATCGAGGTAGTGATTCACGAATTGTGGTTTCGAATGTTGTGCCTTTTCATAAGTGTCTGAAGATATGCGAAACATGCTTTTGATTGCTCTTTGTTTTAAAAAAAAGTAAATTTTATTTTCTAGCCGTTTTACAAATTTATTTAAGCCTCAATATAGAATTTACCATGATTGACATTTGTGACTATATAGACATTAAAATTAGTTCTTTTGGCTAACTAAATCATGAGAGATCAGCTGCGTATAGCAGCGCATTCAATGGTTTATTTATTTATATTTGTAACGGAGAGCTCAGGTCCTCGGAGGACGCAATTTGATGTACGATATAAAAGCTTCACGGAGGCGCAAGCAAGTTATGACGCCGTAATTTCGTATGTTTTACACAAATTAGGTAAAGAAATTATTTCTGAAACTTCAATAAATCCGATACATACCAAAACTAGTAATTTTTCCCAGATTTTTATCAAGTGATGGAAAATATGCGAGGCATGAAAGCGTTTGATAGAGAATTACTCTTCGTAGTTTCAGAAAGACAACTTATATGTAAGTTCATTGAGAATCACTCCATGGACTTCAAAACCAGATGATGGTAGTACAAAATTTGGTCGTCTACTGAAGGCTCTCATCTTAAGGGATCTTGAAGCTAAAAACGAAGTTTCGAGGGTCATATTACAATGCTTAAATAGTAGTTAAAATATTAACTTGAATAATTTGGAAATATTTATTCATGACATTCGAGAAATATATCTCAAAATTACAACTTGTCTTTCATGCTTATGTGTCTCCATGTGATTCTCTTCTATGGCAGATACAGAATTGAAAGCTGCATTCTCCTTCTTTGACAGTTCTCTGTAGAATCTCAAGAAGAAAGAAATACGGACAACAGAAAGTTCAGGGCAATATTTACAAATAAAATAAAATATGAAGAGTAGTGTGGTATCCCGGCACCAGTAGAGCGAGCGTTAGCGTCATGCTTGCTCGCTCCCTATGTAAGAGGGAGGCAGTTGAAGAAGCGTAGCACCTTCCCCTACCTGCCACCTGCAATATAAGCCGAAACTAGCAGGGGAGCGCGCTGTTCACTGTACGAAGCCACCAAGTGCGCAAATAGCATATGTGTGCGCCACTACTCTCTTCACTAAGACGTATATTGCAAGTTTTCAGAAATGTTCAAAATCAAAAAAGAAAATGAAATGGTGAATCTAATGAAAATCAATGTTTGTTGGTTTGTGTATAATGTGCTGCCGTACCGTTCATTCGATTGCGGTACAACTTTGTAAGCTTATTGCTTGCACTTGCGCGAAGGACATAGGCAAAATACTACTATTTTAACTCCAATAAATACCGATGCAGCATAAGATAACGCTTCAGTTAAATGCAAAGTTAAATGCAATTCCCAATTCTCCTGAATTTCATTGTTGCTGGACGTTGCCGTGTGACGTGGGGCGAGGTCGAGGAGGACAGGAGGAGCGGGCGGCGCAAGTTGATGAGAGAAGAGGGAAAAAGAGAAAGGTAAAAAGAGAGAGAAGAGAGAAAAGAGAGAGAGAGGGAAGAAAGAGGGAAGAAAGGGAGATTCAAAAACAGAGGGAAATAGAGAGGAAAAATTGAGAAGGAGAGAAAATGAGAGGAGAGGGGAAAAGCAAAAGAGAGGGAAAGAGAAAGAGAGAACAAGAGACAGGAAAAAAGAAAATCAGGTTAAAGAGAGACAGGGCATAAGAGAGACATGGAAAAAGAGACAGAGAAAAAGAGAGACAGAGAGTGCGGAAAATGAAAAAGGGGATAAAGAAAAGGGGAAAGAGAGGTGGAAATAGAGAGAGGAGGAAAGAGAGAGGGAAAGGGAGAAAAGGGAAAGAAAGTGTGGGAAAGAGAGGGTGTGAGGAAAGAGAGAGTGAGGGGAAAGAGAGAGAGATGGTGTTCGAACAAGCAAGCAATTTCTTATTTTATTATATGTTCATCGCATAAGCCTAAGCTATTCGTACGAATTAATCATTATGTATTTATTCAACTATGAAAAATACGTTTGCTAACGACTATCAGTTCTCAGAAGACTGCACCTGCCAGGCCGCCTCATTGCCTGTACTGTGCGCAGTAACTTACCTACTTAAAGGATAGCTGCATAAAGCACACTGTAATTTCTAATAATCAATATCTTACATTTTAAATGATATGTGTAACTAACAAATGAAGTTATAATCTTGTCTCAATATTTCTATGCGCCCTGATTAGTCGTGGCAAACACTGGCGCCAGTGTGCACTTCTCGGGATTCCTGGCGAGTCGCTTGTACAGCAGTTGAGATCTGACAGTTCTGGCGTGTGGACTCGCTGAGCGAGACTCACTTATTATCATGTTATACATACGCATGTGCAAGATTGTTCTAGTATTATTTTATAGTTGTGTCATTCGACGAAATAATCTGTGCAATCAATTATGTTGTTTGGAAACTTTACGGTTACAACGGTTCACTTGAAAATGTTAAACGACAAAACTTACTTCGTTCTTGCCCTATTGTGTAATATATTGTGTTTCACATTACTGCCTACAACAGTGACTTTGAATGTTAATGTTGTTTCTAAATATCTCTGCACAACACAGAACTTCGTTCTTTATGTGTTACGCAATAGAGTCATGTTTCTGCTTATGACAATAACTTTTCATATAATCATTTTCAACTGAATAACTGTACGTACAATGCAGAACTTCTTTCTTTATGTGTTACGCAATACAGTGTTATGTTCCTAAATACAACAGTAACTCTTCGATGCATGTTTATCAAATCCAAGAGACAGCTGCTCACACCATGTGATTGCACCTTCCACGCATACGAGGTGATCGCCATTTGTGCCAGCTCTCCCTCTCTCACAATGGCTGGATGACCTTCAATCCGGCGTCCAGGAATCAGCTGCTGACCATGTCGTCGTGTTGATGCAACGGCGTTTGTAAATGGTCAAAGTAACAATCACTTTTGATTACAACAGCCTCACTGTCAACTTGAATCTAGTTTGTACACCTAATTTTTCTTGTGTTACAACCTTCAATCTTAATAATTTTTGGCGATTTAAATTAAACATATTTACATCATGCCTACGTTTACCTAATATAGCATCATTCAGATCCTTCCAAGGCATGATAATTTCATTAGTGTAATTCTTCTGTGTAATAGGCATTTGATTGAATTATATGTATTGATTCTGTATGCCTTTCAATTCATTAATGACGATGGCAACACCTGAAAGACTATTTTCAGGGACGCGAGACTGGTGACTCGCACATCATCAGTTAATCCATAACCAATGGTCCTCCAACATAAGTGGCAATCAGAGAATGTGAGGTGCAGAAAAACAGTGAGGAAAGAAAGAGGGACGGGGAGAGGAATATTTCAACAATTATTTCTTCTGCGGCAGCAACACGCTGGATACCAGCTATTTTCTAATAAACATTGACAAGACACTGAAGAAGTAAATGTCGTTACCTCATCCGAGGATTCATTAGGGGGATACTGAGGATAAACGATGTTCGTAACAATTATTTTTCTCTTTAATTCTGTTGTGCGTTTTCATATTGGCTGACCTTTATTTTTATTTTCTCCCTTATCAATACACTAATTAATATAAAGATTATTAAATTAATTAATTATAAATATACGTTATCTTTATTTGCGTTTTCCTTGCTCTATTCGTGTATTCACAGCTGTTGTTGCCCAAATTTTATTGTTAAAAAGAGCACTTTCCATCGAAATGTTTCAAAGAAAATTGTTCCATCTATTAAAATTATAATTTGACTTTAATATATGCTTTGTATACTAGAAAAAAAATTTTCCCCCTTGATTTTGAAAATTTTTGCGGCGGCTAAATTCGAAACAGCTATTTAGTTATTGTTGCAAATGCGCCATAATCAGATCTCAAACACTACTACATCACAGTGACAGGCAATTGCAACAGTTGTTTTCCTGAGCTTCCTCAAATGGTAGATTAATCTAGAGGAAAGAGAAATAGTAGAGAATTAGTGAAAAAAGTAGGAGAGAAAGAGTGATTGTGAAGCACGTAGAGGCAAGAATATTGACATATAAAATTACTATAAATAGTGAGTTTTGCAGGGAATCGTTTTCAGAGGAAGGAAGGGAAATACTGTCATGATTTTTGAAGATAAAACTACGAGTTTATAATTGCGAGTTTATAAGAGGAACATTAAATGACTTATATAATAGTGAGATAACTAAATAAAATTTAAACATGCATTACTCTGTACTCTTCGAGGGTTTCACAACTTCGACAGAAATGTTGTTTATATCAATAGTAGTGGCACAACATTATCAAAACACACAAGGGACATCTTTTATGATGGGGGAGATTACTTCAGAAATAGTGAGTGCATGAGTAGTGATAAGAACGATGTAAGTTGCGTGTCAGCAGCCAAACACAGTGTCGTGTGAAAAC
Source organism: Acheta domesticus (assembly GCA_031308135.1). Lineage (NCBI taxonomy): Eukaryota > Metazoa > Arthropoda > Insecta > Orthoptera > Gryllidae > Acheta > Acheta domesticus. The sequence continues at coordinate 73,601,207 of JAHLJT010009436.1, read as the reverse complement.
TGTGTGGCTGGGGTCAGGCCAGAAAGGGCCGCGCGGGTCGGGGTGCGCGCGGGAAAATAAGCCGGCCCGCAGCTGCCGCGCGCCGCCGCCGCCGCCGTCAATCGATGGGCGCGGCGGCCTGATGGCGCGCGCACATGTGCAGCAGGCCGTGCATTAAACATGACGGGAACTCGCGCCCTCCGCCGCCGCCGACACTCCGCGGCAGTCGACGGACGCCGCGCCGCCGCCGCCGGCAGCTCTGCCACTCACTCCTGAATATGTTGAACGTTTGTTCTTGTAATGCTGCGGTGAACGCACACACGCAGTTTAAGAGATCTTTTGCTTTCAGAATTATTATTGTAATCATTATTATATTATCATTACGATATTATATGACTATAGTTTATATAATAGACTCAATAAGTGCTAACGTGATGTTTTCACTTCCAGTTTTACTCCTTTTGAAAGAACATAATGCACAACTCTTCCTTACTTCCTTCTTTTACAAGAAATTATTTATCCGATCGATTCATTCTTTATAGATTCCCCATTAAATGACATGTTGATTTGATTTTATATTATTTCGTTATTTTTAACCCTCAATTGTACGCAGGACGTAAAAATGCAATACCAAACTAAAGCATTTAGTTTTGTTTTCTATTACTTGACTTACAACTTAATTCAAAAGTGTGGCAAACACCACTGTCTTAAAGAGCTGAAAAAAGCCATCTGACTATTAGAAATACTAATGAGAAATGTGAATCTGAATCTGACTTGTAATTGCAAATTTTACAAACATAATACGACTTCGCAAATTTAACGAGCGGTTGTAACTATTTACTAATAACTAAAAGGTCTACCGTTGATTATTTATAAGGCTTTATACAGTGCGACCAATTTTTAAAGTGTCAGACGCGAGCTGATTTGCCTCGGCAAAACGACACAATGGATGCCGGGGAAACTGAGGCAGTCCAGTCGGTAGAATTGCCGTGGAGGGAAGGCGGCTTTGCCCTACAGGAAAGTTTATATTGTAATCACGTTATAGTAGATGTTGAAACTGTTCACCGATGCTCTAATGTATTCTTCACGTAAAAAAAAGTTCTAGTTCATTCTGTAAATGATGTCCTGTGGTATTGCAGAGATATGTTCCTGTATGTTATTCTTCTTCCGTGTGGGTATTTCACGAATATGTGCGAACTTTCAGAAATCCCCATGGAAGTAAATCGCACAGTCAGATCAGGAGAGCGTGCAGGCCACAAAATAATTGTGATAATTCTGTTTCCGATAACAGCATTTTTAGCCCTGAAGAAAACTGAAGCAGTGTGTGCGACTGCAGAGTCTTGTTGAAAGAGATCGTAAATTCACTTCCATTTGTCAACATTTGGAAGAAAGGTTCCAGAATACGATGCACATAACGGTTTGACACGTTTTACCTATGTGTCATACACATACATTTCCGCTTTAGAGTGACCTTTGAGCGAGTCATCGCAAACCGACTATTCATCAAGACTAGAACGTCTGCGTTTTGCAAGGCATGACCTTGAAAACCCCCCGACCACAGGGGAGTTCAGCGCTCCGTTCCCCGGCGAGTGACGGCTCGTGAGCCGAGCAGAATTTTCCACGATCGCGGCACACTAATAAAATAGTTGCACTGTACTTGCACACAATATTTGACTATTCTACACAGCAATATTTGATGAAGACGAAAATTTGATATTTTGTCATTGCGTTGTCTACTCGACTTAGTTATTGACTGACTAGATAATGAAAGTTTCGGAACCATATATATCCTTCATATCAGAGATACTACGTTCCCAAAAAAGCATGTTTTCTCTTGCAAAAGAATTACTGAATAATCTTAACAGTTGTTATTATGGAAGAGAATTAGATAAACGGGAGATATTCACCATATTTTTTTATAATAAGAAAAGTTCATGCGCATTAAGCGAATGCATTGTTAGGATCGTTGGGTATTAAATCATTCACGGAAATATAGCTTAAAACGAAAAAAATATTTAATTTGCTACGAAACATTGAGTTCGCTCGCCTCCAAGCAGACGCACCCCGTTCTCGTGCGACAGGGCCGCATTCTGTGCGTACGCAGATTTAACAAAATCTCTGCTTCCCCTATGTAACAGCATGTACAATGTCCTCGGTGGCTACAGTGTAGAGGCGGCAACGAGCTATCCAACCGCCATAATACCGCATTCAAAACGAAATTAAGCACTTCTGCATTGTACTAATCATGTTTTAAACTCGTAAACAACAGAGGAAAAACCTCTTTGTTTCCTTCTTAAAACAGGAGGAGAATGCCATTCGGAGGTATGTTTGCCTGTTTTTATCCCCACGGAGTATTCATTCAAGCTCTGTTCTAAAAACTTAATGCACGGTGGATCCTAAAAATAAAATTATGAAAAAAGAAACAAAAAGGAAATATAAGAGAGGACAATTAATGACCGCCAAAAGCCTTTGTGCGTGAGAGCATAAATTCTGCCTTAAAGTATATCTCTTCCTTCCTGAGGGCTTTGCGGTTGTCCTAGATTTAAACCTGCGGGAGACCCAAGCCACTTGGCTGCGTTTACCTCCAGCGCTAAACCCGGAGCCAAAGAGCTTAATTTCCGAGGAGATGAGTATCGTCTAAATATTGACGAAGATGAGTGGTTGCTGTTAAGATGGAATGACTTCTCATATCTTCTCGAGTGGAGGCTTTCTTGGGGAATATAATGCGCATGAAGTTCGCAAGGGCCTATGGAAGCAAAGTTGGGAGAGGAAGTGACTTATTACAAAAACCCACAGTATTTTCTGACGAATTCTGAGGCTCCCTAATATCTTGAAATGTATGCAGTCTTAAAACTTGGTATAAATTTGATGTGACGTTTTACATCCACTGCAGAAGACACGCCCATCAGACGACGTCACTTTCAAACTGGTGAATGTCTGAACAATCTGTTTGGTCTCGTAATTTTGGAGTAAATTCTTTATTTTTAACAATAAACATTGCAGTACTTCTCATAAAATATAGAACAAACAATGAAGTCGTGAGGATAAGTATAGTAAGAATACTTCCCTCACTGAAATTAATTAAACGATCAAATTAAGGTGAGCAATAAAAGGTTGAAGTGATATAATATTAAACATAGAAAATACAACATTAAAATAATTATAATAATAGAAATGACTTATAAAAATGTTTAAAAAATCAGAAATCACAAAAATAAGACGAAATGGTAAAATTAGAGGAAGACTGAAGTTTCGCCCTAAGAAATTACGAAAAGATATGATACCAAAACGCAGATAGACAAAAAAGATTAAACACTATTCAATTTTAATTATTCTACCAAACTTTCTGTTTAAAATTCCTGTAATTAAATAAGGTTGATTCAATGAACATCATTATATACAAGCCCATATTTGTACTACGGTGAACTTCCTTTTCATCATCAGTCAAGAGTGAAAAGTTAACGTATTGTCTACATTACCTTGAATTAGCCTTCACTGGATTAATCATCATGTCAGGAATCAAAATATAAAAACATTGATCATTGTATTTTTAAAAAGTAAGAAAAATATAAATTGATAACGAACAGTTTATATTTTTGCAGGACAAAAGCACTCACGTTTTCATTCAAATTACGTTTACTTTTTTGTGGAATAATATTAAATGTTGCAGGTGATAGACCTGTGCTCAATAACAGCTTTTTAAAGTGAACATGGAATGAAACATGTAAAACTCGACAGTAGTCATAGTCTATTTTATATTTGTGAACAGCACATGTGAATCAAATGTGTTAATAAACTTCTACAGTGATTTCTATCGTGCATTCTGTAGTGCTTTCTCTTTACTTGCTTCACCCAGTGCTTGGAAAACATAGGAAAAGTAAATATTCTAGAAGATGAAAAACGTGTTTGCATTATTTTGTTTCAAACTGTAGGTAACCGCGCGAGTCACGTAGGGGTGGCGAGCATCTAGAGTAATTACGCAGGTGCAAAAACGTTAAAAACAGCGCTCGTGCGTCTGACAGAACAGTGCGGTGGGAGAGACGTGTGTTGGCCTGCTTGTCATTTCCTCGTTTTCACGAGATGACGAAAAGGGCGTGGCCAGAATTATAAGAGTCATTCAGCTCTATTCCACAAACTTATGACCACTACACTTGACAAAAAAATCTTTAAAAAAGACAATTGATGAAAACATGAGTCGAAGATAAATATATAAAATGATGAGAAACATATAATCATCATTTTCAGTGTTTATCGAAACAATAGATTCTTGAGTTATAATATTTTTATGTCATTGAATGACGAAGTCTTCAAAAATGAAGTATGAATTACGTATTCTTAAAAACTCGAATTCCTAAAATAAATACTTCAAAAGGGTGAAAATTTACAAGTAATAATGTACTCGTATTTAATGGAGAATCTAAAGAAACTGAAAACATTCTGTAAATGAAAAGAATGATTTGAGTATTTTGAAAACAAGATCATAAATCTACCGTGGGTCCATTTCGTTCTCCAAAAGACCTGTTTGTGAGTTGCTGAGGCGGCGGCGGCACTCCGTCGCCCAGTTGTCGCTCCGCTCCGCCCCTCCCCGCCGCGCGGCGTCCCGGGGCGCCAGGCCAGGCGCCGGCCCCCCGCGTGGGCTGCTCGTCCTCATTATGCCCCGCCCCGCTCGCCCGCCTGCCTGCCGGACGCGCTCTAATGATAATGACGCCCCTCCCCTCCCCGTGGGCCATCCGCGCCGCCCCACCCCGCCGACGCCACCGCCGCTTCTCTGCCCTTGACGACGCCTGCGCCCCGCCCTCTCCGCCCCCTGGTCGGCGCTCCCTTCATCACCTTGCGGCGTCCCCGCCGCACCCACCCCTGGCTGCCGTCCCAGCTCTACATGCCGCTGCTGCCGTCGCCACTTGTTCCCTCTGATCCCTCATCTCGCTGGACCGTTGCCATATCTATCCCGGCCCCGCCGCCATCCTCCCCGCCCTTCCTCCATAACACTCACCTCTTCGACCCCCCACTCCCCAAAAGAGCCGCCGCCACCGTCACCACGCTGTCTCCTCCCCGCCTCACCTCCGCACCGCGCCCCCGGCCGCCTTCCCAGCTCTCCGCACCGCTGCTGCCGTCGTCACTTGTTACCTCTGTGACTCACCTGGGGCGTCGCTATCCCTTCATCACCACTCCGATCCTCCGCGCCACCGCTCCCTCCAAAACCCCGGCAGCTCCTCGACATTTCCCAACCCCACACGCCACCGCTACCGCCACCACGCTGCCTCCTCCCTGCCCGCCGCCCCGCGCGGCGCCACCGTCGGCTCCCTGCCACTGCCACTGCCACTGCCTCTGTCACCGCCGCCGCCGCCGCCGGCGCGCAGGCCATGGCAGCTGCCGTGTCAGGTTGCGCAGCCACAGCGCCGCGCCGCTGTCTGACCGGAGCTCCCGTCGCCCACGCCCTTTGCACGGATTCGACCCGCGCTGCTCTGCCCTTGGACCTCTGCGCGGCTAATGGAGCACTACCGTAATTGTTTCTGCAGATGCGCGGGAAAATAATTGTGTATTCGCACAAGAGCCACCCACGACGTGGTTTTCACCAGTGAGGCGTTCACTTTCAATACCAACTCGTATCACTAATTACCAAATTAACTTTTTTCTTTTTTCCAAAAAAGTAATATCATTTATGCTCTGATAGAGGGATATGGGTCAAAGCCAGCTTACTCGCGCCCAACGCTATGAAGACATATTTCATTCATATGAAACCTCGTGTGAACGAGAGACAATCTTTGTTTCTGTACAAATCTTTCTTTTGGAAATCATTTCTTTTTTTCAAATGGAATGAGCTGGTTTTGATAGAAACTTCACGACCCTGACAGTCGCAAATCGAATCTCTGTTGAGACATGCGGATTATGTTACAAGAGTTTTTTGTCCTTTCTCTTAATTCTCATTTGCAATTTTCATGTATCTCAGGATAATTCAATTTCAATATTTCATCGGTCATTTATTATCGTTTACCTTAAAATTAAATACCATTATTTACTTGCGTAAAAGTGAAGAAATTAAAAAAATCCCATTTTTTCTACATCTCTTTACTTCCAATATAGATAATTGGAAAAAGTCAAAAAGTCAGTTTTCAATCAGCATGTCGCACGAACTGCAGTCTCAATTTGTTCGTTTGTTTTTAATTTTTCGTTTTTTCATTTTTCATTTTTCATTTCTTAATTACATCCTTAAATTTTTAAGACATCTTTCATTATTTGGAATTACAATTTTTGTTTCAAACCCCTAAGAACTAAATTTATAGTTTTCAAAACATTTTGTATTTCTGAATAATTTCCGAATAAAATTCATGAATGTATTACATTTCTAAGCAATTTTGTTCCGGTTCCTATTGTTTTTCTTACCTAGGATAAATTACTAATCTAGTAGACAATTGTAGAGATTGAATTCGTTTTGCACTCGATGAGCATACAATCCAACATTACTGAGAGATTGCGAAGAGAAAGAACTCAGGCTCTTTTGGTGCAGACCATTTTTTAAATGTATGGAAAACATTAACATAACAAAAATATGAATAGTATTCATGTCATGAGCATGATTTTGTCGTGACTTTAAGTTAATGATTTCATACTTTGCCTGATACTTTGTTGTTATTCAGGACTAAATAGAATGAAAGAAAATGGAGTGTCAGTTATAGAAAAAGTTATAAAGTATTCAGGAAACTTATACATACTTCTAATTTTACTATTCCGCTATAATAAATTTGTCCCTGAGCTAATAATACACTCATACAGAACAAACGAATTCCACATAAACAATACATAACACCAAGTGAATTCAGTAGATAGAAATGAGATCAAATTTTCATCAAGAATGTCAATACTGCCTGGTTTTGAACAGTTTTTTTATATTTTTATACATACCTTTTGATATAATTTTCTAGTAAATTCTCATTATATACTACTTAAGCTTCATAAGTAACAAGTCAACTATAACGCTAAAATTCTCCGTAAATACCAGATGTCCTAGGTCTCTTCTTTTCACGCAGACAAAGACATCAACAAAAGAAACTCTCTGGCCAAGTACGTCGTCCTCAAATAATCCGGGGATCTCCTGCAATTGTCCGAATACTTTCCTCCCCAGGGGGAAGAAAAATGCCGCCTGGGGGCGTCGCCGGCGGGGTGCGACGCAGCGGGGGAAAGCGGGTGGGGGAGGGTTTGCCTCTAATCACCTGCCGCGGGCTGATGACGTCATCCATTCTCCCTCACCGAGAGCCCGACTCCATTCCCTGCGATGCCTTCCACCCCCACCCTCTGTCCACCGCCTGCCACCCGCCCTCTCCCACCATCTCGCCCGCCTGCTCCCCCTACAACGTTCACCCACCCGCCCGGCCCAACCCACCCAACTTGACCTGTCCCGCCCAATCGCCCAACCCAACCCGCCCTGCCCAACCCCACATACCGAACCCGTCCTACTCGCCCAAGCCAACTCTCCCCGCACCATCCCACACGCCCAACCCGCCTAAGCCAACTCTCCCCGCCTCACCCCACACGCCCAACCCGCCCACCTCGCCCGCCCTGCGATACCCGCCCATCACGACCGCCACGCCCGCCGCCCGGTTGTCCGTCTGTCTGCCCGTCCGCCCTCTCGCCTGATCCGCCCGCCCACCTGATCTGCGCCCATCGCAGCTCTCATCAACCTACCCGCCGGTCGTGCCCGCCATCTCGTCACCGCGCCCCGTCGTGCGGCGCTAGTGTCGTCGTCGCCGCCACAGCCGCCGCCGCCGGCCGCGTTCTTTCATCTGCATCCCGGCGATTAACCTTTCCGATTACACCCAGTAAACAAAGTGGCGCCGAGCCCCGTAGCCCGCGGCGCTGCGCCAGGCGCGCGGTATAAATAGCTGCGGCCCCGCCCGCTAGAGTGCATTGTACGTCGGGAAATCCCCCTTGGGCAACGTGCGATGGTGAAGCAAGCTTGTTTTATTTTCCTGCAAATTACCTGGCCCGGTTTATGGATGTCATAGTCCCAAAAGCCAGTGAGGATTTTGGACAAGTTGGAAATGCGTCCCAAGGTTTTAGGACCGCAAATGATGTTCATTTCCCCCCTTATCCAACTCGATTTGCAAATGTAATGTATTGCATTACTTATGAGACAACAGCGGGTGCCCGCGATCAGCAAGGGGATGTGACCCTACGTTTCCTTCTAAAAATTATATCCATTCTCCCGCTATCTCGTGCGAGTTTTCAATACATAACAAGGATGAGTGATCTCTTTTGAGAAACTAAGATAATTGGTTAGAGTTTTTTCGAAATACTTTGATCTCTCTCTCTCTCTCTATATATATATATATATACATAGAGAGAGAGAGAGAGAGAGAGAGAGAGAGAGAGAGAGAGAGAGGCTGTTTTTGATTTTGTACTTGGACACTTTGCGCCATTCTACTTCATCATATTTTTCGTAAATGTTTTTTATATCTTTTTAAATCTAACGCAATTAATCAATGCACGAGACTCTGTAACACAGGCATTATGATCTGGGAAGCAGGGTTAATGTTCACATTTTATTTTTTATTTAAGACTGTAAGTAAGAGACCCAAAAAATGAAAATATCCATTTATAGTTCAATGAGCCCTGACATCAGCCAGATCGATCGAGAAATAACTGTTTTAGTGAAAATCTTACGTATGTTTTAGCCACTAGTGTCAGTGACGTAAGTTTAGCCATTATCAAATGTTTTTTTTAATGGACATATCAAACGTAGATTTGTGTATTTGCAAATAATATAATTTGTGTGCAGTTGCAAAAAAAATCCTTTTTTTCTACAACAGCATCAACCTAAACCGGTCAACTGCGTCGACCTAAAATTCGGAGAAAACAAATCAATCTCGACTAAGAGAAAAACGCCAGCTTAATACAAAAATACACAAATTGATATAAAATAACATTTATATGTGAAATAACTATTTCATATTAATACGAAAATACCTTTCATATTCTAAGAACTATAATCAAATTTTATATTTTGTAGAACAATGATACAGAAGTAGTTGTTTTCCTTTTTCTCAAAATAGCATGAAATGGGATTTCGGTTTTCCTTGACATTATACTACAACACATGTTCACTACATTATTTCCCAAACTTTCTACTGATACTAGATGTATGAGAGAAACGTGGATGCAGAGAGTGAAATGACATTACTCTTCATACCGAAAATGATCACGTATGGTCCTCTAATATAAAAATGTTCCCTCTATTTAGAATAAATATCACAATTGAAGTTTAAAAGCCTTAAGAAAGGTGTGTTATTAACAAAAATATAAAATAATGCAGTACAAGAGGTATAGGAGTTTAAACCTCAAGTTGTGTTATTTCGATTCTCAGGAGTCTGAGCCTCGAGACTTGCATTATGTGCATTAATCTGCCTTCTCCAAAAAGAAGCCGGTAGAGGTGGCTCAGGGCATCAACTGATGTCACTGCAGTGCCCCTGACCGGGAGGTCCAAGGTAGGGGTTAGACAGTGGCAGGATTTTTGACACTAGCTTGTCTGCTAAGTCGAATTCAGTCGCTGTCTGGAGGAGAATTCTAGCGGCCTGCTGTTCTGATAGGTAGTTTTCTATGGTTTCTCCAATCAAAACCAGGCGAATGACGGAGTTGTACCCTAACACAGGGGCCACGGACTGTGCAAGATCTTCCTTGTTCTATCCGCACCCCTTACTTACACACTTGAACAAATACATTAACTTATTTCTTTTTGAGAAAAATTAAAGAAAACATCTGAATCCATTTTCGAGAAAACTTTGAAAATGCCCCAGGAGCTTAGTATAAAACATCTCAAACAAAATATTTTGATTCTCTCCGGAAAAGAACAACTTTATTTTACTCCAGACGAATTTACCAAGATTCATCGCAAAAGCTTTTATTTTCACAGATTTACGAGTGACAAATAGTTTCATCCATGCAGACAGACATACGATTTTCGAGTAAAAGTTCATTTTCTCACAACCAGCACTAATCTTAACCATCAATAAACACAGCACTAATAGTCTTCAGTTATAACGTGTGGAAAAAGTTGCAGCTCAAAAGAACCTAAAACACGGAATTTATGAACTGACAACTGAAAATAACTGAAAATGGTATTGTCCAGGTGATTTCTATACTTGTCCAACAACTTTTATAATACAGAGATAAAAAAGAAAAAATATATAGATCTCACAATATTAATATAGTTGTCATTAATATAGTTGTGGGTATGAAAGATAGAAAATATTAGGTTGAACGTACTCCTGATAAAGAGAATTAGGCCTTATTTTAACTAATTGCCTGAATGCTGAGTACAAGAATCTGTTGGGTGCGATAAACTATTTTTCTGAGTGTAGTAACTTGATTGACTCGTATATTTCACATAGGCATATTTAAGCGTTTATTGTGCCTTATTGTGACTTAAAACTAAATTATTCGAATGGTGCGCATTTTTTATACTGTTACGGCTCTACCTTTTAAAATTTCCCTACCTATTAAAATTCAGAAGATTACTTTATGATTTGGACATTAGTTATTCTATCCAAATAAATTGGTACATTTGGATCACGCATCTTGTGGGTTTTTAAAATGAATATGATCATCCTATATAGCCATTTAAATGAAGATTTTATGATTCTTTTAATGAACTTCTAATGAACATCCTCCACGAGATCGCCATTTTATTTAATGATTCTCATAATCGTGTTTTAGTTGTTGAAAATGCCATCTGCGTCCTAAAAACGATCATCGAAATGTGATATGAAATAAGTTACCTTTGAAATACTAAGTATTGGCGTGACGAATCATAATTTAGAAGTACACAACTTTCATAATAATTCAAAGTGCTTCAACGATCTACATGTCCGCCAGAGTTATGTGGATAACGAAATAAAAATGCACAGCGGAAAATTACTTCTACAGAAAACGATGAAACCCACGTAATAAAACACTCACATCCTTTTATTACCTATCCTTAATGAATCACAACTTCGTGTGGGAATAGGAAATTAGTGGTGCTACTATATTAGCTTATTTGCACCGGCAATGTAATACAACATTCAAACAGACGGATGGTTTTAAAAGTAACTTTTTAGGTATCAAGGAGCACGAAAATGTGTTTTTAGTCAAACTTTTACCCTGATTTTTTTTGTCATTACACATCTCACAGTGCAGTATTTTGTATTTAGCCATTAAATGTCGCGTAATGGGGAATTGGCCTCGGTGTCGTTAAACCTTGGGGTTGCCAGTCGGTCACCCAACATGGAACCTGCGATGTCTCGAATTCGCTTACGTTCGTTACTTGACGTAGGTAACTAATGTGGCTAGCGACGCCGGTTTCGCGGTCGAAATCTTTCAGTATAACTATCCCAGCATTTGCCTGAATGACCAAGGTAAACCACAAAAGCCCCGGTCAAGATGGTCTGCAAAGAGACCGAACGCGGGTATCGCGAATACGAAGTCAGTATGCGTACGGCTACGCCCTGAACCACTTCGCTTGGTGAGTATCGCGTAGGTGCATTAAACGAGAAAGTAAAAATAATCTTGTTTTTACTTTTAAATATTACTTGTAAGCGATGGTTCCAAGTAATATTTCATTCACTTTTTTAATTCTCATTCAATAATATACGTGAACAGGATAATTGGTTTCAATGTCAAACACTATCGATTCTGAACAGTATTGTAGCGTCTGAATTGGTTCTCGGATTGTTATTACATATAAATTATTTAATTTACTTATCTTTATGAGTTTCACGCTTATCAATGACCATGAACTCTTCCCTTGTCTTTAAAATTATTATAATTTAGTATTAATTAAGCTACTTTCAATCCTGGTAGATTCAAAAATGCATACTTCGTCATGGAGTGTGACCCGTTTCGTACGGAAAGATTTGCTTAAATTATTATCTGATCACTTCAATTATATTCAAAAAACACGCGAAGAACTTAATTAAACGCACTACATTTGATCCAAAGGTGTAGAAATATTTTCCACTTGCCGTTTATTATAACAATGACATCTAACGCGTCGTTCAAAAAATCCGCTTTAAAAAATACGTAACATTAAATACCTTCTCAAAAACACAACTAAAACTACTAATGACAATAAAAATGAAACTACAACTGATATTTATACATTCACAAAATCAAACACACCAATAATAATTTTCATTCTCTGCACACAATTACTGATTTTATGAGCTATTTGATAATTACAATTTTTTCTATAATTAAAAAACGTTTGCTTTGACAATGTTATGAATTCTAACTAGTACTATAGAATGGCACATATTCTCTCATAATACTTAGTTGGGTCATCTTTTTAAGATAGCTACTCGGTTATACCTTATCCTCTCCTCAGCTGCTAATCGTCGGTGTCAAAAAGACATTTTTCGTATTTTCTGAACTTTATGGTCGAATGAATATGCAAAAATTGAAGTATTAGGAACCGTTTTTGAAAAAAATAATTGAGAGTTTCTGAAAATGACCAATTTTGAGCTCATTTTCAAAAAAATTAGTAAGCTGTCCCACTGTTAATTAATATTCATTAGTTTCAAAAAATATCCGCTTATTATCGCAGAGCTGTGGCAAGTTTAATACGCATTGATATAAGGTAGTCTAATTTGTTAATTAGGAACTTATGAGAGAATATCATACCCGAAATCTTATTACGCCATTTACAGAAACAATGTGACGTAACTCCATTACACTCGCAAACAATAAACCCACAATTTCCCCGTAGAAGACAGGTCCTGCTCAAATAGACGGGAAGCGGAGCTGCATCGCCTCAAACAGACAACACAAGTCCTCTGGCGCCGCGCCGCGCCGGACCGACACGCTTGCGCGAACTTTCGCGTCCGCGTGCGGCGTAACGAGCTGTTTTCGGCGGCGCGCCCGCTTTCGCTGAAGCCCCCGGCGGCGGCGGCGGCGTTGGAGAACGCGGCAGCGGCGTCGGGCGTTGGTGCCGCCGCCGGTGGCGCGGCGGGCGGCGGGCGCTGAGACGAACGGCGCGCACGTTAAGACGTCTCGTAAACTTCCCCTCAAATAAGCGCTTCCTTCTCCTCTTCACCCTCCTCCACTGACGGGGGAGGAGGAGGGGGGACGCAGCTCCGGCAGCCGCCCAATTACCAGCTGCAGTCTAAACACGCGGAGGCCGCGAGAGTGGGCCCGCCGCGCCGCGCCCCGCCCCCTCCCGACCGCCACCGTCTCGCCGCGCCCGTTGCCGTTTTCGCAGTCCTCCGTTTATGCGGCGCTCCTTGCCTGCGCTGTGTTCCGCCGCTAGTTCTCGACGTCGTTCAATAGTTTTTAATTATCGCCTGTCACGTTCACTTTTCATATCTATTTGTCCTAGCTCCTTATTGTGATGTGTTGACGTGACAGACGTTTCAAGATTAATTATCGTATCTCCCTTCCAATGTTTTAGTATATTCTTTTTTTCCTCAACTACACACTCTTTTTTTTACTCTCCCCTCTTAAATATTTTTTTTACTCGTCCGTATAGTCACATCAAAATCCTTTAAATATTGTCAGATTGTCATTATTATTTGGTTGTCAGGATTCATCTTTTTCTTTCTGATGTTTAGTCGATGTACGTATTCAGTTAAACGACAAATTGTCTATTAAATTTATTCTTTTTTTAACTGTATTTGGTTTTTGCTTCCGTCTGTATCGTTCAATTACTGTCTACGTTATTTCTTCATTCCCAACTACCTCTACTTCTATCCCTACACTTCCAACCTCTCACCCATAGCCGCACCCACGCCCCTCGCCCGTGTTCACATCCCATGGGCCCTGCTCGAGCCCAGCCTGCTGCTCCCAAAAGCGCCTTCCCTCCCCCCCCCCCAGCCGTCGTCATGGAGGACCCAAGGCACGGCAACTCTTTCCGCCAAATCGCGTTAAAACTTGCGCGGGATAATCGAGTTAAGTGTTAACAGTGAAGCACTCACTCCCCGCTCGCTCATTCACTACCTCGTTTACTCGTCTGTCTGCCTGCCTCTCCGCTCGCTCGTTCATCACACTCGTACTCGCAATCGCGCCGCTCACGCCCGGTCTTTTCCTCGCCCGCCTCCGCCCTCCTCGCGCCTCCCGCCCGCGCGGCAACCCCGCCAACTCATTCCAGAAACTTGGCGAGAACGACGTCTGTGAACCACCCGCGCGGGGTAGTGGCAGCTCTCTCGAATATTCCTGCGGCCGTGACTTTATCGGTGCAATACGCCGCCCAGCGGTCAAAGAGCGGGTATGTGGGCAACAGAGACGAGAGAAACTTTAGTACGGTCAGTCACTTGCAGGCCAGAAGTACTATACTGGTAAAACGAAATGCGACAAATTCAGAGGGACAGTTCAAATGAAATGTATTTTGGATTCATTTGACGTACTAAACATCCTTAATGGTTCTGGAACAAATTGAACAATATACTCCCACTTCGTCATGCTATTTGGATTTAAAGCAATTGATAAAACAGAACACAATGAAGCATTAATAATATCGTCTATTCTACCTACTAAACATTGCAGTGACATTTGTTATAAACAACACAAAAGAAGGAAGTGCACAATTTAAAATAAATGGTGATGAACTAAAAGCAACCAGAACTACTAATGAAAAAATTAATAAAGCTTATGATGAGAAATAATGAACGAAACTACCCATTTCTCCGTTGAATTAAAATTTCTTTTCTGCCTTGTGGATGCTAATATTTTAAGTTCGCTCCTGGATGAGAGTGAAAAAATGAAAGAAGGAAATAAGAACAGAATATAATCATGGAATGAAGTCTACAATACCAGACCTCATCTAATCTAAATATTATTTAAATTCGTTTAGTAGTTTGTACTGAATTTGAACTACATTTATCACAGAAAGTTTCCAGAAATACTAATCTCGAAGAAAGAACAAAATGAAGTCGTCAAAGAAAAAGTACAATGTGAAAATAGCGAGAAGTAAGAACGAGGAAAAGAAAACTAAAGCGCAGTCAAAGAGCTAGAAAATACAAGATAAGAGAAAAAAGTTTATATAACTTTGGTAAAACGACTCTTCAAGGTGTCTGCCCTGAGGTTAAAAATCTTCCTCACTTCCTCCCTCCGCTGCAGGCAAAACGCTCCGTCTCGCACCTGGATGATGCAGAAATAGGGTTTCCGAGAAGGACAAAAAAGAAAAGAGACGATTCAAAGGTAAGACGACGCAGCGTGCCCTGTCGCCCGCGGCGTTCATAAGCAACGTTGGTGTCGACAGTTGACCTCTTTCGCGACGCCATTCTTAGCAAGAACTCCGACCATCCAGATTCTGAATCTAAAACTGCATATAATAGGAATGCATACTAACGACGTACTACATTACACAATATAAGTTTTGAAAACAAGTATTAAGTAGCATTGTGATTACAAGTGATATATTTATTCAGATAATACAAAACATATCAAAGCAAAGGAAGATAAAGCATAAGAATATTTAGCTATAAGAGGAAACAAGACTAAACAGTATTACCTCAACAATCCTGCCTCGAACAAGTATAGTAAGAGTAGCGTCTTTATGTCATTTACTTTCTATGAAAATGTACAATTTCCAACCTTAAAAAAACATCGTGCTAAATAAAACTTTCACTATTCATTTTATTTCATTGATCAGAACGCAACACTTTACTCCGGTAAGTCTGAAAAATTCTGTACTAGAATAAAGATTTGAGATGAGCACTTATGCAAGCAAAAATATATACAAGAGAAGGAAGGTAGGCGAACAAAATATCGAATAAGAGAAGACAAAACTAGCCTGATCAGAAACACTAATTCTAAAATTTATGACCATATGTGAATATAAGAGCAGAAGGTAAGCGAATGAATTACCGAATAACAGGAGAGAAAACTAGTCTGATTAGAAACACTGATCTTAAAATTTGTGTCCGATCATGATCAAACGCATCTCGGCTTCTTCGCTTCCAAACACAAGTCCTTCCACGCCGTACCTGTCCCAGGGCCGCGTCTAGCGGCGCAGGCCGAGAAGCCGCGAGGGAAGCGCCGGGCCGCGGGGCGGGAGCGCCGCGAGGGCGGGCCTGGGCAAACACGGCGGCCGCTGTCGCGCGCGTCCTCGGCGTCCTCGCCGCCGTCCCCGCAGGGCGGACGCGCGTCCCGCCGCGGGCGCCCCTCCACCGCCGCTCTCCCACTCCACTCGCCCGCGTGTCCCTCGCGTCCGCAGTAAACAGCTTCTCCATCCAGCCGCGGGGCGCGCTTTTGTGGTGAGTGTTTGTGCGTTGCCTGGCCCCTTCCCCGGCCGCCCGCCGCCGTCGTCGCCGCCGCCAACGCCTCTCCCGCCCCCCGAACAAGTCGGATCCCTTCGCCGCTTTTGTCCGCCACCTCGCAGACGCGCGCGGGTCGCTTGTATCGGAGTGGTAATGCGCGAATTTGAATACTACGTGCGCCCGCCGGAGCCGCCCCCGCCACACCCTCACCCCCGACCCCGCCTCTGCCCCACCCCTTTCGCCGCCGCCGCCCTTCGTTGCCGGGGCGGCGCCCATTGTTGGAAGACGCGCTTACAGCGACAAAAGAAGCGCCAGTAAGGGCCAGGGAGAAATCGGGGGGCAACGGTGACAAAGGGAAGGGTTGACTTGGTGGAGACGTCGCCGGTGGATGTAGTGAGAGCTGGTGTAATATTTATGGCGAGGAAGACTGCTTTGCCGGCAAGCCCACTAAAAATGGGATCGGGAGTGAGGTGAGGAAAAGGTTGACCGTGTATATGACCGATTCCACGCACCAGGTACAAAGTGTTGTAGGAATGATTGTGTAAGAAGGTACCAATTTAAGAGGGTGCAGATTTAAGAGCGGAGCAGATAAAAGTCCGCACACTTGTGTGGAACTTTACTTATGAGCACACGTGTGTAAGAAGTGGGGATTTGTTGTTGCGAGTTAATAAATGAGAGAATACTAAAGGGATTTTTTTTAATTAGTGGGTTATGAAAAGTTTTTCATTAATGGTAGGCGCAATAGAGGTAAAGACGAGACTTGTGAATCGCACAGGAGATTTTTGAGTAGATATTTATTTAATAATTTATAAGAGGAGAAATGAAAAGCAAACTTACGTTGATATCCTTGTGGAAATTGTTAATGATGTTTTCAAGGTGTAACAATGTGAATTTTAAGACAGTCAAAGCAAAATACGGATAAAATTGTATAATAAAATGAGTAATAAGTTAATGAATCAGACATCTAGTTAGTAACACTCATGGTTATAATATATCCATTTCAAATTTCTTCTTATAAGACCTGAATTTGGAACCACATTATGAAACAATTGTAAGCATGCTGATCTCTGCATGAAAGGACTCTTCAAAGCGATGTAAAACTATACGGTAACGTATATTCCAAGCTTCAATGTAAACTACTAGTGACAAGAGGTTGCGAATATTAATGTGAGACAAAGGTGAGAGTAGATCTGAGGGTGGGAGAGTATAAGCAGATCACTGTTAAGTAAGGGTTGAGGTTGAAGGAGAGATTCAACTTTAGAAGGAGGTTGGAGTTTAAGGGGATATTTTAAGTTAGCGTTTGATTGATTAGAATTTCCCGAATGACAACTGCTATTTTTAGTGTAGTATTAGTCTAGTAAATGTTTTATCCCGTAGGTTGCATTGATTCCTCCCCGAAAGGACGCCGCTCTACAGGATGGGGGGGCGAGGGATTTCCCCCTCCAGGTATCTACCCCAATATGTGAACTCCTCAGTTGGGACAGACTTCAAGCTCCCGGCAAGTGGTGGTGTAGTGTGGTGCAAGTGGTGATGCTGCATGTAAGTGTAAATGTGTAAGGGGAGAGGACAGGGCGAGGAAGAGGAAGAAATGATTGCTCGCAGTCCGTGGCCCACTTTTTGGTACTGCTCCGGCATTTACTTGATATTGATCGGAGAAACATGCGGAAAACTACGCATAAGAGCTAGCCGGCCTATAGAATTCACATCCAGACACTGGCTGAATTTGACTTAGTTATCGTGTCGAAAATACGTCACAGTCCGAACTCGAACCCTAGGATAATTCCTCTGAAAGTCGCAGCAGAGACAGCGCCAAGCCTAAGCTAAACTCAACCGGTGAAATTAAAGGTTGAGAAGGAGGGAAGGCTGAGGAGACGATTAAAGGAGAGTTGGGGGTGGGGTTGAAGGGAGGAGTTGAGGAGAGGAGATGAGGGGAGGAGTTGAGGGGAAGATTTGAGGGGAGGAGTTGAGAGGAGGAGTTGAGGGGGGAGTTGAGGGGAGGAGTTGAGGGGAGGAGTTGAGGGGAGGAGTTAGGGGGTGGAGTTAAGGGGGTGGAGTTAAGGGGGAGGAGTTGAGTGGGGGAGTTAAGAGGGTAATTTGCGGTGAAGGGGATATTCATGTTGACGATTGAGAGAGAAGTTGATGTTGATGGTGAGGTCGAAGCTGAGAGAGTGGGGCATAGGTTGAGTCGCAGTCAGTGTTTACGCCGCACCGGCTGCGCCGAGTCCTCTGCCAGAGCGCTTGGACGTCTGCGCGGGAGCGGGCGTTGGCGAGAGAGGATTCCAGACAACGCGATCCCACAATGCACAGCGCGTCGAGACTCGACGCGACGAGCGGATTGGCTGCGACCTAAGGGGATTCGGCACCTTTTCCGTCTCTTTTACGGCGCGCGTCTCTGAGCCTCGAGCCACATCGTATCTCTCACCCCCTCCCTCACCCCTCCTACCCTTCCGCTCGCTCGCTTGTCTCTCGTCTTTTTCCTCGCCGTTGCATCCCAGACTTTCACGTTTCGGTTGTACTTCGTAGGGAGCCACAGCCAAATCCGCGATTTGTGGGCTTGTTTGTGGGAAAGCTCCATTACGTCGATCTTGATCCTCGTGCCATTTGTGGGTCTCACGTTTGTGTACTAAAATTTAAAAGCTATACCTATGAAGTTTTACATGGTGAGGATTTTCATTCCGTTTAGCAAGATGGTACACATTCGCCAGTTTATCATAAAAGTAATATGAACGAATGACGTTTTACCAAAAATCACACCATACGTGCTTTTGTTTACTTGTGTAAAATTTACGAACACGGTGTAAAATTTATTAACTTGTAATAATGTTCAACATTAATAATTATTGCGTTTTAGTTAGTGTGTTTAAACCCATCATAAACAGAAAAATTCCGCAATTTTCATTACTGGCAAATCTTTTATGCCTGAAAGGGCGTTCTGAATATTCTCGTGCTTTGTTAAGTATTCTTACAAATAATAAATCTGTTCATCTTAAATTATTCATTTTACTAATGGAATGAGGTATCTCCCCAATTTCATCTGGGAAATTATTTGAAGCGAGAACGACAGTCGGAACACTGATTTCTCTCGCACGTAACCCAGGACTACCTACCAAGTGCATCATTGATTCCTGCCGCGGATGCGGAAAAATCATTAGCGTTCAGATACTATCGACACTCGGGTGGACAGGACTTGCAGAATTATCAGATTAGGCGACGGGAGACTGGTTCATTTCCAGGAAGTTATCTCGCGCTGAATCACGGTGTATCAGTTCCGCTGAAAACCTCCTCGCGGGGTTTCTACCAAAAACCAATAACCGCGGAGTTTAATTCGGAATCCGATGCGCTGCGCAGATTCCTGTGTAGTTCACACAATGCTTTAACCGGCGAGACGTTCTCCCAAACATTTGCACTCTTTCTCAAATACATTCATCACTCTATTCAATGAATGAAAGTAAAGCCACTGTTTTTCAAGAAATATTTATTCTGATCGCCGTTTGCGAATGTGAATGATATACAAGTAGAAATAAACATTGAATAAGCACGTGGTAAATATTTTTTGATTTTGACGTTATTATAGTTAATTATACAACTGACAATCGGTGAGTGGTAGATTAGGTAATAAGAAAGCATGAAAGTACACAAACCTTGATATTCTAGTGTT
Source organism: Acheta domesticus (assembly GCA_031308135.1). Lineage (NCBI taxonomy): Eukaryota > Metazoa > Arthropoda > Insecta > Orthoptera > Gryllidae > Acheta > Acheta domesticus. The sequence goes on along the minus strand of JAHLJT010009436.1, from coordinate 73,581,344 downwards.
CAGTCTTACGACTAGTATACTGCGAGTATCATCACTTTTCAATAACATATTCGTATTGTGAGGCATTGTCACTGCGTTGACGAGGTGGTTGAGCATTTCCTTCTAGGAACAATCACAATGCAAATACGTATTTGGACCAGCTATTCTTAAATTCGATCTATGATTGGCTAAATTTTAATAAACATCACTCAGAGAACACAAATATTAGGAAACTAAATTATGACATCTGAATTGAAAGTATCTCACTAGTCCTTCAAGCATAAATTATAATATTATTATCTTTTTATGATTTTATCCACTTACGAAAATTAAGGAGGAAAATAATAAATCCATTTTGAGCCATAGTTTTAGCATTCTATTTACGGGCATAGAGATAATTACTTCCCACTGTTTACCTCCAGTTATCCCTTTTCAGCGAATTTTTTAAACGAGTATTTCTAGTCCAAACCGAATCTACTAATCAAACCTTCTCCCAGGCATCTCCGGCAAAGCGATAGCTTCCATTTCAGAGAAACTGTTATCCCACCGCTAAGTCCCTGAAGAGCAAGTAATGGCGCAATGGAAGTTTATTTGTTGGAGTTTGCGTTGCATGATCAAAAGAAGCCATATTTGCGGACGGCGACGGAGAGTTTGCGCGCGCGCTACGACGCGGAGCACTCTGCAGCCCGTTGTCAAAAGGACCCGCGCGGCGGCGGCGATGGGGGGGGGAGGAAGGGTGGAAGAGCGGGGAGGGATGTGGAGAGGAGCAGCTGAGGCGCACAACGCACACGAGCCGACGGATGTGAACGGCGCATTCGGACGGGGGCTCTCGAGCGCGTCCATCACTTGGAGCATTCGCAGTGCGGAGCTGTGAATGGCACTCAACCGACGGATCCTTGTATTTTTACTCATCTCTTTCAAACGAATATACTTCATTTAATTAATTAGTATTTATTTCGTTTATATTATTAATCTAAAAATCTTTATACGACGAATTGCTGATTAAGGAGATACGGAATACCCTCTATTGGCAATGTTTGAAGTTTTAGTAAAGTTCTTAGAACCTATTGACGTTATGTTTCTGAAATTTTGACAGGTTGCAGGTATATTGCTCATAATAACACTGAAACAACGGCATTGAAATGTCAACTAATTTTGTTCATAATTTTTTATAATGAATTTTCGCCACGCTCTCTAGTAACTAAAGTGTGCAGAATGGATAATACTAAGGTAATAATAAAAAAGTGTTTCAGAAAAATGTAGGAGGCTTTTATTAAGAACTGAAAATTTAAGTTTCTTATTACGAATGTAAGCTGAAGAGATACACATAGTATTAAAAATATAAAGTTTCGGGAAATGGGCTTTAAAGATGAAAACCCCATAACACGCTACCTCAATAATTTGTCTCATTCGAATTTTTTCAAGTCTCATTTTCCAAAAACTTCTTCCTTTTGACATATTCTTTATGTAGATTAGCTTAACAACACAATGTTTTCATTTACTTTCTGCATGTGTTAGTCTTTCAGTAATTATGCGCTGCATTATGCAATGTTATCGAAACGCATTGATGCCAGCACCTAAGTGCAATGAAGGAAGGACTTCACACATAAATTATAAAATAAATACTTGTAAGAGTGATATCAACATAATAATTCAAACGAAAATTTAAAGAAAGAATTATGGAGACTTATGAAAAATAAATTATCAAGAAACCTATTTTTAGTCTAAAAAACTTTCCGTATCCCCTTAATTGAGGGTGTAATTGTGAATATCATAGTACGCATGGTTCTCTTTTACACGTATTTTCTCCCTCAGGCGTCAGAAAAGTTCTTTAAACACTAAAATACATATACTGTTATTCTGTAAACAAAAAAATGTTCGGTGTAGCATCATGATATCAAATTGAGCATCATTATATTATAATTCTATTACAATCTTAAGAGGTTATCTTCTTCGAAGGTTCACTTTCTTCATGTTGGTTGCACGAAGTCCTCCAATGGTTCTAGTCTTGAGATAATCTCTTCAATTTCACAAAGGCTCATAAACCCATAACCTTATTCGGATATAAGTAGCCCAATTGGAGTCTGACGCAATAATACCGACCCTGTACAGAACGTTCCGAAATAATTGTCAATAAGCACTTTATAACTAAAGATTTGTCAAATGCTTGAGCTCTTTCTTTTACACATATGTTTTCACATGGCTTAAGTGCTAATGGCTTCTCATCCACTCAAAAAAACTCACGGGAAACAGCTTGCAGAGCTAAATCACTGACTTCTAATAAGAATACATTTTATAGAGCTAATTGATTGATCTGCAGAAAGTGGAAGTGACGGACGTCAGTCTGCCGCGTCTAGAAAGAGACGTTATCTCTGAAAGTATCATAAATATAAGTAAATATTTTTCTTTTTTAATATACATTCAAACATTTCATTTCAATTAAGCTTAACAGTTTGCAAAAATTATTATATTTTTATTTAAAAAAATTATGTAAAACGTTGCACTCCATGAAAGGTTGAGTTGAGCATTTTGCAATCCCACAAATGTAAAAAGATCAAAGATAAAATATCCAGAACTTATCTAAAAAAAGGTTATTATTCGGCGTTGCCCGTTACTACTTTCTAGCAATCTAGTAAGCAGCCTCTTCTGCTGCACAGGCATTGCCCATCTCTCCCACAAGTCCTATAAGGTCTGCCTTCGCCTTTCTCCCCTCACCTCCCATCCCACCCGTCTAGTCTTTTGCACCTTGTCTGTTCCTCCCACTCATCATGCTGCACACGCTTCTTCCGCTCTTTCCGCTTCTCTCATTCCTTCTGCTCGACCCGCACCGCTTGCCCCCCCTCTTCTTTCACTCCGTCCGCTCCTCTTGTTCCTTTCGCTTATTCTGCGCCCGTGCTTCTCGGTGTATTCCTGCGTGGCCCTCCGACTCTTTCCATCCTGGTCCCTGGTCCGTGGTTTCATAAACATTGGTTTGTAGTATCCATTGGTTTATAGTATTCATTAATTTATAATATTTGTATTGAAGTGTGGTGTTGTGTTGTGAAGTGTAGTGCAATATAGAAGTAGAAAGAGAAGTGAAGTGAAGTGAAGTGAAATGAAGTGGAGTGCAGTGTATTAAAATTCGTATATGTTATTATAAATTATCTGTACAGAACCATCATAAATGTAGAGTTAATGCGGTTATAGGTATTAATGCATTTATTGTTAACATTGTTATCTTATTATTATTATTGTATTAAAATAATTTTAAGTTACATTGTATTAATTCATAATTATAATATGTAAATTTTAATGTTCCGCCACCAGGTTGCATAAACCTACTTGCGGAAATAATAAATATCTATCTATCTTACGCGCTTCGCTCGCTCCTCCCGGGTCCCGCTCCAGCCAGCCCCGCATGGTCCCGCACCACGTTACCTGGAACCGCCCTCCCACAGTGCCGCCTATGAGCACTGGGGATTGCAATAAAATAAATATTGTAAAAAAGAGCATTTGTCAGTAACATTTATATTATAACTTCTCTATTTTTAATTTTAGGCAGTCAAGAAGATTCGAAGACGTATGTATCTTATTTTTGTATTTTTAAATTCTTCCCTTTCAATTTTAACATTATTTCATCTTTTTCTTTACAAAACACTTAATAATTAAATATTTTCTGGATACATTTATACAGTTCTGTTTCTTCTTGGACCCTCCGCTCGGTCACGGCGGCCGAATTGGATTCATTGCTTCTTCTTTCACTATTTCCTTTTGATCGCATTTGAACAATTTCAAATAAAATTTAATTGGACAATTTACGTACAACGTTGACTGCTCTACAATCAAAGTTTAAAATGGAGATGTTCGATAGAATGCAGTATATGTTACGATATTTTTATTGATCGATTATTGCTGTAGCAACATCCTGGTTATTAATCGAAATGAATGTGTTGACGTGCAGAACTGGGAAGAGGAGATATACGCTACTGCAGTGCTCCCGAAAATGCATACATCATCATAGGTTGTCGTCGTGAATCACCGTAAATACAGTTTCTACGTCAAACAAAGCCCGGACACAGCGATTTTGATCAATTTTTCTATGGTGAATAGTATCGTAGATTTAATTCAAGTAATAGTGCTTTCCATACTACATTTTATTTTTATTATAATCTATAGGTTTTAATTTTTTGTTAGTACAACACTTAAAGATATTACATTTATTAACTATATTTAAACACATAGATTTAAATGCTAAACTTTAATACCTGATTTAGTCTCGTAATGTTAACGAAGCATAAAAATTTCCCCACCGAGTTTTTAAATGGAGGTGAGGTTTTTATAATGTTTTGCTATTAAATAAACAGTACATGAACTCTACACATTTCTCTCTCCGAAAGGAAGTTTTTGACTGATTAAGAACATTTTATCATGGTTCAGTAATAAAGAGGATTATATTTAAAATCTATTGTAATGTTTAACGAATATTTCAGTGTATTGTTGTTAAAGTACCGTTAGGTCTGATTTGCAAACATGGTTCAAAGTATAATCCCTTGCTTATACTAATGATTATTATGCATTGTCTGTGAGGAAATTAATGTGATATCTGTTATCTATCAAATATATCAAAAAAGATAATAATAGAGACGTTTATACAAACATTTGAACGAAATAGAACATCGACAACAGTGAGAGATGTTATCTTATATGTGGTGATATTCATTCAGGAAAGTATTAAATAAATATTGTTTAATGAATTTTCTAAAATTCGATACTTTTCTTTGTGTCAGCAAAAAGCGGAAGAAAAGATGAAACTAATACTTTAAACACCGTGTTCAGTTTTGTATTGTAGTGAATCAGCTGTAAGTCACTTTACTGACGTTTAATAAGACAGAGTTTCTTTCATTTATTATTGTAGTCACTTAAATACTCCGTTTTTCGACGAAAATTTGTGACTCTGTGATTCTATAATCGGGATAGTCCTGTAGTTCTCCTTGTAAGGCAAATTTTATTCTTTGCAATTATATCTGAACATCTGAGGAACAGTGGTCATACTGTGTGCAGTGCGTACTATCCACTTTGCCAAGTATTCCTTCTCTGATGAAACGAGTGAGCAATTGAATTTTTGCTTTCACCGTAGAATTATTTTGCTATCAAAACCCAGACGCTTAGCTACAGGAGAATGCTACAGATAACAATATGAACTGCAAAATGCGAACATAAGTAATGTTCCATTTACTGGAAAAGTAATATTCATGTTAGTGATTTCGGGCTGTTGTTATCAGGACAGGCGAACTGTCTATCCTTGAGTTTGCATTAAAATGCAATTATAATTTCAGACAGACTCAGTCAATGAATGAAATTTTTGTTGTTACTTAAATTGGAAGAGGAAGCACTATAACCTAATAATTCTGGCAAAGATTTTGTTTACATTACAGAAATACTCAACGCCCCACAATTCGCATCACGCAAGTTTCGATCATTCGCGATTAGAGATTGACTCGCTAGGACTGCAAACATATTTCAGCTTCTTCAACAACGTTGTCTGGGAACTGAACTCGACAAGACACGCAACTCAGAACATCACCTTTAGGGTTTTGCAACTCTCATGATAATGACCTTACTGATGCTTCTGGAAACCACCAACGAAGAAAATTTCCTCAAAAGAAGTAAAGAAGTAACGGAAGGAACTGTGGCTTAGAGCAACTTCAATGTAAAAAGTGTTAGTGTTATTCCAAATTTCAACAATCTCCGATGTACAGAGCATTCAAATGCGATCCGAATATGGAAAAAACTTCCAAATTTGAAACCCGATTTACATGCTTCCTTTTGACGAACAATTCTAAAGTCAATATCAAACGTGCGCGTTCGCAGAGTAACTTTGTTGCACTACGAACCACATTACGTGGTCACGTGTTCACGTGTTCTCTAAAACGTCGTAATAGTCGTCAATAAGAAGCGTATAATTTGGATCAAAGACAAAAATAGAAGCAGCAACTCTTCCGTATTTGGAGAATCCTAATAATTCGGTGAAACAAAGAAATAACGAAGTAATCCCATTCAACACTAAATAATTTTCAAATGTGTTTAAATTTGTATTTTTGATACGTTAATTTCGAATTTTGTTTCTTGAAGTACTTAATAATACTACGACTTTAAAATGTTTTATTTACCCTTCTTCGATAACCAAAAACCTAACTTACCTACCCCCATTAGAAGATAGACTCAAAATTTGCAGATTTGATATTCGCGTTGTTCTTTAGGAACCTAAACGTTGTGAATGAATAAAGATCGTCATATCATCTAGTACGAAAACCATACCTCTAATTGGTATTTTGTTATCTACAGAAAGATATCATATCACTATATTCTATTTATTTCGATTTCACTTCTTTAACATAAGAACTTTAATTTAACTTTCAGCAGATTATACTTCTACATCACACTTGTTTTATTTTAAAAGGAGTTTTGTAAAAATCGTACGAATTATTTTGTTATATTACGAATCCTTTCGCTCAATAATTGAAGCTGTGAATTTTATCTTATTACTAAAGCATGGAAGTTTGCCACAAAATCTTGTGATTATTGTTACAATTCTTAGCTATCATCAGAAATCACAAATATATTTTTGAAATTATTATAAAAGATTTTCATGTCGCCTATTTCAGATTTAGACACTTATTTAAATTTTTTGACTTATTTTGTCGTTTTTCTGACTTTTCTGTCTTTATTTTCCGTTTTTCTAGCACTGCTCTTGGTTAAGCTGAAAACGTATCTTCAAGCATGGACAACACGGGGGCACTGTCACGTTTTGCCTTTCTCTACAAGCAGAAACAGGACAAGAAGTAGTGACCTTGGGCTTCATGACTGAAAAGTGTTGAAACTCGTTGAAAGAAAGCGACCAGATACGTTTAGATTTATTTCATCGATGTCAACAGGCTTTGTTCGGTTACGAAGAATTCCCTTAATTATGATCTCTGATCGCTTTGGAGTGCCTCTGTTAATGATAAAACGGGTGCTCTCGTTGCTGGCAATTATGTGTTTTCTGAGAAATAAAATAATAACGTGTTCACTGATGCCACTTAGGAATTTAAATCAAATTTAATCCACAATAGTTTTGTAGCGCTGCAGTGCCGCAAAGTGAAACTTCGTGTTCATCATACCAAAATTTAGAAGACCATAAAGAATAATTTTCACCAGTTTGAAGCTGAAAAATAGTATTTCTGATAGACCGGAGTGAAAACTTCAGTACTTTCAGGTGGTTGTGCTGGGTTGGCTCAAACTTCCTCTGATTACGTAAGAACATACAGTAAATTATGCATCGATATGTTAACCTTGAACCGTACAGTTAACGACGCCTTAAGAAGTAGATAAAAATAAGTCCAAAGTCTATTATTTAAATGATTGCAATTTATTTACTTATTTTGTCCATTTAGTTATTTTAGAATTATTTTAAAATTTTATTTCACAAATTCTCCCGTGGGCTATTTCCCTTATTAAAATTAACAGATGACTCCGACGTAGGGAGTTCGGATAAAGCAGGAGAAATGGCTTAACATTGGGGGTGCGCCAGAGGGCATGTTACTAAGTTACTCCTAAGGTGTCTTGAAATTGATCCATCATCATAAAACAATACTACAATTCAGAGAAGTATATTATAAAACGACGGTTCCGAAACAATTGGCAGTAAAATGTTCCCTAACATCAATAAATAAGGCCCCGACCGGGCTCACTCTACCCCTCCCTCTCCCGTCCTTGTCCGTCGCTGCCATGCCTCACTAAGCCCAGCCTTGGCTATGTCCCGCTCCATCCGCAACGCAAAGCCGCAACCCGGCATACACTAGCGTCTTGCTGATTGCGTTAATATAATCCGCAATACACTTCATCCCCTCAAAGAAATAATTTTCAAAAATTCTGTCTTAGAGGTTATATGCATAGTACCGTCAATCAAAATGTTACGTTTCGTGTTTCAGTAAGTATTTTTTGAATTAATATGTCAATGTGTGTGTTTCCGCCCTGATATCCAGAAATTATTTCAAGAAAAATGTCTGGATTTGCAATATGACAAAAGAATTCCTACTATTTTTGACAAAATTTCTTTTATAAGTGGCCTGTAGAAGTAAAATCTGCTGAAAATTATATTAATATTAGTATATTAAATAAGTAAAATAGAAATAAATAAAATTTAGTGACACGATAGCTTTCTGTAGATAGCGTAATACCAATGAGAGTCGTGTTTTTCTTACTAGTTGATGCAGTAATGTTTTATCATTCACGAGGGTTAGGTTCCTAAACAACAACGCGAATATTAAATCTGCAAATGTTGAGTCTATCTTCTAGTGGGGGTAGATAGGTTAGGTTCCTGGTTATTGGAACGAAACTACACAAAAACGGGTATTAGTGTTGAAAACCAAAACCAATGCATTAAATTAAATTATTTTTAATAAGGTGCTGTTGCCATTGAATTACTCTGTTAAAAATTGTGTCACTTCATAGCATGGAAACTAAAAAGTGACTATCGTAGTCATGACTTTAAAAATGTTACTGATTTGTATTATTATAATAGTATTGTTTTTGCCACGTAAGAGTGCAAACTTAATTTGTCAATTTAAAAAGACGCACTAATGCTTTGTAATGTGCTTTAATTAGTCACAATAAATTATATTTTAAAAAGAATAGTCATTATATACAAATGAGCTAACAGAAGAGAGGCGAACTCCAGCTGGTCGATTAGTCCACTAAGAATTGAAAACTAATAAGTATTTTGTTTTAAGAAGACTGACTGGGTTTTCTTCAAGTAGTTTCTTTCAAAATGCCCCAAGAAGTATTGCTCCTCTACCACTCCACGCCCAAAATCACGCTTGGTCCATAAAGCAACGCAGGTCTAGGCCGGTCAGCGCGGGCCGAAGGGCCTTTCTGCAGCGACGCCATCTCGTTTGACGCGCGCGCCCGCGGTCGCCCCCGCGGCGTAATCCATCACCGGCGCGTCGGACGGACGACAGCGCGTCTGGACGCGTGCATTATGTCGTCACCGTTATCGCGCACGCGTGCGCCCTGGGTGCGTGGCACGCGCGAGTGGGAGATGGTGACGTTGGGCCGACGCCCCGGCTGCCCGGCTTCTTGGTAATGGCGCCGTCACTCTTAAGCCGCGTGAAAAATGGTAAATTATTCCGGCGCGGCGGTACATGTATTTCGCAGGACGCCCATATAAATTAACCGGAATAACGGCAACAGCAGGAACTTGCATACTCTGAGTGAAATATTAATTCTTGGTCTTGCCCAGAGGATTTATATTTTCTGTTTTTGCTGTATCAAGACAATACTAGATTGATAGATTTTTTTAAAAATTTTAGCTCTTATACCCCTAGCAATCTCCAAAAATTAACAGACATTAAAAAAATATATTTTTTTAGCTTTAAATGGAACAACTTTAAACGCCCCCTAGTTCATTCCAAACACATCCAGATTCGCAAAGAATTAAAAGTGCCTTCATTAAGAGACCACCAAAACGAATAGCTCATAACTCAAATACTCCAAAACGAATAGCTCAAATTGTTTATCAAAACCTTCACTCTTCCCCGTGCTTCATATTCTGCAGTCTAGGTGGTAATGCTGAACACCCACGAATTGAATCCAGGTATCCCAACGAACCGATTCAAATTTCCGCAATAACTCTCAATTGATATAAAAACTGAACGGTCTTCCATCTCGCATAATGTAACTTAACACGACGTTCACGTTCTTCCGAGTAATAGAAACTACTCACTGTATGGCCGTTTCCAAAAAGCTAAGCACTATATAGTGTAAACTAAATCTCCTCGAAATACAAGTCTTGTCAAACGAAATATTTTTAAAAAATGTTCTTATGAATATTAAACCGGTTTTCCATTAAAGCAAAAAAAAACTTTTTAATCATTAAAATTCACCGTAATATGTTTTATTAACAGGTTGAACGCCATGAAGGTCAAAAGTGGTACACAACAGATCTGATTTCGTAACGTGTGAGGGTCGTATGAGACACTCATTGACTTTTTGTTTCTCAGGCCTTGAGAGACGGATTAGTCCCTCACTTTCCATTACTTGCAGTGCTTTCTGAAATGATAATACGCTCTAAAGAGTGCATCTCAACTTCTAACATTTAATTATATTTTTCATTTTTTCGATGTTTTTATTATCCAAGCTATGAAAGCAGAAAAGGTTATAAATTACTGCTTGAGTTAAAACAGCTATTAACAAATAACATTAAAACGAAAATAATTTATTAATTTATGATGTTAGGTTTCATATAATGAAATAAGTAAATAATTTGTAAAAATAAAAATAAATAGAAAGAAAATAGAGAAATAGAAAAATAATAAAGAAAAATATTCCATAAATTGGTCAAAAAGGGTTGTGACACTACGGAACCAAAACCCAAAAATTTCATTGGCATCCAACCTGTTAATGACGATATAATTGATCAAACTTGCAAAATTTATCACAACTTGTCAAAACCCTTACCATAATGACAAATTTTGGTATTACCATTTTTAAACACTTGACTCGTAAACTTATAAGTTAATATTAAAAATTAACATATCCAGATGATTAACATTAACATACTTTCTATTCATTGACCTATTAATTTTTTCTGTCTTATTCTTTGCAAATTGTCAAATAATTTACCTAATGTAGAGAATGAGCTGAATTTTTTTGCAATAAATACTCCAAAACAGGAAAAAATATTCATTTTGTGTCCTGTCTAGATTCCCAGAATTCACCACTTTGTCCAGTCTGAGTGTTCTTACAGAAACGTGGCATTTGTGTTTGCATTTTTTACTATATCATTTGGTGGGAGAATAGCATTTTCAGACTTAAACCGCAACGAATTTTCAAGGTTATATTGCAATCGTAGTGGCGATATTATCATTCTTACTTACCTTTATTTCTCTTCTCTCCTTAACAGTCACGACTATCAGTTTCCTATTTGGATTCAACTGGAGACGTTCGTGACACAACCTTTGGAGCGGTCTCGCAGACCGCATGACTCTGTTAGTGTTCTCAATTACCTCTATGTTAGTCACCCATATTTTCTGCAAATATATTTTTGTTTTCAGTTAGTTGTATTTCTCATTTGTTGTCTATTTAACTATGTAAAAAATAAATATTTGTTTTAATTCAATGTCTTAGTTACAATTCAAAGAATAATAAGAAATTGTAACATATTGTAACAAAGCTGAAACTGCCATTGTTTAAATTTGAGCTATTTTGTCATAAAAAACGTAATAAAATATGTTTTCTATTATATTTAATAAAGAAATAATTTATTTACTTTGAAGTCCTATTTCAATATTTAATTATTTGTTTTTTTAAAGAATTAATTCAGCCGTGGAGAGCAAACGTGATGTAACGAGGAACGCTGTAAAACTGTAATGCTTAGAAATAAATGACCTAAATAACATTGCAAATGTGTGAAAGATATATTCTTTTAACTTACTACAGACATCTTGGTCTGAAATACTGCTTATTAATTAATTAAATATTTTGTTGACTTGCACCATTGTTGCACATACCGTTTCTGAAAATTAAGACTTACATTAAAATAATTGGCCTGCAAAATTTTCGTCTGCGATAGTAATATGATGTAAAAATTGAAAGAAATAGGGCTTTGTGACGATTCTGAACCACGTGAGAGCAATTTTGAAGTTGCAATTTGACCTGTGCACGTATCATTAAAAACAATTTTTTTTCGAGATGGGTTTTTTCTGTGATGGGTGCAGATAAACAAGAAGCTATTTCTTGGGCGCCCATGAAAACTGTTGTTTTGTCCCACCTGTGACTTACACCACAATTGCATGCAGCAGTATGATCAACTTGTTGACTACTTCTGCATTGTGCTAGCCTCTAGCTAATAAATATCGAAGTTTGACTCACCATCTTAGCCCATGATGGAACAATGTTCAAACCAACTGCCAGTGCATCTAACTCAAATTTTCCAAAATTTGACTTACACTACTTTTGCTCTCAACGGCTCAATTGTTTTACAGCGGAGTCTCTTTGACCGCATACCTGTTTTAATGTAACAAAAATCCATGCCTGTAGTTACGGGTTAAGCAAGACAAAATTCATTGTCCTATAGTACTTCGTTGCGTAGGACAGAATGCAACAGTAATTCTGTCCTTTCCAAACGCCTACAAAGGGAGAAGATGACTGAAGGACCTCAAGTCCGTAGGAGACCCATAAGGAAATCAACCATCAGATTTCCTGCATAATTACCGCACTCTGCTTTACAATGCCATGCGTCCTTTCATCTAAATAGGGAAATTCGAAATGCAAATCGCCCCTGCAAACTTCCTCAGAACAATAAATATGCGAGTAGGCATTTCCATTTCGAATGATGACGACGAAATTCTCCGTGCAACGTTTAGTTCTCGACGAACATGTTTCAGGTCTGACAATTTCTCTACGTTTAAAGAGTAAGCATTTAAATTGTTACTAATATCGCTTTGGTAAAAAAAATAATATTCAACATTAACGATAACAGACTTTGCATTTAAATATTTTCAAATCGAAATACAAATTGAAAATAAAACAGAAAAAACAAATTAAAAAAGTTCCTTCTTTAAAATGTTGAACATTTCCAATGAGTGAAAATAATGTTTTTATAATTATTTATTAAAATTGTAAACATGTATTATTATTATTGTTATTATTATAAATCTAATATTTAAGGTAAATCCGTTTTGTTAGAATTTTTTTACTCTCAAATTCTAACAAGATTTCTTTTGTTTTCCAATTTAATTCACTCAACTGAAAATAATTTTAAAGCACTGAAGAATCTGGTAATCCTTTACTGAAAGAATTAGTGGTGCTACAGAATGGCACAGACTTTCCCGTATTAGTTTTATTTCCGTGGGTCTTCGCTAGCTATTCGGAATTGCCACATACTCTTTCTTCCCAGCTACCATCTATTACGGCCAAAAGTACATTATTTTGTAATTTTCTTCATTTTTTCGGTTTCCTATTTATAGAACGAAAATATTAATTTTAAAATATAAAACAACACAAAAACCTAGCCCTAAATGGCAATTTTCGTTTAAAAATTATGTGCCGTTACTAAAAATGCTAAATTTGCAGCTCATTTTCACAGAAAAGTTTTGAGTTTTCAAAATACTTCATTTAAAGTTATTTGAAGCACATACACTCACAAATATAATAATGTTTACAAATTGCTGGTAATGTGAATATTAAAGATGTGAGAGATCGTTAAAAAAATACATATATGTAAATTTTGAAACAAAAAATTCCTCAAAATAAACTTCACGTCATATTAAAGAGTGCCATTAGTACTATCCGATCGAAAAGTCTGAAGAATTTTTTTTGCCATTGATGAGAAAATGGCGTTTGAGCATTTCTGAAAATGCTGAACCTTCATCGTTGCATCCTTTTGTTTGAAGGCCCTGCTTTTCATCGTCATCTGTTACATAGTAATAGAGAAATGGAATTTTATTACTCTCGGCATTGTAAATTGTATTATTTCTTAAGGATTGGTATTAACTAATACCTTGTGGAATGTTCTGCTCCACTTTCACTGCTTCGCCAGTTCCATAAGTTGGGAAATCTGGCAGCATTTCGTTCTCCAATACTAGTTCGTCCTCTTACTTCATCTTCAGAAACCACTGTAATGTTATCACAACTCCTTGCAATTGAGACACAAGTAACAGCATTTAAGATCTGGCTTCTTGCAGCCACATTTTTTGATAGTTTTTGATGCATGAAACAAGTTTCAATAAAGCAGAGGGTGAGTTTTTAACAATGTTGTCACAGGCACAAGGCCATGTTTAGTTCTTTTTCATCCCCAGTCTTCAGGATTTTTTTCGACTCCTAGCCATTGCTGGACCTGATGGTAGACTCTTAAAGAGTGTTGTTGGGCTGAATAATAGGTCTAGTATTCGTAATATCAGTAGACAATAGTAATCGCCAATCTTAAAAAAATAAATATTTATAAAATGAATTAGGGAGATTCGTTACAGTGGCTTGCCCAAAATGGAGCAAAATAATATAATTAATAATAAGAATCAATAAAGATTCGTTACAGTATTCATGGAATGAAAATGAAAACAAGCAACAAATTAAAAATGTAAACGAATTTGCATTTTAAATTCGGCAAAATATTTTCATTCAAAGTAATACAAAATCCAAATATCTGTGAGTGCAGACTTACACTTCAATTACACTTCACAACACTTTAAAAAACTTTGTTTGCTGCTTTGCTTGCTGCTTGTACTGAAATATTAATATAGAAATGGAGAGCCTTGTATTAACACGTTCAGATGTTACTATAACAACAAAATAAATAAACGACCCAACTTAATTTATTAACATTGGGTCATTCTTTAATTAAATTATTTCGCTTTGAACAGCTAGGCCATCAGTAAATTTATCGACTACAATATATTACATAAACATTCAAAATTAAAAGAATTATTGCAGTATATTGTTCTCATATCATACAATTTGGGTTCAAGATTAACATTACTTTACGGCTCTTTTTGGTGGTTGGGAATATAAAATGATCATCGGAATTTAAAGATATTTTATGAAGAGCAGAAATGAATCGTGTCCTGATATCACAACTTTATATTCGTGAAACTTTATCTGTTGTGGAGAATCATTTTCAAATAAACTTGCAAATCTTTACATAAAAATAAACTTTTCTTTTCATCATTGAGTTGATACGGAACGATAAAGTACGCTTTTAATTAATGCAAAATCGTAGATTTTGAACCAACGACAAACCAGCCATAATCCTACTACTTCCACCCATAATTTTTACAGTGTGTCTTCAACACACGCTTCTGAGCGGATAAATTATGAGGTGCAAAAGGGACATTTACTGGATTTGGCATCCAAAATGCACAATGCAGATGAAAACATGCAATTTATATCATCACGACAAGCCTGATTTCACTCGGAAGATAACGCTACCATTTAGAGAAATATAAATGGCCTAATTGTCGTGAATACATTACGTTTGAAATTTGCATACCTGGAACTGAAGTAAATAATGGCATTGTAGTAATTTTATTCAAATATTCCTGTACATTTAACTCTCTTCTGGCCAGGATTCGGGACTCATGGGTCACGAATAATGGAAGTGGTGAACGGCACAGGACAAAACGAATGGACTCGGAAGCGAGGAGAATAAAACACATTTCCTTGTATACTAAACCCATCGGCATTCATTTGTTTTCCTTGGAAAAATATGCTGTCCCATTGGGAAACCCAGTGCGAAAAAAGAATTTGCATATTTTCAAAATGTGTGGTTTGAGGTACTTACTTAGATGTTCTATTAAAAACATAATTGGATAACAATGTTTTTGCCTTGGATGCAATGTGCAGGACATAAAATACAATTTTGGATGATGCATATTTGCATATATTTTCTTCATGACTGCTTTAATTATATTAATATTTTGTTAATTGGTTCCAATGATTCAAAAATAAATATTAAGTTTGGACTATTCTATATTGTATAATAGCGCACAAAGTCATTTCGGTCACATTGTAGATATTTTCAATGAAATCGTTGGTGAATAGAGGACAAGTAGAGAAAGTGACCTCAAACTGAAAACCAGCCGGGACAAGCTCTAAGCTCCCGACTGTCCTCCTGGCAGTGTAGTAGTGAAAGGAAGTGTACTGTATGTTTTCGGGAGACAAGAGGAAGGAAAGATAGCGCACGATCCTTGGCCCCTTGATTATGGCATTGCTTTGGCATTCATCTGAAATGGATCAAAGAAACCACAAAAACTATCGATTAGAGCACTCGTTCGCTAGAATTCTCCTCCTAACAGTGACTGAATTTGACCTAGCTATCTACATAATGTCGAAAATCCACTAACATCAGGGCTCAAATCTTAGAACAACCCAACTAGTCGCTAGTGACTACTGCTGTTACCCTTCGCTATGTCTGTAACTCCTATGTGAATGATGGAACTTTTGCACAATATCAGAATCCAAGTTCATATAAACTCCTTGGCACTTTTCTTCAAGTACTAAATGTTCTAACACGATAGAGAATATTTATCTTTTGCAATTTGGTTAGGAGTCATAATTCTTAACATTATGTAATATTAGAAAGCTTATGTTTCCTGGAATTATTTATCAAACTTATCTTCACTGATGGTATTTTTTTTACCGACATCAATATTTTTCTTGGTTAACTTCTGCAGTTTCAACTTCTTCCTCTCGTCGTGTTTGTGTTCGCTGAGAATCTTGCCTTCTTCTCTTCAAAGCTGATTGCATCGAAATATGATTCAAATAATTTCTGTAATTATACTTTATAATTGTAGTTACATTCCTTCAGAGACATACCTGAACAGATATTGCAGAAACCTACTAGAGCAGCTTCTCGAGGGAACGACACGAGCCATTTAACCCCTTTGTAAGGTAAGAACTGTCTCCCATTACAACTAAGCTACCTTTTTATCAGTTCTAACGACTTTTTAACCGGGTATTACAGTTGGCACTTTGGTAGGGCGTGGTATGATGTATAGAATCTATATTAACAGCAAAACGCCAGCATTAAAAAAAAAGCCGCTTAACCTCTTTGTAAGGTAAGTTTTTCAATTGTGAATCTAACTTTTGAAATATAGACTTCCCCATTATCATCACCATTACACTTTATTACCAATAGTTAGTTTACTGTTGACGAGAAAATTTAAAACTCACAACACTTCCAATTTTTATGGTCTTACTTTGGTAGAAACTACTGAGAGCGTAGGCTTCCGCGGCCGGAGTCAATATTAAGTTGGCTGTCCGGGTGACGCCGCGTCCATGGCAAAGGTGCCGACGTTTCGGTCGCCATTCTGCGACCTTCCTCAGGGCGTAATGCTAAATCATTCCAACTTAACAGCCAACTTAATAGAAACTACTGAAACCACACATTAAGCTGTAATACATCGGAGGAAAATATTCGATCAGGAGAGATCATGGATAAAAATCATGAATTTATGCTCTAGTCTTTAAAAGTTATGAAGGTAATAAGTTCATAAAATAACGAATTGATAAAGTGCCAAATTTGAAATGAATAGAATTTGGTACAGAGCTAAAAAATGTTATTATCAAGTTTGCTGTCTATTCGCATGATATTAAATATAACTTTGCAAAGATAAACAATATTATTCGACAACTTCACATTAGTGACATCTGTGATATTACGAAATGGGTCATGGTATTATAAAAATGACAATGTGGGCATATTGATAGCCGACAAAATTGAGGTCATCTAATTAATGAACGTCAATAAACCTGACAAGATTGAAATTAAACGTGGATGCCGCGCTATTTGTGTTCATTATGTAAATAGTGTGTGTTAGATGCGGCTTCAACGTACGAGCAAAATTCTACTCAACTACAGGCATATGGTTGTATCATCTAGTGCATAAGTTTTATAAAAATATGTTATTAGACTACGCTATTGAATGACTTCGTAGCGAAATTTTTCTCGTTCTGCTAATTGTCCGCAAATGTAGGCTGCAAATGGTGTAATTTCAACTTATGTCCCAAGAGTCACATACACCCCAAGTAGGTACGCAAAATATTGCGTGTTTTACACAAGCGCTTGGATGTGTTGGGCAACCTTCAAAGTTAGTCATAACTCTTATGTCTAAGTTCCGGAAAAAGGACAGTTATGCCGGAAATTTTATCGCAAAAATAATACGTGTACATGCCAAACATCGGAGCAAAATGAGTTATCTTCTAACCGGATAAATTTTCACTCGTGACATTTTTATATTAGATTTCTCATCATATATTGATCGGCAAAATGTGATCATTTTTGCCCACTGCACATGACCTAGAAGTTAGTAACATTTATCGTCATCCCTTATAACATGTTAGGCGATACCATGACTCAAGCCGAAGGATCAAATTGCTCACATTATGTCAAGTTATAACACCTCATCTGCGCTGCTTAGAATAACACAAGAAACAATTAGAATATTGAGATTTTAGATTATATTATAAAATATTAGATTAAAAAATTTGGTATTTTTTTAAAATATCGGTTTCTATTAATATTCGTTGCTTATTATAAAACTGCTGTTTGCCAAATAATCAGATCCTCAAAGGACTTGAACAATTTAAATTTCAATTAAGCGGCTAATAACATAATTGGTCGAGTGTGCACTACTACAAAATATGCCCCCTGTGTTCCGATACTATCCATTCTTCGTTGCAAGAGCGAGCAGACCGGAGCTGTGTCGGGTCTTGCGCCGCTCAGCGCGATCCGAAGCGGCCGCTGACGGCGCTGGGGCGGATGCACGGATGAGCGGGCGCGGCGGGCAGCGGAGGCGGCGGGGAGGAGAAGGGAGGGGAGGGGAGGGGAGGGACGAGGCGGGCGCGGACGCATGCAAAAATCCAAAACAAACGAAGTGGCGGGCGGGCGCTGGGCCGAGTGCGCGCCAGAGCGGGGGCGCCAAGCGATGCTCGCTTGACGAGCCGTGTGGGGGCGTGGCGCCCGGCGGTGGGGCGGAGAGAGAGGGACGGTGCGGGAAGTGAGTGGGGAGGGGGTGAGAGGAGCAGCATGTGGGAGCAGCGGAAACTGAGTTGAATTGGTGCCTTGGATGGACGCGGTGGAGAGGGTTTGGCGACTTGGGTGGTGGATGGGAGAGGGAAGTGAGTGTGGGGGGAAGGGGAGGAGTGGGCGCGGGTGCAGATGAAACGAATGGAGTTGGATTACTACCTTGGAGGGGCGGGGTGGAGAGGCGTTAGAAATTTGGATGAGGGATGGGAAACGGAGCAGGAAGTGTGCGGGAGAAGCAGAGTACGAGTGTAGACGGAACGAGAGAAGTTGGATTGATGACTTGGAGGGAGGAATAGGGAGGGGTTGAGGTAGTAGATAGTGAGGTAGAGAGAAGCTGGAAGGTAAAGAGATAAGATGAAATTTATTTGAGTGGTGAATAGGAAGAGGAGCGGGGAATGAGGGTAGAGGACACGAGTGGAGTAGTGTTAAAATAGTGAAGGGAAGATTGCGAGGAGTGGTGCAGAGGAGTTACGGAGAGACGTTGATGCAGGGAGGAGACGAGACGGAAGGTAGTTGGGGTAGCGGAGAGGGAGCGGTACGGGAGTTGATGGAGCGGGTTCGGGGTGGAGGAGAGATAAAGTGGTGTAGGCTGTAGTAGGAGTGAGAGATATGAGGTTCACCATCTGCTCCGAGCGATGGAGGTAATGAAGCACGGGCATACTAACCTACTAAACGGGCCACAGACAGCATGTGATCTTTCATTCCCATTCCTAGTTCTATCCTCACCCCTACACACACATTTACACGCACTAAATTATCATACATGCTAGGAGACGGAGCTTAGAGCTTCTTCCGGTTGAAGCGGTGCCCCACTGGTGGGAGATACGTGGTTGGGGAAACCCCCGAAACCCCGCTAGCCGACAGTAGGTTGGCGCCGGATCTCGTCATCCAGAGGAAGTAGATCACCACTACCACCATCATCTCCTCCACCTCGTCCTCCTCCGTGCAAACACATGCATTATACTTAAGGGACTAATGATCTTAACAGTGGACGCGGTCGGAATCACTAGTAATCAATCCATGAATCACCGATATAAAATCGCAGCTGCAATGAAATGCGCTCCTCTGTGTACATAGGAACTCCGCGGAGCTGCACAGGGGCGGTGGCGCGGAGGCGAAGGGAGGCGGGCGCCGAGGCGAAGTCTCGGCCGCAGGCGAGCGACCGCGCGAGGCGAAGCGGCGGCCACCGACAGCGTGTTGCGCGCCGACATGCAACGCATGGGAGTGGCCGTTACACGCCCGCTAATGAACGATGAGTGTCAGACACACGGCCTGCCAATCAGGCCGCCTGCAGCCTGCCTGCGGGCCGCCCAACGCGCCCGGCCGAAACCGTCCGCCTCCACCCGTCGTTGCTACTGCCATCGCCACCGTCGCCGCCGCCTCCTCGTCGAGGAACTCCCTTCATATTCCGCGGAAGGTGAAGGCGGCGGCAGCGACGGCGAGGAGGGCAATGTGGATGGTGGCGCAAATGGGGGCGGCGGTAACGGGGTGGCGACAACGATGGTGGCGGCGGAGACGGTGGTGGCAGCGCCTACGATAGTACAGTTGGCTGCAATGACAATGGAACCGGGAGAGGTAACACAGGTCATCAACTGATGTCACTCCAGTGCCTCTGACTGGGAGTTCCTAGGTTCGAGTCTCGACAGTGGCAGGAGTTTTCAACACTAGCTTGTCAGCTAGATCGATTCGTCGCAGTCTGGAGGAGAATTAGAGCGGTTGGGTGCTTTGATTGGTAGTTTTCTGTGGTTTCTCCGATCACCACCAGACGAATGCCGGAGCACTACCCTAACAAACGGGCCACGGACCGCGTGCGATCTTTCCTTACTCATCCTTGTTCTACGTCCCACGTCCTATTGACCTACCCCTTACACATACACACTTACATGCACTATACTGCCACAAATGCCGGGAGACCGATCGGGAACTTAGAAGTTGTCACCGCTGGGGCCGTGAACCGCTGGTGAGAGATACCTGGTCGGTAAAAAACCCACTAGGCAACGGTAGGTCGGCGCCGGATTTCATCGCCCAGCGGAGAAAGATCACCGACACATTTCTAGGAAGAAACATGCACTACATTACCGGGAATAATGACCTCGGTAATTTACGCGCACAGAATCACTAACAATCCATCCATCCATCCCATACGATGATGGAGACGTAGGGGAAAGGGGTGGAAGCTTAGGAGGTGTAGAAGGTGATTATAACAGGCGGCGGAAGGGAAGTGGAGGGGACGGCAGGCCTGGGCGGCGCTTGGCTCGATAGGAACTTTCCCCTCCGACGCTTCCGAACATTCTCTCCTCCCCCTCCACCCCGCTTGCCCGAGACGCTATCAAGAGGACGTGCGCCGGTTATTCGCACGGTGCGTACGTAGATCCCCGCGCCAAATTGCGTGTGCACGAGGAGCAGCCGGGATTTATATTGAAGCGAACTCTCGCGTGAAATCGATGCTCGTCACAATTTAGACGTTCACGCGAGATGCTTCCGCAACACCTGTCAGAGGCATCTGAACTGGGAGCAGTTCGTGACGCAGCACTTCTTTCTTCATCACGGAAGGTTTTTAAGTTTCTTTTGTTGTCAATTAACTATGAGAATTTCTGTCATATTCATTAGCTCCATACAAGACCTGGCAATTGCATCGTTTTTCTTTCACGGAATAATTTTAAGGTGTTTGAATATTCATTTCTCTCACGAGTAATGCTGACCCAAATACATTGTTTGTTGCCATGGGTGGAAGTTAATTGAGGAATTATGTTAAAATGTGAACAAGTTTAAATTAGTTAAAAAAGTTGAATCAATACTTTAAATTTCATTGTACAAAATTTCTGTATCAAATGCTACTTAATTATTGTTTTTTACATCATATGCGCCATAAAAATGGGTGATTGTTAGTCCAGAAATGTAGAATTATGTACAACTGAGAATATTTCAAGAGTGCATCAAAGTATTTCCAACAAATTAAAAAATAAATCACTTCACATTTATTTGCCTTACATGAAACTTCTCCACGAAATACTCTACAGATCAATATAATTATTATTGGAGGCGTAGATGGTACTAATAAATATATATTTTGACCATAAAGGATCAATCAATGTTGACTTCAAGAATTAAAACTTCAAAAACATTTATTTATGGCTCGTTTCGCACGTTTAGTACGTGCCTTGTCAAGAGCAATAATAGCAACGGTTGACAATGGTATACAAATTAACATTAAACAATAGAATTTAAAATGATTGAAATTTACATTGTTTTTACATCAAAGCATTACATATAAGAAATTAGCAAGACATACTATCCTAGTCAATATTTACTAACATACTTGATTTTATGTTTACTTTTTTTTCGTCTATTATAAAACATTCAATTTCTTTAAAACATCATATTCTGGGTACGTAATTAGAAATACAAGTATTGCTTGCACACTTGTAAACGGAAACCGGGAAAGAGAAAATAAAAAATGCCATTGATTTATTTTTAATGAAGATTATTAATACCATTAAGGTGCAATAAAACGCTTAATGAAATTATAAGATCAACAGGCTTTTCCCGACAATTTGTGTCCACCGATTTCATGAATTCGCATTTTGTGTGAACAAAACGCTTGACACTGTTACTAACCCTTCTTGTCGCAAAAGAACAAAATAAATGACTCCCTGGCAGTGAAACGCCTCCCAACCACCGCCGAGGGTTTAGTGTATTTCCTGAAACAGAAGGCGGAGAAAGCAACACGTGTGCGTGTCAGAAGTCTATCGGTATTCCATCACAACGCGCCAAGTAATAAACAGAGTCGATCTCGAGTGCCGATAACAACGGTGGGAATTCCACGAGAAAAGCGCCAGGAGCTGAAGATTTACATGATCCCGCCACCCTCGAAACAGGGCGGAGACCTCAGGGCTGTGCGATTGCAATATCGGTTGGGCCCCGGCAGAGAGGAAGTGGCAGGGTGAAGAATGAAGAAATGGCGGTAGAGGCGTCAATACAAAAGCGGTGGAAACACTGGGTTTTAGGGAAAGGGAAGCGTGGCAGCATTCAGCGAATGCAGGGAAGGAGAAGAGGGATAAAAGAAGAGGACCAAGGGCTCGTGGAATAGTAGTGGTGTGGATGAGGTGGATGTTGTGGGACCGTGGGAGGCATCAGGTATTGTGGAGATGGTGAAAACGTAAAAACGATCGAATAAAGAGAAATACTCTAAAAGTTAAGGGTACAGTGATTTATGAAATCACACGGCAAGGGGAGAAAATCACGTTAAATGAACATTTATAAACCGTTGCGAATAATTTCTCTATTGATTTGTATGTGAGTCGTAACAACCAACTGGGCAAATGAGTGACAGGGGGCAGAGAGTAAAACATTTGAGTGTTAGTAAATACAAGTAAAGGAAAGTACAGTGTGTAGTACAGTGTACAGTATAGAACAGTACGTGTATACAGTATAGTAAGAGCAAGTGTAACAAATTACATGATAGTGAATGATATATCTTAGATAGGTGGCTATAACCATCAACATGGGTATGATGAGACCTGAAATAATCAACAATCATCATGAATTTTTAGTGCTAAGGAATTAAAATTGTAAATCAATAAATGAAGCAGGTAAAAAAAGAAATCAGAACGGGAAAGTGCAAAACACATTAACAAAGCTAAATACAACACAGCAACGATAAGAATTTAATGAGGATTCAAGACAAAAACTGATTACGACAGACGCAGAAGCCGAGCCAAACGGCCAGTGACGGCAAGGTCAGACACAGGAGAGCCGCGTAGCTGGCAACGGAGAACGCAAATCTCGGAGCCGGCGAAGAGTGTAAACCTCTACGGGAAGAGGCCGGGAGTCCGAGGCCGGGCGGTGCAGCGGACGTGGGAGGGGAGTGGGCGGCTGGCGGCGGGACTTGAGGCGCCGTCCATGCACAGCACACGCCGCCGCCCAGTGCCTGCCCCACCTCCCCCCCACTCCGCCGCCGCGGTCGTTGCATTATGCATGACCCGCTCTCGCACCGCCGCTAACGCGGAAAATTAGAATATTCAGCCTTCGATACCGCGTATTGATTCAAGTCGACAGCGCGGAGGCATCCATGCATACAGATATACATGATGCATGCGGCTGGGCGCGGAGCGCCACGGGGCGTCGCAGGGCGTCGCGACGCCCCGCGCCGCCGCCGCGGGCCACCAGGGCGCACCACCGAAGCCACTCGCCAGCAATTAAAAGCTCGCCGCTTCGAGTCACAGCCAAGCCAGGGTTTCTCAATCAGGACTCTGAAGCTAGAGGATGCACTTGCATTTGTAGTTGACAGGAAGCAATTTAAGCGTTGTACAACGTAAGGACCAGATTTAATTGGTGCTAATTCTACGCGCCAACAGTAGGTAGGTTGGAGAATGCTACCATCTAAAAGAGTCCGTTTACTTTGATCAATCACTCTGTCCTTTCCTTCCTTCAATTCCAGGCGCATGCTAAATCAGTATCCTTACGCACTTTCCTTCCTCTTTTGTTACCACTTCAATCATTAGAAACTTCGGAAGGGATCATTCCCAATCCCTATTTGGTCTACCGCTGTAATCTGAGAGGACTTGGCATACTGCGAGTTATTGAAAGCTAGGCAAAGGCTGATTTGGGCTGAATCATGGTTGGAAGAACATTCGATCGGTTATGGCTCAAAACGAGCAAAAAAAATTCATACCAATGTGTATGGTAGTACAACTGCTGTACTTTGCCTTTCTATAATAATAATAATTTCTTTAAGAATTTTTTAAAAGTATTTTCCAATTACCAAATATGTCATCATATACTTCAATGAGTCCCCAGCAGTTATTGCACAAGGTTATCTTCGAAGACGTTGGAAATAAAGGTGAATTTTGCTGAAAGCTCTAGCTATACATTTAAGGATTTTTAAATTGTTTTCTTTCTTTATCCAGCACGGAAAGGAATATTCTAGTAGTATCCCCCACATTTCACAAAAATACTTCCGATGAGCTTTTAAAGCACATTTTCTATGATCACAGCGAGTTGCGGGGTTTAGTTCGTATTAAGCACAATTTTTGGGAGGAATACATAATGTTTTGTTGAAAACTAGGCAAAAGAATCAAGAAATCTCTGATATATGATATAGTCATATATCAAGATATATGACATTCTTCTGCATTATTATTTTCTTTGGAATGAGTGTTAATAATCAAGATTTTCAAAAAGAATTAGAGCATTAGTACTAGACTTGTAAATAAGAATTAGAATAGTAATATAAATAAGTGTACGGACACGCAGGGAAATCCAATCTGGAGACCATTTGTGGCGTTAAGTTATGCCTTTTGTACGGAAAGTTCGGCCTTTCAGAATGAGCTCTGTCCCACTCATTGAAATTTGAATACAAAAGCTCACGAACACTACATGTCACCGACATTTGCTTTATTGACGTGATTCACACTATACTACTTAAACTGATATACAAAACGATGGCAATATAGACCACCCCTTTCGTAGAAAAATTACGGAGTGTTTAGTAGTTGAGGAATGAGATATCGAATTTTCGTACATTTCCTCAGGAAGTCATCCGATTGAGCTATTAAGATTACTTAGAAGTCTACGATCGATTGAGAGGTGTGTGTCCTTTAAAGGGAAGCGAACTCAAAAGCTTAATAGAACGATATTACTTTCATTAGAGACTAAAGATATTGGATATTTCTTCAAGTTTATAATGTTTTTCTTTAAAAAATGTGGTGAAACTTCAGTCGCTTTCTTTGAAGTCTAGACGCGAGTTACTGTAGTCGTAATATCAAATCAATTTTGTGCTTCCCAGATAGATTTTACTTTATTTTTGCATTTGCATCTCAATGTACACACTCAAAGACAATGTAATTGTAATTAGTTCATTGTTCTTTTTCTGTGAAAATAGAAAAAATACGAATTCGATGCATGTTTGAATACATTGACATTCGTAATCTACTAATTATTACTATCTAAATATTACTAACGTAACAATTATCCCTAACAAATATTGCAATTTTAGTCAAATAAGTAAAGAAACATATTTCATAACACAATGACACGTAAATGTAACATTTACTTCTTTTACTTTAATACAATTGCATACAGAAACACTTTCTATCATCGGATGCTTAACCAGAATATCGAATAGTTTTGTAATACTAAAAGCTACAACTAAAACATTATTTATTATTAGAGAGATAATTTTCACTCTGAGGCATTTTGACGATTTGATATTTTCACATACGACGTATTTTCCCAAAATAGCAAGGTTAATTATTGGCAATAGAAACCATTTTTAAGTGCAATTATCATAATTATCAAAGGAAGTGGAGGTACTATGGTAGCAGTAGAATTGAACCACATCCAACACCTTCGAATACACGTTACTAAAAAAAGTACGAAGAGAATAAGTCATGTATGTCATCATTTATACCAATATTAATTTCCGTAAATAAGAAATGAATATTCTTGTACTAAAGAGACTATAGATGTTGTGAGACAATAATGTATTTTGGAGGCGTGAAACTCCAGCAAAAACGAATTTACGAAACGCACGTATCAAGGGAGAAAATTGAAGAGAGGGAGCTATGAGTTAAAATGACAAAGTTGAAAATACCAACACCTACAGCGTATTCGGAAGAAGAAACCAATATATTTCGGATTGAAATGTAATTAAATTGATGACTTTTTTTAATTAACTTTAATACCAGGTAGCAGCACCGAATGTATATGGAAAGAAAATGAAATAATTATTTCTGCAATATGTGTGTCTGGTTTGTTTAATTCGTGGAAATAAGTAATATACATATTATTTCAACCAAAGGAATAAATAGATTAAAAGATCCGTTTTGATAAATATTGTAATGGAATTTAAGAAATTAAACTATTAAAATGTTACAGAACCAAACATTGGATATTTAAGATACGTATTGTTTCACAAACACAACAAATACGATAATAATATCTAAATAATGAAATAAGATATAGAAATAATTTATCTGCGATAAAAATGCCAAATTTAATTAACTTTTATTTATCGTAAACATTCATAAGCATGCTTAAGAGTTGTTTTATAACTGTGTGATTCCGATATAAAAATTCAGAAAAATAGGAATCGTAATTTGAAAATTATTTGGGTAAATACTTTAAAACAAGATGTTAATTAGTTGTTAATTGCCCGTGATTCTTTTATTACTGACCAAACCTCATTAGAAAATATCTCAAAACCGCACCGAAGGCAGAACATCTTCATTATGTTCAATTATCAATGAAAGCTCAGATTATCGTTTCCTTTCCAGTCAGTAGCTATATTTGTTTTCCTTACCTCAAAAAGCCTACCGGAGCATTTGAACGGGGTTGGTCCCTCGCTTCCTCCGAGGCGAGCTGCACTTTTAAGTTAATTAAGTCTATTCCAAGCGCGGCTGCTGATAGTAGCAATCAAACCGTTGTGAAAGTTTCTCGCGGCAATTACCGTAATTGAGGAATAGCGCGGGCAGGGAGATTCGGTTCCCCCGTGCGAGCGGATTCGCGATACCGAATCCCTTTCCGTTACACCTCTCCTCTCCGTTCAGAGGTTTTCTCCGTTGGACTGAAATACCATTCCTTATTCAGGTCACTGGAAATAGAAACATGCTTTTTTAGATGCATTGAAAGGAGGAAGTTTACTCAAGTTAATCAGAAACTGAAATCGGGAAGGAAACTGGAAAAGTTTTCAACGTTTTATTGATTTCTAAGTAGGAAGTGTTGCAAATTATTATTATTTAAAGAGGTTTGATTAATTGAATCTAGATTTTTGATATTCATGAGACCGAACTTAGACTTCTAAGTATAAATTGATATGCAATTCTTCAGTTCATTATATTCAATTTAAATTAAGTACTAGTTTTTTCATATTTAATTGTTTTCTCAAATTCCATGTTATGAACTCTAAAATTAACTTTTTGAAGAAAAGTTGAAAGACTACTTCAAATTTTATCTTTGTTTCTTTCAAATAAACAATAACATTTCAGTAATGAACCTTCACATAGTCAAAATAATGTTCTATTGCAGTGCATATCCTTTAAGATTAATTCACAAACTTAAGTTAATATTTACAAATGTACATATTCATAATTAAATGTCATTATTAGAATAATTCAGTATTACCACAGGCACAATTTTGGTCTCGTCTCATTGACATATATACATGTTTACCTCACGTATTTAAGTCACGTTTACACGAAGTCACGTTTACGCAAAGGAGAGCAAGGTTATGCCTACAGAAATCTAATACAGTATGTCAGCTCATACTTTTAAGAGTTCTGACACGAAACATTTTTACACTTGTACCGACAAAATGGTTGCAGCGTGTAAGTGTTCAGTGACAAGACAAATTCAGATCTATTCAGATTAAAATTCAGTCCTCGTCTTCTACGTCACGCGACTTGAGCACATCATCACTGAGGCTGCGTTGGCGTGGAGAGAAGGCAGCGTCGGAGTACGTAAGAAACAAAACCACTCACAAGATGGCGTGCGCGAGTCTCTCGCTCGAGACGCTAATGGACAGGGTGTTGCTCAGCCATGTTTTCTGTATCTGCCACGACCACAGTGTTTGGAGACCACACTCAAGGCAAAAGTCCTGGTCCCGCGGAAAGGACTGCAACAGCAAGGAGAAGGCGCTGACGGTAGTGGAGCCGAAGTAGCGAGGAAAATCAAGAAAAACGGATGTGGCGTCCGGTCGGCGACGACAGAGTTGCTGTGGGGGGCTCGTTCAGCGCCTTAGGGGATGGTTAAGGAAAGACGGCGTAGGTGACAGTATCAATTTGTATTTAGCCATTATGTTCCTTAAAGGGCAATTGGCCTCGTCGCCGTTAGATCCTAGGGTTCCCAGTCGGTCACCCAACCAGGAACCCGCGGTGTCTCGAACGAGCTTAACCTTCGTGACTTCACGTAGTTAACGAAAGCGGTAAGTGACGCCAGTTCCGCGATCGTGATCTTTCAGTAGAACCATCCCAGCATTCGCCTGGATGACCAAGGGAAACCACGAAAACTCCGGTCACGGCTGGTACGGGGATTGAACCCGTGCCTCCCGAATGCGAATTCAGCGCGCTACGCCCTGAGTGACTTCGCTCGGTAGCGGTGGCAGTAGGGAGGTAGTAACGGGGCAGTAGTACTAGTATTGGCATGGTGGCGATGGCTGAAGGCAATGGCTGCGGGAAGACGAGAGACAAGTGGCTTGAAGCGTGAGGTCTGGGGTGTGTGGCGTGATGCGAGAGGCGGGAGGGTGTGGTAGTAGAGAGGTGGGAGTGCGACGGCGGGGGTAGTAACAGCGGGGAGCAACGACGGGGTGGCAACGGCGGGGTGGCAACGGCGGGGTGGCAACGGCGGGGTGGCAACGGCGGGGTGGCAACGGCGGGGTGGCAACGGCGGGGTGGCAACGGCGGGGTGGCAACGGCGGGGTGGCAACGGCGGGGTGGCAACGGAGGGGTGGCAACGGAGGGGTGGCAACGGAGGGGTGGCAACGGAGGGGTGGCAACGGAGGGGTGGCAACGGCGGGTCGGCAACGGCGGGGTGGCAACGGCAGGTTGGCAACGGCGGGGTGGCAACGGTGGGGTTGGCACCGGCGGGGTGGCAACGGCGGGGCGGCAACGGCGGTGTGGCAACGGTGGGGTGGCAACGTCGGGGTGGCAACGGCGGGGTGGCATCGGCGGGGTGGCATCGGCGGGGTGGCGGGGTGTTGACGGCGGGAGGAGGAGGGGAGGTGACGGGGCCCGAGAGCAGCAGCAGTGGCGCCGGCGCGTCGGCGCGGCGCCAGGGGAGGCCGGCGGCAGCGGGCAGGGGCCGTGCCGCAACCGGGTTCGCGAAGTTGCTTGGCTGACCACCAACCTAATTTAGCATCGGCGTCCGCTGCCCGCTGCGGGCTAATCGGACGGCGCCAGGCGGCCTGCTGGAGAAGGGCTTCAGTGTGGAGATGGAGTCGGCTCCAGCACAAGCACGAGGAGACAGGAGGAAAAGTGAGGTTAGGTCATTGGGAGACTAGAGCAGATCAGAGTACACGATTCACATAGACACCAAATGTGCAAATGTAATTTGGTCAATTAGATATGAACACACACGAGTATGTTTTGTTATAGAGAGAGACGTTGACGTTGAATAAGTTTTTTTTAAAGAATAAATTGATATTATGTCCCTAAAGTGTTCGGGTAAGAAATATTAACGATTAATAGCTGCGTGGAGAGAATCAATTAGAGGTCGAAGCAGTAAGAGGAAGTTATCAATATGTTTTTATTTACGATATGAAGAACGTAGTTTGGCAATAGCAATTGCTGTCAATAAACAAATTCTTGAAAATATAGGAGTTAAAGTTTGAAAGAAAACATATTAAAAAAGTTAAACTGGAAAAACTATTTCTAACCTTTGTCAGAACGCAGCGCGGTTGCGTTGTTAGAGCAAAGAGCGAAACGTAAGAGCAGCAGCGTATTATCGGTGTAATATCATTTTTATACTGCAATAATTTCAAAAAATATATACTTAAAAAAGAGGAGAATCAAATTTTTAGTGTTGGGATAGGATTGTATTTATAAAATTAAATAGTATTGATAATGTGTAATTACACTCAAGATATTATTAAATACTTTTTGTACTGTAAATATTTTGTTGAATTACATTTTGTATTCCCTTTACTTTCAATAAATAAAATATTTGAACAAAGATAAAACAGAGCTTCAATTATTTTATGAAAGTCATGATAATGTAAAATGACCCAGATGAAGAATAGATTTGAACAGAATACGTATTAGACATTATTACTAATTTGAAATAACTGTTAATATTAGTATCATTGTCACAAAAAACACTCTGTCTCAAATCATAATTGTTACTTTATCGTTCTTGAGATAGTCTCTGTTTTTCGTTTTCACACTGGGATGATAAAATTCAATATTTAATAATATCTTTTCGCAGAAAACGGAAGTGCATTTTACGACACTTATTTAAAAAAATAGAATTCAAAGTTTTCTTAATCAACTTTATCACCTGGCATCTATGACAAATAAATAAACTAAACTGTTTTTACCCTCAAAAATCATCATCAAGTTGTATCGCTCGACCTGCCTGGCATTACATCCACACTCTACCATCCGTAACTAGAGCCTGTAGGGGGGGGAAGGCGCTCCCAACTCCCACAAAATTTTCCTTTTCTCTAGTTCATCACGTCGGGACGATTCAAATCGATAACCTTCTGAGATAGCCGCGGCCTTTCTCATCTAGTTTCTCGGTTATTGACCAGACATTGCTGTGTACCCTTAGCGGATTCATGTTTAATGAGAAAACAGAGTTGGGAATGATTGAGAGAGCGACTCGGTAGAATGCATACTGGAAGAAGAAACGGCAATAACTCAAGAAAATCTGCTATGAACCCACTCTGTCCACCAATTGGAACCGCCTGTGATCAAATCAGGGTACCGGTGATAGAAGTCTGACCACTACACCGTGGGCCGCCTTCATGGCAATGTAGTATCTAAACCAGGCTTGCACAGCGCCTACTTCCGCCAGCATTCTACACTCAGGAGCCGGACGTCTGACTGCGAGAGCGGTGAAAGTTCAAATAGTGGTGGTGGGGGGGTAGAAAGATTTGCAGGAAGGGGAGCAGCCAGCAATTGCACAGTGGAAATTACGCGGCTGAATAACCCAAGCTGTGAAATTATTTACCCACTTATTAAAATGGACAATGCACCGTATTTCTAGACGCAGGGCCATCAGTCACTGTTTATGTTCTCCTCTGCACTGCTATGTATCGGTTTAGTTTTATTTTTGGGTTGTTTTTGTTAATGATCATTGCGACTTAATTATTTTAAGTAATTGCTTTCTTTAAAAAGTATTATTAACTACTTCTAA
Source organism: Acheta domesticus (assembly GCA_031308135.1). Lineage (NCBI taxonomy): Eukaryota > Metazoa > Arthropoda > Insecta > Orthoptera > Gryllidae > Acheta > Acheta domesticus. The sequence goes on along the minus strand of JAHLJT010009436.1, from coordinate 73,549,972 downwards.
CTATAACTAAAAATTATATTTTAATTAATTTTTCCCCGGGAGTATCAATCTCGAAATGACACGAAAATGAGATACCAACGACAAAACCTCTCTGCATTTGGGCAATCATGAGATGATTATTGTTGTATAAAATGCAAAGGGATCAATTTTTTTATATGATGTAAACAATAGTGTTCGTTTGTTTGATATTAGAAGTATATGTACTCTTGTCAGGCATTAGAGTAAAATGAAATCATGATGTTTGAAGAATACTATTTTTTTAGATTTGATCGGACAGTCTTGTTAATTATAATTCACTTAAAAATAGTTTATTTTTGTCATTATTAAACAAAAACAATTCAATATTTCAATTTTGTATTTAACTCCTCACTACATTTGTAATTACATCGTAGCAGAGCGAATTACATTATCAGCCCTACAAGCAATTTTAATGCTTGGTGTCCAAATCAAATAGATCTAGTTCGTTTTAGGTTTATATTTTTTCACATTGTAATCTATCGATTAAAAACATTTCCAATATAAAATAAAAGACAATATTAATTGAACTACATGTAACAGCCTGTCACTTCTCGCCGATTGATCTTTCAGTTTATGCGCTACCGTTCGTATTGCGCATACTCATTGGTGGTCTCCGCTCTTGGAAAGAATTTCATCTCTATCCTTCCTCACTGCCCGCATTTACATTTGAGTGGCTCACATGCCGCTCCCGAGGCCGGTGAAAGTGCAAAATGCTATGTAGGCCTGATTTAAATTTTTTGTATACGTTACTTACAGTTGATGTTTAATCATAGTGCTACAGTGATTTTCTTCACCAAAATATTATAATTTAAATAAGATTTTAAAAACGTAGGTTTTATTATTAGTATTGTTAAGAATGTACAGAACCAAGAGAATTATAATTTTTAATCGAAGCCTCATAAATATACATTTTAAAATGTTTTAATAATTATTGGTTAAAATTAAAAGAAAATGTGCAGGTTCTGACATGTACACTCTGTAAAGAGGAATTACACTTAATAATTCAGATCCTTAGTTCCCACCAGCGTTCTCAGAAGGTCCTTTAGATTTAGCCTCTAAACCCAGCGAGGGTAGAGGAATACCGTGCGCGGACACGAACAGACGTGTGGCCGGAGGTGGCATCACTGCTGGCGGCGGCGGTGGCGACGGAGGCTTTAGGCGAGACGAGGCGCCGATGATGGTGGAGACGGGAGAAGATACGGTTGGGAGGTGTGTTTGCGGAGACAGAGGGATTTGTAGAGGCAGTGATGGCAACACTGGTATGTTCGGGGACGGCAGAGGGCAGCTGGGACGACAGACGGCAGGAGGGAGCAGGGGGCAGTAGGGAACAGCAGAGGTGTCAGGAAACAAGAAGCAGCAGGGGACAGCAGGAGGTAGTAAGGGGCATCAGAGGGCATCAGGGGGCAACAGGGGGCAGCAAGGGGAAGCAGGGGGCAGCAAGGGGAAACAGGGGGCAGCAGGAGGCAGCAAGGGGCAGCAGGGGGCAGCAGGGGGCAACATGGGGCAGCAGGGGGCAGCAAGGGATAGCAGGGGGCAGCAGGGGGTAGTAGAGTACAGCAGTGGACAGTGGGGCAAGGGACAGCAAGGGACGGCCGGGGTCGACTATGGGCAGCACGGGGCGACAGAGGGGATCAGGCAGTAGAAGAGAGTAGCAGGAAGATGCAGGAGTGGTAGGGGCGTGGAGGCGGCGGGAGCAAAGCCTACGAGGTCGGGTGGGGGGCGGGGCCGGCGGCTGTCGCGGGCTGGCGACCCGGAGTGGCCGACCCTGTGCCGCAGGCGCGGAGGCCCGCAGACGCCCCGGCGCGGCGCGGCGCGGCGCGACGGCGGTGGCCGGGTCGCCCGGTGCACGTCCAACTTTATGAAATATCCGCCCGTGTTCGCCGTCGCCCGTTGCGCGGGGAGAGGCGAAAAAACGCACGGCCTGCTCCCCGCCCCCGGGCTCCGCGCCACGCGCCGTCGGCCGCAGGCGCCTGCAGCGCCGCCGACGCGACGCGGCGCGACGCGTGCTAATACTGCGGGCCGCCCACCGCAGCGCCTTGGCCGCCAGCCCCAGGCGGCCGACTTGGGGAAGACTATTTGCCCCCCAGGGCGGGCACGCAGTTGCTTCAAATTTCCTTCTCTCGCTTCACAGCGCTAACGGTGAGGAACGATGACATCAGGATAAAATGCTCAGCTTAGATGAGATAGGATTATTAAAAATATTTTCAAGATAAATGTTTACGTTGTTAGAATCTCTTTCTCCATGATTTTGTATTTTTTTTACAGAGTGCAGTCTAAATATATTTAAGAAAATTTGAAAGAAAGAATACGAATTTTCTTTATTCATGACGGAATATTTCTTTCCGCACGCATTATTGATTTCAAATTTTTACAGTATTTCAAATGGATAAACTCAATTGGATAAAAAATATAAAAATATATAATTTACTTTTTTCGAGAGAAGTAAATAAATTGTTGAAAGTACGACAAGATCGTTTAATATTAACCAAAAATGACAAATTATGAATATGGTTAAGTAAAAAGTTATATTTCGTTGCTTCTGCTATATGTTTAAACTAGTTCGGCTTCAGACAATGACTGACGAGAAAGATAAGCGGACAATAATGATCGACATTTTCTAGAATACACAACTTGTGGTCTCAAGGAATGAGTTAGTATAACTATATGAACTTATCATAAAGTTATATGCAGCGACCGATTCCAATTCATAACTCTAAGAAAATTCATAAAACATGGTTTTAAAATACTACGTTACATACAATGTTATCATTGGCTCATAAGGTCACATTTCAGATTCTCCTTGCAGTGTGTGCCGACGTCTTCTTTAACTTGCCAGATACGGTTTCGTGTCCATTGGTTCGTGTAACTCGCTGGAGCCTGGCGCCGCATGCACAATGAAACGTTTCTTCAGTCCGCAGTACATGATTTCCATAATGACGCCATTAAAAGAATCTCTTATTAGAGATACAGCGTATCGTATGAAATCTAGACCTCGAATTTCTTAACAATTGCTTAATTACCCAAAAGGATTCTTCCGACTATCGCGTTTTCTCACCTGTTGTTAATTCGATCCTCAAATTTCTGCGGCATACATTTCGCGGTTGAATGTAATTACTGAGTAATAATTGTGTCCGGTGCGTCAGCATCGCATGTTTAATAGGTTCATGTATCATTTATAACGTGGGATTTCATCAGCCCGATGTACGAGATTTTATGCTGCAAACTGCAATGATAATCATATCTATTTTAATATTATTTAATCTCACAAAACTGCGGAGTAAATGCCAAATTACATATAATATACGGAGGAAAATATTTCGTGCTATCTCAAATAGAATTTTATGCTCAACATACCAATGAGCGGGAAATGAGAAATCAAATTGCTGTTTAACTACAGGTGATTTAATTTCAGATGAAAATAAAAAAACTACTATGTTTATGATTTATTATGTATATAAAAATGTAATATTTTAATATAACATTCGAAATCATTTGAAATACAAATTATAAATATTATATATAAAAAAAATGTTTGAAAGTTTTGTTGTCTCATGGTAATCCAATTTTACTTTTTGCAATCCTGGAGGAAACATAGTAATAAATATTCGAAATTTAAAATAAAATGAGAAGACATTTTATTATAACATACAGAGGAAACTACTTTAAATTCTGGCGTGTTCTGGTTTATTTTAAACGAAAGACGCAGTTCTCACTTTTTACAACAGGTATATTACAACATTTCTCTACACTTTAAATAGTATTAGTTCGTTGTATGTCATTACATGTTCTAAATACATAGCGTCGGGCCAAGACATTTGTGCGTTTAATAGCATACGTTCAATGTCTTTTAACAACCATCGTTCATATTTCTATTCTTTAAATAAGGATGATTATCTTCATCTGGCAGTTGAATTTCTCTTGTCGCGGCTCAAAGAACTTGAACTCTTCCGCGATAATGACCTTGCCGCGAAGAGAACTCTCAGCATTGATGCGCCAGTGCACTTTAATCATTACGCATGATATCACTGCGCATTCATTTACGCCTGGTGCTTGGAGTTTCAATACGAAGGAGAAGGTATTAAGAAGAACCAAAACTTTTTATATAGATTTTTGAAGTTATCTCGTGTAAGTGTTGAACATTTTTAGACAATTGGAAAGCAAAATATCAAATTCATTCCTTTCTTTAATGTGTTACAATTCAACATTTGAAGTAATTAGTATATTTCGGTAAATGAGCATCGACAAGATATGTTATATTGCAAAAGTAACTTGAGTTTTAGGAATTACGATCACCACAGTTTTTGGAACACGAAAACATGTAATAATCTTGAAAAATCCTAACAAACTCAAAAAAAGTTTCATGGACCTTGGTGTAGGTCCAAATTATTGCTATTTTATATTAAGCTTTTGAAGTAATATGGAAATTAAATTTTTATATTTTGTTCCAAATTGGACCCGATACTCGTTCAGTAGTTTTGAGAGTACCAAATTTTTATTTTGTAAGCGTACGCGTAAAAATTATTTGAAACTCCAATATTATTGTGCATATTAGCAAAAATCGTGAAAAGTGTACCTTGACTAAACTTTAACTATTCGCATAATCAATACTTTAAGTATTTCTTATGACGATTATAATTTTTAAATTGCAATATTAGAACTTCATATCCCATATGCAGGTAATATACAAGGCCATTGGATATTGGAAATTTTTGAAGGCGAGTATAACATTATCAGCTACTACTATTCATTGGTAAGTCCAATGCCAGATATTGTAAAAACATATTTGAACAAAGCTACGTATGAGGGAAATGAAGTGTGAAAGAAATTTTCCACACATGAATATATTTTTAAAATAGTTTACAGCGTTTGCGACGCCACTTTCAGCTAGTATATAGATAACGTGAAAGTATTCTAATTCACCGAGATTATTTACTCGCTTCTTTTTTATTTCTTCGGGAACGAGTCGTTTTGAAACAAAAGGAATCATTTGTCGGTTTTTCTTTAAGCGAAATATCAGCGCAGCTTGTGCATATTATTTCATTGGTCTGACCATGCATTAATATTCAGATTATTCTTTCGCTTTTCTTTCTTTCCTCTCTTGTAGAATTGATTTTTTTTTTCTTTCAGGGCCTTTTTTAAGCATTGGAGGGAGGGCGGGCGGATGAGAGGGAGGGACAGAGGGTGGGCAGGTGGGCGGGCGGGCGGGCGAATGGAAGGGTGAGAGGGCGGGCGAATGGGAGGGTGGGAGGGCGGGCGAATGGGAGGGAGGGAGGGCAGGTGGATGGGAGGGAGGAAAGGCGAATGGCTGGGTGGCTGGATGGCTGGGTGCGTGGGTGCGTGGTGCGTGGGTGCGTAGGTGCGTGGGGGCGGCCGGGCGTGTGGGCGGGCGGGCGGACGTGTGGGCGGGCGGGCGTGTGGGTGGGTGGGCGGGCGGGCGTGTGGGTGGGCGGCCGGGCGGCCGGACGGCCGGGCGGCCGGGCGGGCGGCTGGGCGGGCGTGTGGGTGGGCGGGCGGGCGGGCGGGAGGTTTTGGGCGTGTGGGTGGGTGGGCGGGCAGGCGGGCGGGGCGGGCGGGCGGGCGGGCGGGCGGGCGCGCGTGTGGGCGGGCGGGCAGGCGTGTTCGGACGGGCGGGCGGGCGCGCGTGTGGGCGGGTGGGTGGGCGGGCGGGCGTATGGGCGGGCAGGCAGGCGTTGGGGCGGGCGGGCGGGCGGGCAGGCGTTGGGGCGGGCGGGCAGGCGTTGGGGCGGGCGGGCAGGCGTTGGGGCGGGCGGGCAGGCGTTGGGGCGGGCGGGCGGGCGGGCAGGCGTTGGGGCGTGCGGGCGCGCGGCGCGGCGCGGCGCGTCGGGCCGTTGTCGGGGGCGCCGCAACCGCGCGCTCTGGCGGCTTGCGCTGACGGGCGCCCCACATTTCAGCGGCGCATCTGCAACGGAGCGCCGCTGCACGTGTGCGCGCGGGGGCGGGCGGGCGGGCGGGCGGGTGAGCAGCGAAGGCCCTGCGCCGGAGGCACTTGCGCGCAGAACCCTCGCGCTGCGCCCCACCGCAGCTGACAAGGAGCGCACGTGGGAGGGGGCACCGGCGCTTCTTCCATTTCCCGCTTCTCTGCTCAGCAATTCGGCCCCGGTCCGCACTCGCGCATTCCTTGCCTCCCGAGTGATGTTGCGTTGGCCTTCTGGAATACCGAACATTCATCTTGTTCTTGTTTTCTTTATTATTATTGATTTATAACCTTCTCTTCTCTTCCTCTTTCTGATTTTCTCTCTTTTTCTTCTCCGCTTTTTCTCTTGGAATACCAAAAAATATCTTTCTTTTTCTTGTTTTCCTTCCTATTATTGTTTTATTACCTTTTCTTCTCTTCCTCTACCTGATTTTCCTCTTTTACATCTCCTCTTTTTCTCTTTCTTCTTCTACTTACTAGTTCTGGGGTCTTTCGGCTTGCTACGTTAGTAGTGAAAAAAAAGTACTGTAATAGTGCGGAGAAAATCGCCGATTTTTTGACAAAAATTTGTACTGTCTAGCACTGGTGGCGAAAAAGTGAATAAATCTTTTTTCTTATTCTCGATCTTCCGTGCATCTTATCTTTAACTATAACAACACTGAAACTAAAATAGATACAAATATTACTGCGTTCAATTCCAACGTCTCATTACAGAATAACTATTATGATTATTATTATTATTATTATTATTATTATTATTATTATATTAAATCAGAAATTATATGAACATCTATTGATTTGTACTTGTTTTCACACAAATACAATATATGAAGTTTATGTTTTCCATTTACTAATTGTGCATGAAATAAGAACTTCAATTCCGATGGACAATTTATTGAACGATTGATTAGTAATTCAGGGCACGTCAGCTGCTAAGGGCATTAGATTTGTAAGTCTAGAGGGTGTTTCATTCGCGGTAGATGGCGAGGGTTATCCCACGCATGACAACAACTTCCGTCGTTGACCTACGCCGGCTTACAGTTTTTTTACCAAAACAGGTATTTCCCTCAAGCGGGGTGAAACAAACCAAGAGGACGTAATATGAAGTAAATAAAACGAAGGTTTATTTTGCACAAATGATTTCGTGAGGCCAATTGTTTTTGTTTAGCTAAGGCTTACATAGGAAAATAATTTTGGATTTTTTGAGAATGGTTTCATTTTGAACGAGAAACGATGCTGTGTACGCGCCGGACTGTCAAAATAGCAGTGAGTAGGGTGCAGCATTGTCATGCTGCGTCGAAGCGACCACGCTTCCTAGCAACCCAAATCAAAGTCCGGCCTCCCCACTAGCTGGCGGCACCTATTAACCCGTCGACTTCGCCAAGCAAAGGCGGTCTCGCCCTGCAGTCATAGACGTCTCACAAGCCTAGAGAGGTCGCGCTAGTCAACATGGAGACAACTCCATCGCCAAGACGCAACCCTGTGCCCTCCCCTAGGCATCTAGAAGAGGGACTTTCGGCATCTAGAAGAGGAGCTTTCGACTTCCGGGCAAAAGAAGGTACATTTGTATGTTTTTCTTATATGGCATTTTTCTGTCTTCGTTACGCGTGCCCATATACATTTTATGTTGTGTTCAATAAATGTGTATTCACGAACTCACTTCGTTCTCATTTTCAAATACACAACAAACGAATACATTTTTTGAGGATTGCTTGGTAACTTGTCTACAAATATTTTTAAATCACTGGGATTAAAAATGATATGATTATGTTTTATTGAATTGCATCGTTTCAAGGCAAATCCCTATGATCATTGGTAAAATGAAAGAAGAACATTTTGACTTAAGGAAGGAAAATTTAAGTGTGTTTAAGGAAAATTTCAGGAAAATTTCAGTTTAGCGAAATTAATGTGCACGATTAGCTTCAACAGCACCCATGTAAAGATGTTTTTTCTGCTTTAAAAATAATACGTAACTATGAAAGATAAAATTGAAATTCATGATTGGGTGAGAGACCTTTTCTTCCATCAATTGAAAATGAAATCTTGGATTTCAGGAAACGGAAAGAAAATGTCTACAACAGTAATTCAAACATTTGTCACTACAATAGGACGGCTTAAGTCTGTATAGATTTCCTTCGTTAGCATGTTTTGGAGTATTTAGATATGTTTATCTTATAAATTCATGAACATCAATACAACGGTAGCAAGAGAGCTTTCGAAGGCCACGCATTATTTTAAAAGAGAAATTACAAACATTTAGATGATTTTAAACCATTTAGAATGTAAATTTATATGCACGACCAATTCACTGTGCGTCTTGCGATCATGAATCGTCTAGCGAACCTTTATTCTTTTTTGTTTTTCCTGCAATTGAAAGAAAGGCTATATTTCCTTGATGGGCGAGAATAGTTTCTACTTTGAATATTAAAAAGATTTGCAATGTGCAGAAAAATAGTGTTTTAGAGTAGGAATTGAGTTGTACAATTTTTAACACGCATAGATATCGAGCTGTTGATGGCAAAAATGTACGTATCTCGATTTTGCCAAAAAATGACTTATACTCCTTTTCCTGCCCATTAAAGATTTAATTTATTCGGATCTGCTAGAGCCGTCTCAAGGGGCACCGATGAGTCGGAGAAGTTTCCCAGCATTGCTAGCATATCCATTACTGAAAGAATAATGGGCGAGTATCCTCAGCTGAAACACGTGGGCGTCAGATAAGCGAATTCCGATCATATGAGAGTCTGTCTTTTTTACACAGTTCTCGACTCGTGGCCGGCGACAGCTCGGGTCGAGGTTTGATACAGCGTTCGTCGCGTCCCGCCTGATATCATTCTTTCTATTGGTGGAATGCTGAATTGGCAGTGACTGATCAGTCGCCGGTAGGTCCATTCTGATTTGTTTGGCGTGGAGTTCTCTTGCGTCAGAAGCAATAATCCTAATGAATGGTAAGCAAATTCCTAACACATTATAAAGATTATATTTCTTATCACATTTATGGATTGAATGAATTTGAGTTTTCCATCAAACCAAATATTTCTGAAGCAATTTTAATTTTGATATAAACTGAAGGAAGACAAGATGATTTACTTACAAAAAGAAAAAAAATCGGAATATTATCGTGATTTTTAGTGTTTAAAAAACAGAATACTTATGACATTGTAATGTACCTACCCACTCGCTACATAAAGATAGACTCGGATACTGCAAAAATATTATGAAGTTTGCTTTCTTCAGTAAACAAACAGCTAAAAATGACTTCTGGGTGATGCAAGAAGTTTTCCAGAAAAAAAAATGTATAATCTGCTTGAGTTGGTTCTATTAGAATTATAAAGAATTATTATAAAACAAAAAAGTACGTCTTTAGCAAATAAATTTAAAGTTGAATTTTTCAATCAAAAAATTCGCGTACTTCTTTATTAAAGTGGAAAGTTTTATATGTGGAATAAATTTAAACATATGTGGGAGGTTTGCTGATTTTTTGAGAACAATTTTTGTTATTACTCGTAATTACATTGCCAAACGCTAATAAGCTCTATACGCCTCCAGCAAGTTTTGAGTTAAAATGTAAATGTTGGTGAAAGTCTATAGAGCAGCAAATTAATTTGCGTTTTAGGTTTTCGTATACGTATATACGAAAGTATATATTTATTATATTACTTTTTTGTATTCTTTCGAATGTACGGGGAAGAAGTACACGTAGAAATGAGAACGTTACTGTGAAAAATCTATTTCGAAATTTTAGTGAAAAATAACAACCTATTTTGAAGACCCTTAATGCCGAGAAAGTGTTTTTACCGACGTCCGTTTGTCTCTCTGTATCTCCGTTCGTCGGCTGGTATGTGTATCTGTCTCTTTGTGAGCAACACTAGTGCCTAACATTTATTTACTGTGCTTCCTTAATGTGTTTAAAATCGAATATAGTTGGATGTTCCTCAAATTCTTGCTGTACGATCAATTATTTTAGTTATAAATATATATGAGCTGGCGGGGATGTATTGACATCTCATTCTGTGAGCTAAATTACTTTTATAATATTTTTTAAAACTTTTATCTTGAGAAAGTTTCCAAATAAAATTTTAAGTCGATCGGTTTTTGTTATTTCGAGACTGTAACATAAATGTTTTTTTAAAAACAGATTGTATTATTTTTCATTTTATACAGTTTGTTTAAAAACCATCTTTAACTGTCTCAAAAAAAGAAAAAATAACTGATTGTTATAAAATCTGATTCGGAAACTTTTCAAGATAACATATTATAGGCAATCATAATTTAAGTGCTAATTTTTTTAAATTAATTTCGTATTTATTCATTTTCGATTTATTCATTCCTATATACAATATTCTTAATAAGCTGTTGTCAATGATTTTTCAAATTTTATGCAATGCAATATTATTCTTTTCAAACCATACGACAAGGATGTTTATAGAATTTACGATGTTTGGAGAATTTATGTGTGGAATAAATATGTTACATGAATTATACATAATTAAGTTGGCAAAGAATTTCGTGGTACGTTCTATAAATGTTCCTCTACAATTCCTGGTTATGGCTGAAGATTTATAGCCTTACAACAATGAAACGTACATATTTTTGTTTTGCTAAAGAGAGGTGATTGTTCTGCTTCAAAACATACATTTCTTTTAAATAAAACTTTTCATATAATATGTTTAATTAAAATATCTGATGAGTAGGAGTGTGGTTCTGTACAATAGCAGCTGGGAAAGGGGTGGGAAAAAACCAAAAAGCTAGCCCACGCCCCAAAGAATAGGAAGTAGTACGAAAAAATCTGTCCATTCTCAAGGATCATTAGTTTTGTTATATCCTCGATTAAAATTATGCCATAAAACATTGGTATAAAAGGTATGAAAAGGCAATAGATCTGAATATGCGACTTTAAAGCAAAGATCAATGTAAATATAATTCTTACAGTAAGTGTAGATAAATATTTCTCATCTTCATTTCTGTATAATTCTGAAAAGAGTTTCTTCAAGTTCTGTTTAACATTTCCTCTCTACACAATTACATTTTTTATTTTTGAAACCATTGTTTTAGTAGACTCTGAAAGGTCTAAAGGTATGTTTACAATAGTTTAAGGCAATTCGCTGGATTTTATTAGTTTTAATTAAAAATCTGAAATGTTACTGTATTTAACTTATACCTGAAAAAAGAGGATCACACTTCCCATCCAATTGTTTTTCAGCGAGTATTTTAAGTTTGTACTTGCACTTTTCAACCCAATAAAAATGAAAAACATTACTATTCCAGGCAATTATAATGTAATTAATGTTTAGAAACTAAATCATACTGGCACTAACTGCACTTTGTTTACTCAATTACCTTTACACAATTACAACAGAATGAAAGATATGTACCATCTGTTTGAGTTGGTTCTATTAAAATCACAAAGAACTATTACAAAACCATGAAGTGACGTATATAGCAAATTATTTTAAAGTTGAATATTTCAGACAATTTTAAAATAATTTGCGAAAGAAGTTTCCTTCTGTTGTAACTGTAAAAACTGAACCAGATTTCAAAGTTCCTCGCCTTATGGCTGGGAAAAATAATAATGTGTTGTGTTATAAATGTTTAAGTTCTATTAAAACATATTTTTCTGATCACTGGCAAATAGAATAAAAACATTTAGTTCTCTCGGCAAGACTGTAAACACAACCAAAGTGCCTCAACTGGACCAAAAAGCACAGCACAGAACAGATAAATTGCTATTCTTTATCACTTGACAGCTCAATTTTCGCTGCAATGGCGGATTCCGTATCCAAGACATTGATAAATTCCATCGAAAACGAAACGTCAGCGTAATGAACGGTCGGGCCATGAATCCAGCGAGCAACAGGGATGGGATGTGAATCTTTAAGTAGAAGATTTCTCAATTACACCAGAGAAGCGTCCACTTGGCCTACGAGGAAGGAAAGACACTTTGAAGTCGCGGAGTAGGGACGACGCCAGAAAGCGAAAGTGGTGGGCAATGCGAAGACGGGGGCAGTGGGCCTGGGACTGTAGCGGAGACCAAGGAGAGGGCGGGTAGGATATGACAAAGGCTATGGATACGGTGATAATGGAAACACGTAAGGAAGAACTGCAGAGGCGATGAAGGAAGGAAGGAAAGAACTTCAGAAAGTGGAATAGGTAAAGAAGCAGTATGCGGAGGTAAAGAAGACAGGGAGGTCAGAGAAGATGAAGATGAACAAGAAGGGAGGGATGAGAGAAGATAAAACAGAAGAGTGAAGGAGAAAGCAGGCAAAGATAAAATAACCGAAGTATGCAAAAATTAACTGTGGCAATGAAGGTGAAGAAAGCAAATAAAGTGGTGAAGGAGAGAGAAAATGATTGTGAAGGTAAGTAAAGGAGTGAACAGGGAAGTCAAAGATAAAGAGAGAAGGAAAGCGGAAGCTGGAGTGCCTTCAGGACGTATGGCACGAGTCAGAGAAGGAACGTCAATGTTCAAGGCTTAGATGACCAGAACGGGGGAGTGAAGAATGAAAAGAGCAATGGCTTTACAGACAACTGGAGAGACTGCGGAGTAGAGGTGTGGGAAGGGGAGGCGACGTTTGAGGCAGCGGGGCGCCAGGCGGCGATGTTTGCCTTTTCAAATTGGCTACTTCAGTTTTTTCTCGCCCATGGTTTCGCTTGCATCTGCAACTTGATGCGGCGGCTCCGACGCTTTTCGCAAATGGCGAAGAACGTAAGCAGAAGGAACGGCCGCAAGCGCGCGAGGCGGCGAAGGCGCAAGGGAGATGCGGCGCAGACAAGGAGCGAGCGGAGAAAGACGCAACGAGCAGAACAAATGACTCCCGCTGCGCGTTCGGACAAGCAAACATCCTCCAGCGCATCTACAGAGGAGCCGGGTCCGCGGCGGACCGCCTGGCGCGGGGGAGGAGGCAGCTTCAAAGAGGGGCCGATGCTGGGAGGAGAGGGGGAGGGGCGACAAAAGCAAAACAAAGTGCGAAACAGAACAATGTTGCTGAACGCCGGCGTCGCGAGCCTAGGTCCTCTAAATCAAGACGAATGCTAGCAATCTACTTGAGAGGCGGCCTGGCTGCCCGCGCGTCCTGCCCGCCCCGCCCCCGCCCCCCCCCCCCCGTCCACTGGCCCTCGCGGTGGCCTCCGTCCCGGCACGGAGCGGAGGAGGGCTCGCAGGCGAGACGGCCGCACGGTGGCAAATGTTCCGTAATGACGCACAGCACTCCCTCCACCACCCTAGCCACCACAGCTCTCACTTCAGCACACCGATCCTTGCGAGCAAACTTTGTGGAACACCTAGACCGGTCCTTTCTTGACGGCATTCTTCGCGATACGAAGACAATATATGATTAAGCCTTCTCGTCTTCTTGACTTTTCTTCTTTTCCTTCTTATTTTTCTTTTTTCTTTTCCTCCTTCTTCTTACTTTTCTTCTTTTCCTCCTCCGTCTTGCTTTTTTTCTTCTTCTTCTTCTTCTTCTTCTTCTTCTTCTTGCTTTTCTTCCCCTTCTTGCTTTTCTTTTTTCTTCTTCTTACTTTTCTTCTTTTCTTTCTTTTCCTTATTCTTACTTCTTGTATTTCTCAAATTCATTTTTCTTTTTCTTCATCTCAGATTTATTCTAAACCACAATAGAACTTTTTCCAATACTTGTTTAATTTAGAAATCTTCGTTCTCCATCGTGAATGCGCGTTCTGGCAATGATTACAACTCACATTTCATCTAGCCTGGAGATGAGGATACATTCACGCGCTCGTTTTTTTCTATTCTTTCTCTCCTTTATATTTTAGATGCTCCTGTAGTGGATGCAGCGCGGTGTGAGGTCCGTTCTGCGAAGCGACTACATACAGGCTCAGATCAGGTTTCAGGGGATTGTTTCTTAGGGGCAAATGAAAGGCAATGCACTTGTGAATAAATTAAATTTAATGCTTGAAATATTGATTAGTTTAACAAGTAAGTAGTTAGACAGTAAGCCGGAGGACCAATGAATGTTTATGATTAAGGTTTCTTCTTGCTTGAAGTTTACACTTACAGATTGATGAGAGTAGAGCAAGCACCAACCCAGGTCAGACGGCTGAGTGTGTGCGTGCCGTCCGTAGAAATGGGCTGCGGATGTTTCGGCTGGTAGGCTGGATGTCACCATGGGCGCGTACTCGCGTGCTGGAGCGGCCCGTACTGTTGATCGCGGCCTGCTGGCCGCGCCGATTGATTACCGGAGCCTTGATAGGCAGAGCAAGGACAGCTGACTCGTTCGCAGGCTGTCCGACGAGTAGAGTAGTAGTTGTAGCAGCAGTAATAGTAGTTTGACGTAGAGTGACTGCGTAGAAGTAGCAGTGAGATTGACTGAAGAGTGACTGCGTAATAGTAGCAGTGAGATTGAAGAGTGACTGCGTAATAGTAGCAGTGAGATTGACTGAAGAGTGACTGCGTAATAGTAGAGTTCGACGTAGAAATGTGACTGCGTAGTTTCACATAGTAGTGAACAGAGCAGTAATTGTAGCAGCAGTATAGTAGTTTGACTTAGAAGTTCGACATAGCAGTGACAGAGTTTGACATGGTAGTTTCACATAGTAGAAATGACATTGAAGAAATGACATTGAAGTGTCTGCGTAGTAGCAGCGAAATTGACTGATAGTTTGACATAAGAGTAAGATTGACTGAAGAGTTTGACATGGTAGTGGCGCGTGGGAGCGAAGTTGCCGTATTTATTGAAGCGTATGTTTCCAAAAGCAGAGGGGGGAGAGTCACGTGACAATTGCAGCTAGCCTATGATGTACGGTGAGACGTAGTGTGCCACAAGAAATGCTCGCTATTCGTTGTTATGTTTTGAAGTGCGTCACGTGACTAGTGATGGCACTGGCTGTGCCCGCGATGGCTGCATCTCATTAGCAAGGTTTGGTATTTTCTCACGGGAACCGCGATGCTGGTTGAGAGTAAGGGGCGGTGAGGCGGGCGCGGTCGCGGTCGCGGGCGCGGGCGCGGACGCGGCTGCCTAGCAGATGCGTTCGTTGTCGGCGAATTCTAACGCCTGTATTGGGGCGGGAGGCACGTAGCGATATCTGGAATGTTTGTAAATATGTCTGGCCGCCGAAGTCTGAGAAAAGCAGGTAAAAGGCTAATGGCTTGAGGGCCGCGCGCCCGCCGGGGGAGGCCGAGCCTGCCGCCCCTTCCCCGGCTTACAGTAAGTACGCGGCGGTTCGGCGCTTGCGGCCAGAGGGCTCAACGAGAGTCGTTTTGTTCCCCCGAACATCTGTGTTTCATTTCTTATGTTTTTGTATAAACGTGCTAGAGCCGTGAGAAACTTTGAGGGTGGGGCAGCCGAAGAATGTTGGCCGCGCGGGGGAAAGACAATTTGAGGCTGCACCCTGCTGGCGAGTTTCCTTGTAATTGTTCGCGAGATTGAACAGCTCCATTGTTATCTTATATACCTCTTTCAACCTGCTTCATTCATGTTACACTTTCATTCTTCTCAGAGATCCCATTTTGTCAATTTACGTTGCTGTTCAGATGATTGTATAAGTTTTAATAGAGAGCAATGAAAACCAATCACCCGAATGATTTGGGATGAAGGACGTATTAAGGAGACCTATCCTCTCGCACAATATTCCCCTTCACGCACGTGCAACGTGCTGGCTCAGGACAGCCCTGGCAACTGGCCGTAACTTCACGTCTTCGACTGACTGTCCCCACGGCCCCTCTCGCGCTGTCAGCCCCCTCCTTCAACATTCCCCTCCCACTCATCCGCCGGTCCCGCCCCTCTGCGACCCCCGTCGCCTGCTCAACCGCTCGCGCCATGTTTCGCAGTTTCTCGCCGTCCGCCCCGACTTCTCGCCCCGTCGCTTTCGATACGAACCTTGCAGCCCCTCCGGTCTCAACCGCGCCTTCCGCCACTGCCGTCCCACCGTCGTACTGGCACCACCGCCGTCACGCCAACTTTACCCACCTATGACGCCGCTGTCGTCTCAATGTCGTCCCAATATCGTCGCCTCGCTATGACGCCGCTGTCGTCCCAATTTCGTCCCGCAGTCTTCCATTCGCCTCTCCACCGTTCCATCATCCTCTGTCTTTGATTGGTAACTAGTGATTCTGGGCGCGCCAACTACTAAGGTAATTAGTCATGTAAGTGTAGTGTAAGTTTTTCATCGGGAGGTAGCGATGATCTTCCCCACTGGATGGCGAGATCTGGCGCTAACCTACAATGGACTAGTGGGGTTTTCCCCAACCAGGTATGTCCCACCAGCGAGGCTACGGCCCAGCTGGGATAAGCCATAAGCCTCTGACAGGTCTGACGGCATGTTTGATAGTGTAGTGCATGTTAATGTGTGTGTGTAAGGGGTGAGGGAAGAAAGATGAAGGAAAGATTGCGCGTGTTCCGTTTGTTGGAGTACTGCTCCGTCAATTGCTTAATGTTGATCGGAGAAACCACGGAAAACTACCGATCTGATCAGTCGGCCGCTAGAATTCTCGTCCAGACAGCGACTGAATACGCCGTTGTCCTGAAAAGCGTCGCCGTCGTCGCGATATCGTCTCACCAGCGGCCTGCCAAACTCCCCTCCCCATTCCTATCGCCGTCCAGTTTCTCACCGTGCCACTGTCGTCGTCCTCCTTCCCCCCATGGCTCCCCCTATCGCCGTCCGCCCACCACCTCTCCTAGCCCAGTCGCCGTCCCACCCTCCGTCCCCGTCCGACGCTCGCCCATCGCTGTGCCCACTCACCCACGCAACGCCCATCCCTCGATTTGGCTGCGACGCCGGAGATAATTTCTGATTTAGCGAACGCGCGACGCGCTAAGATTTAGAGGATGGATGCAACTTACATCTTGATTCGATTTTCCATGCTCTCGGGGTTTAAATTCTTCGCGTCGACAAGAATGGACTGCCGTAAAGTAAGAATTATTGCGACAAGAGCTTTACACTGTAAAATATCATGTATCCGGAAGTACAGAAATTGAGCCACAAAAGCCGAGCTGTACTTGAAAAATTACCGCCGGAAGGAAAGAATCGATAAAATGCGACAATATCAGACAAAATCAAGGAATTTTTTAAAAGGATTACAGCCTGACAAACTTACAGTTGCAGAAAGGTGGAAATTAGTGACTGAAAAAAATATTTACATGTCAGACAAGTTTTACATCCGACAAACAAGTTTTACATCCGTTCAGTTGAAGGCTCAGATCACGATTGACACAATCTTTATCTGAATGCTTATGTATTGTTTTCGAAATAACTTTTACTTTAGTATTCATATAAAGCGTTTATGGGAAGATCATACAAAACACACCTGTATACGTGGAACCTTACTACCGTAAAGTGAGATGTATTCAAGATTAATTAAAGTGCCTCCTTTTATTAGTTCCAACATGTAACTTCCAATTGTCAACATCTACCAATACTTTTGAACATATTTTTTGATAAACACAGATCATTTTATTCTTTACATTTTTATTTTACCACAATTTATTTTAACTTCCATATTTCACTTGGAATTGTAAATAACGAAGAAAGGCTCAGGGAAGTGAGAACTTTTTTGTTGACATGTGAAGTCGTGAAGACTTTCACGCTCAAAGCATTGCAAAAGTTCTTAATTGTTTTTTATAATGGTCCCTTTTGCCACGATACACACCAACACACAATTTTCAGAGGATAAAAGTGCGATGAGCGAACTCAAAGCACCCTCACCCCAATGAGGTTACGTGCCATAGTCAGGGAGACGAATGAATCCTGTTCCACCTTTCCCATCACGAGGGGAAAATGTTCGCTATCATCACGCGGAGGAAACTACGACTCCGGAAAGCAAATTCCATGGTGCGCCCCGCGGCTGGGATTGGTAAGCAAAGAGTTCCCCTCGTCCGCTCCCACCCGGCTTCATCCCCTCGCCCGCCGGCGAACTCTGTCGTTGCGTGTGGATGCCCCGCCCCTCCTCGACACGGCCTGCCAGCGCCCTTCCCCGCCCCTCCGGCCACGACCCGTTCTGCCTTGCCGCTCCCCAGCCCCCGCCCTTCCATGCCATGCGCCGCCCCGGCCCGCTCCGCTCCGCGCCACCCACGCAGCCGCGACCCCACCACCCGTCAGGGCAGGTGACAAGACGCAAACGTCACGCGGAGACAATGGCGGGCTTTGTCGACGCCGACGAGTTCCAACCCCCCGCTCCCGCGCTCAACAAATTCCATTACAAGTCCATTAGACGGCACCCGCCCCGGGGACAGCGCTGACAGCGCGCGGCCCGCCACCTGGCGGCGAGCGCAGGAACTAACGCTTCGCTCGCCGCGGTCACCTGCCCGGGTGCTCTGCGCAACCCGGACAGGAAATGGCTGCGGGCGGCCAGAGTTTTTTTCCTTTGCGCTTTTTTACGCTGAGGGATGAATTCGACTCTGAGTGATTAAAACGAATATGGAAAGAGAGAAGCTACACATGAAACTGATACATCATTCAGATGTTACACGCCATATTTCGGACGGAATAATTCCAGCATCAAAAAAGAATTTTCGTTTACCCATCAGTTTGTGTGAAAGTCGGAAGCTTTGTTTAATGAAAAATTTCAACTCATTCTTGCGAATATTTAAAGTGAAACACACGCTATGAAGTTCTGCGTGAAATAACATGGGTTCATTGTAACAATTCTCTATAGCAGAATTTTCTCCACCAATACTTCATTTCTGGTGCAAAACGTGGTTTTGAATTCTTACTAAGAGCACATATATTTCTGACCCGTCCTATAATAATAAAGTAAATAAATCGAACTATACCGAATAGGACATTACATAATTTTCAATCTTATGATTCAGAAAGCCAAATGTTATACACCAAATAACCAGATGTCTCTTTGTTATTGTAGTAGTGTATTGTTATATTTTATAACAACACAATATATGTACATAGGGATAAAAAGCCGTACTTACTTGTAATGACCGGCAACAATTTTAACAGTCCAGTGTCCATTAAGAACCTTCGAAACAAACTTGTTGTAACTGAATGTGTCGTTTTAGTAATCGTATTCCAAGAAAAGTTCTTATTTGTACGAAAGTTTTCTGAAGGTGGCATTACGAAATTTATTGAACGACTGATATTACAAATAACAAACTAGGCTGTTTAAAACGCTTGGCTATCACCTCATTGTACAAACTCGAATTACTTGCGTTATTTGCTCTTTTTCAGCCTAATGCAGTTAATAACTATAACATTACGAAGGGTAATTTCGCTATCTCTGTTCAGAAATTAAAGCAGAGGTTTTTAAAAAAAATTACATGCTGTTGTTGTACCGGATCGAGTAATTCCGCAAATTACATATCTCAATTACGTTTTAAGTTTCATCTTCTATTTATTTATTATTATTATTATTTTTATTATTATTATTGATGTATATTGTAAGACCTACATATTAAAAGGCTTATAACTTTTGAAATTGTATATTACTGCTGTAATTCTAGATCAATATATAATAATAAATCAATAAAAGGAGACCAACATGTCTGATTTTTTCTGGTGTAAATAATCTTCAAACAGAAAAAAAAGGTTTCGTGCTTCATATTGATATCATTGGCGGCTGATCTGGGCCGAAACATTCACTCAACCAATTGCTTGCTCAGCAATAAGTGACCGATCGGCCGATGTAATCAATATATCACGAGCGATCGCTTCCAGCACATGTAATCGACCTACCTGGTATGATTATTACATCCGCTTTCACGAACCAGTGGAATTACAAATCCCGTCGGGCACGCGTAGGCAAATAAATTCAGCAGCTAAGTGCAATTTCAAAGAGAATTTAATTAGTATTCATGACTGTGAAAGGAAAGTTAATAATAAAACAATGTTTTGAAATCATATTCAATAATAAATTTTTGCAAAGCAAAAGAAATTTATTGTAGCTGAGGTTTTGAGAAATATAATTATCATAATACAACGCAATAAAGGGCCTAAAATTT
The DNA here is from genome assembly GCA_031308135.1 of Acheta domesticus. Classification (NCBI taxonomy): domain Eukaryota; kingdom Metazoa; phylum Arthropoda; class Insecta; order Orthoptera; family Gryllidae; genus Acheta; species Acheta domesticus. Next base: position 73,530,115 of record JAHLJT010009436.1, on the reverse strand, counting down.
TTCAAGTGGTCTAATCAAAAGCACTTTGAGAAAGATGTATAATACAATGCAACATCATAAAAAACTAAATATTAAAGAATATTATACCACAATGAATTCGGCTATGTATCTAAACGTAAATAACTAAGGCATTAAATAGTGTAGCAAGAAGTCTGAGGGGAAAACGAAACAGTAATTAGAGGCAACGTCATCAAAGCGTTCTGAAGTTTACAGATAACAAATTACTACCTATTTATTTCTCCGAAAACATTCAGAAGTTCTATTTTCCATCACAGTTCACGACCTTGAAGTATCTGAGAACAGAATAATCGTTTAAAAGCAGCGATAATTGTTGTCCTAGCTCCATCGAAAACGAACCAACATTCTAAAATAATACTAGAGAGATGCAAGTAAAGGAATAAATTCCCTTCGCACTGTAAGAAAAACAGAAAATCTAACGAGTCATTAGAAGACCCGAACTCTAAAGAAAAATAGCAGAATAACCTAACTGTTATCTTTATCACATCCGACATCTCATTCCGAAATGAGAGTGGAACCGAGTCGGACCGCTCTCTTCCGAATACTTTCGCTCGAAGTAAAACGTACAGAAGGTGGTTTCTGAGCCGCTCGGTTCGGAGGGTAATGGGAGAAGTTAGCGCAGAGGGAAAAATCTCGTCGGCGACGCCGGGCCGCCGTACGCGCGCTGCCAGCCTGATAAGGCCGCCCCAGCCATCTCCGGGGGAGCATTATTAATTATTCCGGGGATTCGCAGAAACTTGGGCGCGGGTTCAATTACCGACGAGGACGGCCCGGCCCGCGCGCGCATCGCGGGGGCGGTGGTACTGGTGCTCGGGGCGACGGCGGTGGTGGTGGCGACGGAGATGCAACTGTCGGACGCGATGGTAATGGTGTGGTAAGTGACAGGAACAATGGTGGGGGATTGATTGATTGATTGTTCGTGATTCCGAGCACGTCAACTACAGAGGTCGTAAGTTCCATAAGTGTAGTGTATGCTTTTCATCGGGATGTGGCGGTGATCTTTTCCCCGCTGAATGGCGATATCCGACGCCGACCTACCGTCGGCTAGCGTCGATTTTCCCTCAAGTAGGTATTTCCCACCAGTGAGGCACCGCCCCAGCCGGGACAAGCTCTAAGCTCCCGACCGATCTCCCGGCATGTGTGGTAGTGTAGTGCATGTTAGTGTGTGTTTGTAAGGGGTAAGGGTAGGTCAAGGAAGAGGAAGGAAAGATCGCGCGCGACCCGTGGCCCGTTTGTTAGGGTACTGCTCTGGAATTCGCCTGGTGTTGATCGGAGAAACCACGGAAAACTACCGATAGCCGGCCACTATAATTCTCCTCCACTGTGGTGGTGAAGATGAGAGCCATAGCGATAGGACAGATGGAAGTTGCAACTGTGGGGATGGCAAGCGGGGTTGGGGTGAGAGCCGGGGAGGCGGGTGCGATACGTCGTTGCAAGGAGTTGCCTGAGGAAGAGACGGGGGTAGAGGATATAGTGAAGGTGGAAGCGGGATGTATGTGGTAATGGTGGAAGATGAGGCTGCCAAGATGTTACATTGATTGACTGATTGATTAGTGATTCCAGATGCGTCAGTAGCTCAGGTCATTAGTCTCCTACATGTAGTGCATGTTTTTTCTTCGGTGGCGGTGTTCTTTCCTCGCGAGATGGTGAGATCCTATGGCGACCTACGGTCTGTTATCGGGGTTTTCCCAATCAGGAATCTCTCTCCAACAGAGCACCGCCCCTGGTGGGACACGCTCTAAGCTCTCGATTGGTTTCCTGGCGTGTGTGATAGTGTAGTGTATGTAACTGAATGTGTCTGTAGGTAAGGGTTGTGTAAGTAAGAGGTGTGTAAGTAAGGGGTGTGTACGTAAGGGGTGTGTTAAGTGAGGTTAAGACAAGGAAGGGGAAGGTAAGATCGCGCGCGGTCCGTTGCCCGTTTGTTAGGGTACTACACTGGTATTCACCTGGAGTTGATTTGAGAAAAAAAGATGTTATGAAAAATGTCGGATGGGGATGGTGGTGTTGGGAGTGTCGTGAACAATGTTGGTGGAAGTGGAGACTGTATCGACGGAAGCAATATACTCAGCGCAGACCATAGGAACGGCCACGGAGGTGGCGGCTGTGGGGGTGGCTGTGATTGCGATGGCAGCGTGGCTGTGGCGGAAGTTGCGGTGCTGGTGGCTACGACGGCGGCCGTCGTTAACGCTCCCGGAAGTTCGCCAAGTATGGGCGCTGGGGGCGCTAGCTGCGCGGGAATTCCTTAGAAGAAGGCGAAAGAAGCCCTGGAGGAATTCAAAGGCTCTGAGGCTGTTCGACGTCTCTCAACTAGTGAACGGGAGAAGATCGGTCTTTCGAGTACGAGGAAGTGATCAGCATTCGGGGAGAGTCGAAAAGTTGAGGGAAATAGATCTATAGATAAGACAGTCCATAGTTTTTCATGCTTCGTTTGAAAGTTAATGAAGGTATTGCAGGTGATTCTTTTACCTTATAATAGGCTTTTCATGTTCTAATTACTACAGTAAAAGTAGTATCGACAATCTCTGTTTCTTTTCCAAATAATTTTAATAAGTCCAATAATTTTCATACATTCGGATATTAACTAAATTATTGGTATTTTGCAAATATTAAAGCCCTTTCACTTTTATTTTTCATTTACTGCATTTGCCTCCCTTAGGAGGGCCTTGATTTTCAATAAATCTTTTAAATGAAGCATCTTAATCATTGCAAACATAATTATTTCTAAATATTATTAAACCACATCAATTGCATAGTAATGATGTATTTTGTTTTGTCATTTTTTTGGTTAAGGTTTTTTTTTGTTTTTTTACATTCCAGTTTATCCTTAAGCGTTATTATGAAATTGAATGTTTAATGTTAATAATTATCACGAGATTAAGTCGACTACTTGAAAGTAATTTTCTCATAACCTCATAACATTTTCATATATTTAAATGCTTTGTACGTAATGAAATGTGTTTCTCATCCTATGTCGTGGAGTTGTAACTTACTAAACATGTTACCTGAGTTACCTCGTATTCCCTTTTCTCTTACTTTTATTGTTAAAGCTAATGCATTTTTTTAAACATCGTAACGTCGAGCGACGTTTTTTGCACATTGCTGTATATTATTTCTCTCTGACGAAAACAGTGCAAAAATGTAATATGGTATGGTAAAAAAATAGAATTTGTAAAAGGAACAGAACACAAACTTTTTTCAAACCACTCTTTTAACAATAAACTTTACGAGAGAACATGCCAAAAGCGACTGTGCAAATGCAACTCCCTGGCGCAAACATTTTATCTCTCAATTCCAACGCGATCCGAAAACGCGGAACGTTTCGACAGTTACGTTCAGAGTATATGTCTCCAATTCCGCAGCCAGTCGTCACCATCGAATAAAGCACCGGCAGCAAAAGTCGATCTCCATCCGCGAAGTCCCGCAGGCGGCCAGCGCCGGTGGCCCAGATCGAACTCTCGACGCACCCACTGGCTCCCGCCGCAGTGGGGAACAGGCGTCCCCATGATCGCCGGGCATTTGTTGACTCGGACTTGATATCGGAACAATTTTTTAACAATTGTAATTAATTCTCACTTACAATATTAAGAAAAATGTATAATAAATTATTCAATAAAATATTTAAAATCCCCTTTCATGATTTTGGGATTGTAAGAATCCAAATAATAAGAACTCTTAACTGCTAATATGAACTATTCTAATATAAAGTGGTATATAGCAATCAAATATCTTTGAGATTCTTCTATTATGTCTAGCATTTGCTTTTAACATGTGGGTGGGAGTTTTTAACCATTTATAGCTTCAAATTAATATAATGCATTATCCAAAATCGGTAACTATGTTTTCTGATTCACATTGTCAGTGAAGGTCACCCCAAAATGTATTGCGCGGAGTACAATTTTTTTTCGTACACTGCGCGACGAAAGAAGGGGCGGCATGATTATTTTTATTACATACAATACCATTACTAATTATTCAGTTCAACCGTCATTCGTTGCCAATTGCAATCACTTCCCTCCCCCAATCCCATCCCTGATGTCAGTATTTTCCCTCCCATGCAACCAACCACAGCCCCCAACTCCTAAAATCCCACGCATCATTTCAGCACCTCAACCACCCACAGATCACCCAACGCTCCAACATGGGCCGCGTCGTCCACAGACGGCGCCGCGGCCGGCCTGCAGCGCCGCGGGCTTTACGGCGGCCACCCGGCGTAAATCCGGCAGATTTCGGGGCGCGGCCAGCGGCGGGGGCGGAGCGGGCCGTTTGCGCCGCGGCGGGGCGGGGGCGGGGGCGCGGGTGCGGACGCTTGCAGCGGCGCGCAGCCGTTATTAGGACGTTCGCCGGTTACGCTCGGCCGTAACTCTGTACAGGGTTGGAACAGGGCAGAGCGGGCCGGGGCGGGGCGGGGTGGGAGAGATCGGAGTGAAGTGAGATGGAGCGGGGTTGTCACAGAGTGGAGCGGGACGGGGGGGGCAGGACCAAACGGGATGGAGTAGAAGAATCAGGACAACTGGATGGGACCAGACGGGATGGTGCTTGGCGGAGAGGACGAAGAGGAACGGGACATGGTGTGGCGGGGCAGGACAGCGGTGATGGGGCGGGATGGGGTGGAGCTGGGATGGACGGGATGGGATGAGACCTGACGTGACGGGACTGGTCGGGACGGGAGGAGGTAAGACATGACAAGCCTGAACGAGACACAGAAGAGACGAGATGAAACGAGGTGGGGTGAGGAGGGAAAGAGCGTGGATGAAATTGGCGAGAAAGCATGAGGGGAAATGGTAGGGTAGTTCGGTGCGGGTGATGTGGGGAGTGCGGGGGAGTTGCGAAGATGGAAACGGGGAATTAGGGGGAGTTGCGGGGAAGGATGTGGGGGTGCAAGGGGATGCGAGGAGTTACGTGGGTGGATGTGGGAAATGAGGGGGTAGCGGGCGAAGGTGCGGGGATGCAGGGAATGCGAACGGTTGTGAGAATGCAAAGAAGGTCCATGAGTGGATGTGGGAATGTGGGGGATATGGGGAAGTTGCGTGGGTGGATATGGGTAATGAGGGGGTTGCGGGGGAGGATGGGGGGGTGCGGGGGTGGATGCGGGGAATGCGAAGGGTTGTGGGGATGCAGAGGAGGTACATGGGTGGATGAAGGGATGTAGGAGATGCGGGGAATGCGGGGGAGTTGCGGGGGAGGATCCGGGGATGCGATGTGGGATGGAGCCGAGCGGGACGGGACAGAGCCGTCGTCCGCCACGCCAGGCCTCGCGGCGCCGCCCGCGCTGCCGAAGTCTCAGTGTAGCAATTAGGGCGCCCGAGCGAGGCTTCCTGCACGGGCCGTAAAGCGCGGCGCAACAGAACTTGCGCACTAAATTCGATATCATTGGGCGGGGGCGGAATGGGGTGACTAATCCGTGGCGTTGGGCGCGCCGAGGGGCGGAGACGTCAGCGAAGTGCGGAAGGGCGCCGACAATGGAGGGATGCCGCGGCGCGGTCCTCGGAGGCTGGGCTGCAGGAGTTGCGTGGAGTTGACCTTGCGAATGGAGTCGTGTGGATGTAGTTCACTACTTGCGCCCAACTCACTCATCGCAATATAAATGTTTTACAGCATGTAGGAACTGTCAAGGGTATCCAGTACAATTTGAATGGAGTATGAATATAAGATTACAAAATACCAAAATACCAAAAAATCGTAATTTCAAGCATTCATATAATTAACTAGGAAAACTCGGCAGACGTTGTTCTGCGCTTCATCTCCCTGTTTCTCCTCCCATCTCGGTTTCTCACTGTCTCTCCCTCCCTCACCTTGTCCCTGTCTGTCTCTGTGTGTCTCTGTCTCTAACACTCTGTCCCTTTCATTCACATTTACTTGCAGATTCTGCACGTCTCTGAACGTGTGAGGTAATATCGGGAAGCGCCGTACCAGCAAAAATGTAATAGAATGTTCAGAAATAGTTTATTCTGTAGATTACGGGATGAGAAACGTTTCTTTGAGGCCGTTGGCCTCAAAATTTTAGTTTTTAAGGCTCTAGAACGCCTCGTTTAGGAGTAATTTAACGACATGGATTAAAAATGCTGCCGAGTGTGTTGAGGTTGCATTTGACGTGAATATGTAGTGGATGTGTAGTAAATATGTAGCACCATGTAGTGGAGTTACAACATAATTAACAACACATAAACATTCTCGGTGAAAAAACACCGTAGAAGTGTCAACTTTCATCGAGATCGGTCGAACGGTGTCGGATTTTTGCTCTTATATACATACCAACATCCTGTTTTATATATACAGATGAAGGGAATCTACGATTAGTTTTGCGACTGTAAATGAAGCCGCAGAAGTGAATAAAAAGATGCATGATATAAAAACAAAATATGGAAAACTGTGTTTATCTGTCATGACAACTTACAGCTAATGAATTTGTAAATAGACAATGAAATAACAGAAATCGCAAATTCGTTTCAATCGCAATCAATGTACGTCACATCTGGTTATTACGTTTTGGCAGACGCAACCGGTTCGGGAAACATAAAAAAAGGCGTTTCCAAATTGAAAGATTATTTAAATAACACTAATGAATTTGGCTGTGATGACGTATTGGAATACCATTGTAAATCATATACTGTAAAACTTACTCGATGCGGAACGTGGATAATGCGGAACAAATGTAATGCGGAATTTTATCTAATGTGAACATAAGTCGTGGTCCTGCCAAACGTAAGATGTACTCGTACAATATTGAAGACATTACAAAATGCAGAAACTTGCCTAATACGGACAAAAATACTGGTCTTTGAGGTTCTGGGTTAAGCGAGATTTACTGTACTGGAGGAAATGTTAAAGTGGTGGAGAAACTAAGCAACTTTTTGGAACAGTCAATGTCTCATTTTAAACGAGAATGGAGATTAATGAGCGATAAAAGGAACACGTGTTATCTGATTTATTTACTGTAGAAAACAAGACCAAATGAGAAATCTATATAAACTAACGGCGCTAAACAACACATACTTTCTAGTATTATTTGTAACTTTTCTCGTATTCTGAAATTCAAAGATATCAACGAAAATCGTACGTATGCCATTTTATAAGCGCATTTTGTACAATAAGAGAAAAAAAATAACGAAAAAACTTTGGAGCTATTTTGTAGAAAATCGTTTCTAACATTGTGTTTTTTCCACCCCAGAATTACGCGAAAGCTACTCCTATTTTGAAAAAAATATATGGCGTCATTTAAAGACCTAATTTTGAAGAAAGAATTTCATTCTTTTAAATCTGTATCTTCAAGATCTGTATCATCTGTAAGACGACGTCGAATTTTTTTTAACTTTTTCAATTTTCAAACATTTAAACAGTTGAAAGATAATCAGATCTTCACCATTTTTGTAAGAGTTCTCAGCTATATCAGAGAGAAAACGTGACAGAAAAAATTGGAACCACTTATGAAAGATGAAAATGTAATTGATACTTCATTGAAAGTACCCGAAAAGTCAAAATTATTTCATTTTCAAGGGACCGCGATATCAATAGATTCATCGAGGAATATCAATTTTGGTAAAAAGTCTGCATAGCAGCTACAGCTGTTTTCCGCAAGTCAGACGGATGGACGGACGGACGTTTGCCAAATTTTTGTTATCAATGACACACAAAACGATTATGACTTTGCAGCTGTCAGAGGAAATAATTTGCTCGTGTAGGAAGAGAATGACTTATTCGGTATCGGAGACCCGCAAAAAATTGGCTTTGAAAACATTGTTGCGCTTTCCTGTAGCATTAAAATACTTTTTCTATAATACATAAGTAGTATGCGAGGAAGTAAAATTAGAGATTACGCTTTGTAGGAATAGACTTAGAAGTACGACATGATTGGTTAGAAGAAATAAAAGTATTAAGTCTTTATTTATCCACAGGAAGGTGTCATAACGGGACTCGGGACATGGTTTGTTGAGTTCACGGTGAAAATAACGCAAAAGGAACGACTTCAGAAGAATGGTATCGAAGAGGTGACGAGAGTGTGACGAAGAGGGACAGACGAGAAGTGTGTCTTTGAGAGGGTGTCGAGCAGGGTGTGATGAACAAGATGTGACGAGGACGGTCTAACGAAGAGAAAGCAAAGAGGGTTTGAAGAAGGGTGTACGGAGGAGGGTGCTTGAAAAATAAGATGTGACGGGCAGGGTGAGACTGACGAAAACTGACGAGGAAAGGAGATGAGGAGAGAATGGCGAAGAAAGTAACGCGGAGACGGTGGCAAAGACAGTTTAGGAGGAATTAGCGGCAAAGGAATGATGTCAAGGGCAGGTCATGGATGTCACAGTAACGAGAGAAGTTCAAAAAACAGGAAAGCACGATTAAAATGGTGACGAGAACAAGCTGAAAGAAAAGAATGGCGAGGAGGGATTGACAATGATAGTTTAGCGGAGTGCGATGAGCAGACCGTGATAAAGAGCGATGGTAGGGATATGATCACGTGTAAAAAAGGTTACCCGGAAAGGATGGATTGTAGAATGAGTCTAGAAATTACACAAACGCTCACGAGCAGTGTTGGTCGTGGAGAGCGCGAACGCGCAAACGGAAGGGGAGTGAGAGTGGTGACAAACAGCTTGACGTGCGTGCCTCCCGCGGCGCTGTCGTAAAATGAAGGGCGGCGGCGGAGGGCGATTGTGCGCGGGTCAATGGAGCGGAGCGGAGTCGCTGCCGAAAGCGGCGCCGGCGGCGCAGGAATGCGATCGCGGTTGATTCACGAGGCGTTGACCGCCCGCGGCGCCTCCCCCACCCCCCCCCACCCTCCACGCACTTTATGGAGTTGTAAGGCGCTGAGCACGTGTTAAACAGGGCCTGCTGCATGGATATTGCTGCCATTCCACCGGATTCGACAGTTCGCGCTACCCTAATTTTCTGGTAATGAACAAGCGTGTTTGCCTTTTAGTTATAAACGTTACTTGAGTCCATGCAGCCCGTAAACAGATATATTCAATTGCGAGAGTAATCAGCAACTGTACTGCGTGCTCTGCTGAGCAAAATTATATGCTTTGACTGATGTTTGGAAGGAAATATAGCAGTACTAGAAATAAAGTGAAACTTGCGTTGCAAATGCATTTCTGATGTTTCTGCCGTACCTAAACTCAAAAAGATTAGATAGGTCACATGAACATCCCTATTGAAAAATGTATTAATTCATTGAGGTTTTCCCAACTTTGACGTATATTTTACTACGATCAACAATTATTATATATTCTTCCACAACATTTCTGCCTTTTCGCGAGGACGTCCTTACTGCAGTTAGTTAACTAAATTGAAAACTTTTTGCTAAATAAGTTTGCCAAAGTTTACGAACGTATTTTAAAAAAAGTCTTATTTTCAGGGTCAATTTTCATGGGAAATGTTCAACAACCTTAAAGAACTGTAAATGCAAGTAACGAAATAGATCCACCATTACTCGGTCCTCTTTTTGGAAATGCTTAAACGAAGATGAATGTAGAGCCCAGAAACTTTGTTACAAATGCGCGCTTCCGACCCCAAAATGAGAGACAAATAGCGGGTAAAACGCCCTTTCCGCGGGATGGCAGTGGCAGGGGGAGGCGGCGGCGGCGGTGGGGGCGGGGCGTCGAGAGCGTTGGGGGCGTCAGAATCAGGGAGGGAGGGTGTAGGGGCGGGGGCCAGGGGCGGGGGCCAGGGGCGGGGGCCAGGGGTGGAGTGGCAACGGAAGGCGTCCATTAGGCCTGCTCGTGCCGCAGGGCGGGCTCTAAAGCGAGAGGTCATTTCTCAGCGCCTTTTAGCCGCTCATTCCGCGCTTTCAGGCGAGCGATAGTTCGAAACGGCCAAGACGCCCAGAAAGGAGCTCTCGGCAGCGGCGGTGGCGGTGGAAGGGTTGGTGGTAGAGGAGGTGATGGTGATGAGATGTTGAAGAGATGGACGATGTTCGGGTACCAGTGGCGGGATTGAGGTGACGGACGTGGTGATTGTGGTGGTCGTAGTAGTGGTGATGATGATGGTAAACATGATACCAGCATCACCTGGTGGTGGTACAGGTAGTGAAAGTAGAGGAAATTATGATGGTGGTGGTAATGCAGGTTGTGGAAGTGGAGGAAATTATGGGGGGATGGGGGCAATTCCTTAGTTGCTTTTGTGTCAGCAATGCTGATAGCGAGTGTGATAGCAACGACAGTACTGTCAGCGGCAGTTGTAACCGCTGTTCGTGAAGCAGGGTCAATAGAAGTAAATGCAGTTGTGGCAGTGACAGTAAATCGCTGGTAGTAATTGGTGAAAGCACTCGCAACAACGACGGACAATTGTGGTGACCAGTGATGGGGGTGGTCAATATTGGTGGTGTGATGAATACTATGGTGATTTCTGTACAATGAGATTGCACATTTTGCACAACAAGACTGCAATGAACAAACTCGATGGCCATGAGCTGCATGGGTAGTGAGTAAACGGTCAGTAAATGCGGGAGGAATGGGTCAGAAGAGCATGGTGGGAAAGAGATTGTGGGGAGGTAGGGATACCAGTCGGATAGTATTTTTGATAAACAGTTAAAGTTGAAAAGAATGTTTGTGGAATGCGCAGTATAATGCGCGATGATTAAAAAAGTTGTGTGTATTAATGTTGTTCGATTAAGTTAACTTAGCAAAATAACAACAATTTGATAGGGCCAATTTGACTCCCTTCTCTCGCGCATTTCTAAATCGATGGAGAGGCCCTGGCCTTCGGACTCCATGATATCATAAACCATCCTTGAATCCAGCCATAACATTTCATATTTATGCGGCTTATCTTGACTAGCGTAACTACTGATAAAGTATTTCTACTTATTTAAATATACTTATTCCATGTGTGTTGTATGACATCGTGTGTTTTAGCTATTTGCCAAAAATACGCATGGTCGAGTGTGGCAGCATTGGAAGCATTGGTCATGTTGGTGCCAAAGTACGGTGACGATGGGAATGGTAAGTGCGTTAGTTGGGGTGGTTGGGGTTGGTCGTCAGTGTGTAGTATTGAAAATTTGCTGTTTTTGTCACACGCTCCAATGCTTTGAAAGTAGTTAGTTTTACATATTCGAACTGAGTCTGAATCATCCTGAATAACCATAATTGCGTTTTGATAAAGGCAACCATATTTTTTTAAAATTTAAAGACGGTTCTCTGATTAGTTTCTAGACTGCAGCATTGGAAATACGATCCCTACTAGTGATTCATTGACATCCTAATGTGGCTTTCTCATTCTTCTCACTCACTCGACTTCGTACTCACCACACTTACTAAAACCACTCAAATGCTGAGCTCGAAAGTTAAATCAGTTAAAGCAAAATTTCCAAGCAGAATAAATAAAAATAACATTGTTAAATTACGGAATGACATAGCTCAAAAAATTAGAATGTGGCCAACAAATTTTTCTTCCAAAGAAGGAAAACCAGCTTAAATGATATTGTTGGTGTTATCTCTGTATGCAACACCAAAGGGGAAGATGATATTTGAATGATGTAATACAATATAGTATATAATGGATGGTAAAATATTTTTTGATGTTTTCCTGCCGTTTCTTGGATTCGTATTTCAATTAATTGATTAGTGATCCTTGACGCGTCAAATACTAAGGTCATTAGCCCCATATCGTAGTGTGTGTTTTGTCCTCGGGAGATGGCATTGATCTTCTTGGATGGTGAGATCTGGCTCCGACCAACCGCCGGCTAGTGGAATATTCCCCAAACAGGTATCTCTCACCAGTTGGGTACCGCTCAAGCTGCAAGAAACCAAGTTCCCGACTGGTCTCCCGACATGTGTGGTGCATGTAAGTGTACGAGTGTGTAAGTAAGGGTAGCCGATTGGACAAAGAAGAAGAAGGAAAGATCGCGCGAGGTCCGTGGCCCATTTGGTAGTGTACTGCTCCGGCATTCGCCTGGTATTGATCGGAGCACCCACGGAAAACTACCGATCAGAGCAGCCGGCAGCTGCAATTCTTCACCAGACAGCGACTGAATTCAACCTAGCTGACAAGCTAGTGTCGAATCTCCTGCCACAGTCGGGACTCAAACCTAGAACCTCTCGGCCAGAGGTACTGCAATGACATCAGTAGATGCCCTTAGCCACCTCTCCCGATTCGTATTTCAATTTCGGATTCGGTACCACTGTGAGGGTCGGGGCGTGGCGCAAGGGCAGAGGCCGCTGCGGCGCGCAGCGTTCGCGCGGCGTTAGAGGCGTTTACGCGGGCGCGGAACGACCGCGCGGAAGGCCGACGCTTCGCCGCGGGGAGCGGTCGAGAGGACGTTCACACTGGAAAAGCGCGCTTTGAAGATGTTCCGCGCAGATGAACTGGACGGGGCTCCCTGTGAAGCCCGCAGCACCTCTCGCAATAACACGTAGCCGCAAGGTGTGAAAGCTGTACATACAGAACTGTGTACGGAGAGAGAAAGTGTTTTAAAAGGTGCCATTTCATTGGTTATTTAATTGCATTTACATGGCTTCGGTTTATTTCAAAGCAATGAGTTTATTTTTTTGTGTATAGGCTACTTTGGGAGCTAGATATTACGGATAAAACAGAGATAAAATATTTAGAACTTAAGATTAAGTATGTTAGGAAGCCTTACAAACCAGAAAATTGTTTATGAAATCGTATCATGGCATCTCCTGAAAGATATTACTCTAAGATATCAGATATCAGGAAATATTAATTTTCTTTTCAAAATGTGGGTATTAATTGAACAAACGAAACGTTTAATGAATAACATTTCATATTCTAGGTGATATATTATATTTATTGTTGAATTTTTTAATGAATGAGTATACAAATGATGAAATACATCAAGCTGCAAAGCAAGAAATGTAAATGTGCTCACACGGCTATTAGTGAATGCAACCAACCTTTTCTCTTGTTTGTTCTCTACCATACATTTTGTCTACTACAATAATCAAATCATAAGCAATGTTCTGCGGATTTTTAATCTATATACTGATACTTTTGTACATACTAATTAATGGCTTGTACAATCAAATACTAATTTAAAATGAAGATTCAATTACTTACAGTACGGGTACTCGATGGCTTTCCAATTGCATCAGAAAAGAGTGACAGTCGAGATGCTCACCTGCAAGGAAAAATACAGTTAATTATACATCTCGCCGTAGCAAATAAACTATTGATAACTCGCAGCAATTTGTATCGGTTAAAATATTTTTATAAACTACTAAAACTTATATAAAATTCAAAGGAATGGTTTTTAATGCAACTGCAAACTTCTTTTATGTAGTAATTTCATTCAAATCGGTGTTAGGAAATTATGCGATGTTAGAAGAAAATTATTTCAATTGAACATTGATATTGTATCGCGAACATTACTGGTATCCCTGCATCTACAAATCTATTCTCTAGAATCACGTATTAGTCTGTTTATTCTCAATCATGCTGTGTACTCTTGCCTGCACTATGTCCTGTTTAATCTCATTTATCTTGTGTACTCTTGTCTTCAGAACCCTTGGTTTGTAGATATTAGGAATGCAAACACACGTTACAGAGATCGATTCATCGAAAGTAAATTTCAATGAAAACGACCAATGAGTATTATTACCAAATGGGAAACTGTATTAGTTAAAAGTAATAAATTATTGAAGAAATCGCATTTGAATACACTTGCTGCCGAGGTCGAAAGTGACGCAATACACAACTTTGAGAACAAAGGTGATCTTGGAAGCTCCAGCACCAGCAGTGTCCCCTTTACGCGAGAGGCGCGGGGGAGTGGGGGGTGGCTAATGCCCAGCCGAAGAGCAGCTCGCGTGGGCCGCCCGGTCGGCAGGGGGGAGGGGGCGCCGAGCGCCAACACGCGAAGCGCCAACCAGCGCTTAATGGCGCCGCCGCCGCAGATGGCGCCTTCGCCACTGCGCTGGGAAGGAAAGCATTTGGCGCCTTGGCGGAAGCGGAAACTGTTGCGAGGACTGGGCCGCCCGCCGCTGGCCAGAACGACTGCGGGCCGGCGGAAGTGCACCGAGCATGCACAATGCCCGCTAGTGCGAGCGCCAGGGCGCTGTCAATGCGCGTTGCCTTCAATGCGACGTCACCGGCGCCGTTAACGCGGGCTCGTTGGGTCACGGAACGCTCTTTTGTGGCGCCTTTGAAGGCGGTGTCTCCTTTAATGTCGGCGCGATTAAATGGCCTTCTCCTTCGGCCGCTTTGCGGATAGATAACGTGGACGGTGATGGTGGATAATAGCGAGCTGCGTTCTCAATTCTCGTTTAGGACACCGAACAACACAATGAATCTTGTATTCTGCCGCTATGCGCCTCCAAGACATTCAACTAGTACTAGATGAAGAGCTCATAACTTGAAGGATTATATTTTCCTCTCAATCACTAAAATGTAGAAAATGTTTCTAGAAATTACTTATGTTATACACACGCGATCTTTTTCAACGGTAGAAAATATATAGTTTATGCTATTTTCACAAAAGCTCGGTATAACAAAATTTTATTATCTCATCTTTTCTACAAAAAACTAGTGCAAACATGGAAACGTTACAATACATATTCAATGTAAATCAAAGGTAATACATAATGAACATTACTTGATATGGCGTTTTGATTATCTAATGTTTACAGAATCAGTAAAATAATCTGAATTTACTCACTATCAGTTTTTGAACTTGAATGTTGTATGTACACAGAGACAAACGAGCACTAGGAGCAATGACACATTTCGCTGCAACTATTGTGGTACATTGCAAAGTTCAAACTGCTCTTTGTAACATCCATTTCCTCGGTGGAGAAACTCATGAAGGTTTTTATGGATTACCACATTTCATCGTATTGCGGTGTTAATATGGACGATGCGGAGTCTCGAGATAGTGTAACTACAGTATTATTACTTCTTATTGCTTTACTAGTGCAGAAATACAGTCATAAAAATAATGTTGTCTTCAAAGCACGCAAACTATTTCATTTTAATACTTTTGTGTACAAACTTTTGCCCATTTCCTGAAATACAAGACAAATTTATTTCGTATTATGTATTAAGTTAAATGGTTTTACCACAGACGTTTACCACAGACGTTTCAATTCGCAAATCCCGACAGCGGTACTTTTCCAGAAGTGGAAGTAAAAGACTTTCACGAAAGAAGGTAATTAATTTTTCTAATTATTCAGATCTACTAAAGAGACGATATTTGGGGAACATAAATTAAAATATCTGTAGATGGAAAATGAAATGTTCTAGATTTAATGTATCGTAATTATAGTCTAGAATGATACCAAAAGGATTCAATTTACAATTTTCGAGATATTAAAGCCGTGTTTATTAATAGGAATAAAAATAAATATATAGTTCAGAAACATCAGTAGCAATGGTGATTTTCAGCCCAAAGAAAACGAATCTCTACGTCCGAACTATCTCTTCAACATTATCGCCGCAAGAGAAATTATACACTCTGAGAAAGTTTGAGGCCTACGTTCTACACAGCAAAGCTCTTCAGTGCGTTCTTGGCGTGTTCCGTGGAGGTCACCGCCCCAGCCACCGCTTCGCCCCCGCCTTCGACCCCGTCTCCCTTCCTCATCTCTACCCCCTCCGCCTCCCTTGCCACCGTCTTCGCCCCGGCCTCCGCCTCGGTCCCTCCCCCAAGCCGACCTCATCTGGGTGCGCTTACAAGGCGCGCCTCTCCCCGCGCCCAGGCCGCCCCGCGTCCGTCTTTGCTTTCTCCGAGCGCAGGCCCCCGCACTCGCGTTGTTTGCGTTGTGCTCCACTCCCCCCCCGTCCCGCCACGCCCGCCGGCGCGCGCAACCCCCTGGGAAATGATAAGGGATCCGCAGCTTTCGCGCCGCTCCACGCACCGCCCCCCTCCCACGGTCGTGCGCACTAGCGCTATATTCATCTCCTAGCCGTCACCCATTCGCACTAGGTTTGCCATTGCTATTTTTCGTTTCCGTACAAGTCATGTTTCCACCTCTATTGCCATTGTAGTATCTGGCATTATTTCTCGAGAAATTTATCCTTTCACTTCTCGCTTAACCTTTTCTCTATTGTACTATCACGGTTGCTCTCTGGAGCACTTTCTTGCTTGTGCCACATTGGACATCCCTTCCCGTCATTTTTTCTACATTTGCTCTTTTTGCCGTTACATTAATTCTACAACTCCTCACACATTTTCTGTTTTTCTTAATATTCAATAGCGTATCATTATAAAGCACTAATACTAGTTCCATATTCTGTCTGCGTCCATCAGAAGAATTATTGAATTTGTGAATTTTACCATTGGTTACCTCTTGTTCTATTCTTCATTCTAGCATTTTCTCTATTTCCACTTTACCTACAAATCACTTTCAGCATTCCCATTACAGAATTATTTTTATACAAAAATCTTAAAATAGTGATCTCACGTTCCAGCCACTCAAATAATTTTGTATGCAAAGTTGCTTTACGTATGGTTGATTTACTCTTTCCTTTCAGTCTTTACTTTATTTGACCTCATCTCTCAACACATATAGCTCAATTTTATATACTCTCATGCACTCAACAACTTCTCTGTTTCTTTGTTATTGACGTTTTGTTTTCTCCTCCTCCTTCATAGGGCTATTTGCATTTTTTACGCATTAATCATCACTGCTTCATTCAGCATCGTCTTTCTCACAATCACACACAGACACATCAAATTTTCCCGGTTTTTAGTTTGCTCCCTTACCCCAGCAACCTTCAATCAGCCACATTTATTTTTCTTTCCTTTTGTTAGCATAACTACCTCACACACTCTAAATATTTTAGTACGCGTTCCATCTGATCTTAAATTCTTCAATTTCCACACATTCTTGAAGCGTCTCACTTCCTCATTCGCCCCCAATCCGTCTCGTACTCCACTACTTTGCTTCCTCGCCCCCGCCCCAACCGCAGAGCTCATTCGTCTTCATCCCTCCGTTTTCCGTCCCCGCAACCCTCGCACTCCGAGCCCCCCACCCCTTGCACGGAGGCAGCCGGCGCGTAGCAAATGGCGCGTGGGTAGGGCGCTTCTTATTTTTTCAGAGTCCATGAATGTTTAACTTGCGGCGAAAGTGAACTCTCCATGATGCAGAAGTGCCTATTCGCAAAAATCCGAGCGGTTGAAGATGCAGAGTTGCCGAACGGAGGCGATGGTTGAAGGGACGTTGGAAGAGGAGGAGAAGGAGGAGGAGACGATGATGGCAGCGATGCCGAAGGAAAGTTGTCGATTGCGGTGATTGTAACGGTGGAATAAATAGAAATTTGTGGTGGCAGCGGTGTTGAAAGTAGTGTCTGTGGCTACAGAGGTAGAGGTAAAGATGATGGCGGATCAGGGGTTGCGAAGCGGAGGAAAATGTAGACGCTCCTTTGTGGGTTTAGCGTCGCATTCTGGGGAAAAGCCCAAGGCAAAGGGAAGACAGAGCTCCTGAACTTCTGTGTCTGTTGCGCGTTGCGTATGTGCTGTAGAGTGACGGTTTGGTCTTGTTCTTTATAAAGAAATCTTCTTGAAAATGTTTTAGCAATGTTTCGAAGCGAATTAATAATAAATTCTTTCCTTCGGCAACGCATTTTTAGTCGGCAGTGGGGAGGAATAATCGTAGACTAAAATGTATATACTACCACTATTTTATCGTATTAAACGTCATTAGTGATCATGCTGTTTCACGTTCTTTTTTAAGTTTTTCAAAATAAAGATTACCTGAAAGCCAGAGGATAAATTATGAAGTCACTATCAACATATTCTAATAAAGAACGTATGTATTTAAATCATTTACTTTGATGGTTTTGATGCCTAGATACATTTTGTAAATTAAAAAAATTGCCGTTTTTAGTGTTTTGCTTTAAATACACTCTCAAACTGATAATTTAATTACCTGGTGGAGTGTTTTAAGGGTAGTTCATTTTCATTTTGTTACGATGTTTATACGCCTCCTCAAAATTCCTACCGACTGACGAAACGCAGGAGGTCGGAATATTTCCGTGTAGCCGCGGGCACGTAACTTAGCATCACGTTTCTTCATAAGCGGCCGCGTCGGCGCGAGAGTTTTGCCCCTGCGGCGGCGGCGGCGCCCCCACGCAGCGCGAGCGTGACTGGCGTAAAACCCGCATGTTATCGCTGAAGGGCGGACGTGCGGGGCTAGAAGCGGCAGACGAGCCACGCCCGCGCGCCTAGGCGGAGAAATGCGTGTACCCGCGCGTGTGTACGCGGCAGCGTGCGTGTGGCGGAGCGTGCGTGGCGGGGCGTGACGTTGCCAGGCGGTTACGAAGGAAGCCGCAGCGCCGCCGCCGCAGGCGTCGAAGGAGTATCAGGCCAAGCGAGGCGGGATGGTGCGAGGCGGGAAGGGGCAGACGAGGTGCGGAGACATACGAAGTGCGTGCGGGTTGCGGGCGGTGGACGGAGTATGAGGGTAAGTTTGTATTGTGAGCGGGGGTAGCTGGTAAGGAAATAGTCATCGCATTTAGTTATATCCACTTGCGATTAAAATCGGGTAACTTATTACAATCGGATCATTGTTGGACATCTCAGGCATTGCGTTTGTAATCCCGACAAGAAAATGAGAACTAATAAATAATATTTTTGCCGTCGTTTTCAACTTTCGCTTGGCAATATGTATCTACTTCAACGTTAATGTATTTTTAATATTTATTGTTTAATTATAATGTTCCATTTTTAAACTTATGCCATCGAATACATATTGTAGATTGACGTGTACGATGAATGTTTAAAATATGCTCATTTACTGAAGTAGTAACATGAGAGAAAATGTAGAAATGAGCGTAATCTGTAGATACGTACATATGCGGTTGCTTGAAAGATGTGTATCTGGAAAGGAGATAGCCACTGAATCTCGAATTAACGAGTCAATAAGTAAAAAGTTAGGAAAGAAGGAGTTAAAGAAAGCCAAGGAGAAAGAGGGTGGTAAAACTGTGTACGAATGGAAAGAGAAAGAACAGGTAGTAGGACATGTTTGATCTGCCGGGAGAGGCGGATTGGAAGATGTAAAGGATCATATTACCAAACAGATGTAAGGCAGTAAATAACAGAATGTGTGTGTGTGTGTGTGTGTGTGTGTGAGAGAGAGAGAGAGAGAGAGAGAGAGAGAGAGGGTAAATAGATAGGTAAGAGACTTGTGACCAGAATTAGAAACCCAAAGATACTTACACACATTCAACCCTCAAGCGGAGATGAGGAAAACCGTTACTTAAACTGTGGCACCGCGTCAGATGCTAAAAAAAAATGGCGATGACCAAAACAAGTTCAAAAGCTTCAACGCCTTTGAATTGCAGAATGAACGAAATTATTTAAAAGAATTCACAAGAAGTTCTAATTAACTAGTTCGTATTCCTTATTTCCACAGTTTTCATTTTCATGATATGCCACAGACACGTAAGATGTACCAAGCGACCCCAAAGACAATGCAGTCAGTTTCCTCGGAAACTGGTGCGGGTGCTACTTCACAATGCGGGCGGTGCGGCGGACGGGCGAAGCGTACACAACGAGAGTTGCTGCGGAAACGCCGTCAGCTCGGCGCGCCTTGCAACGCACATCGGCGTGACCTCCCGAGATGTTTGCTGCAGCTGCTCGTCGTGCAAGCCCCGTGCTGCTTCCTCGCCGTCGGCGGCGTTGCGCGCGCGCGCGCTGAGGTTCTGCTTCTCTGCGGCGACGGTAGAGAGCGCTGGCGTCAGCCCGGCCGTCACACGCGATGTAGACAACCCCGTGTATCCCTGAGCTTTGCAGCGGGCTGCTCGTCGTCGAATTATGCATAAACCGCCTTGAGACCATGGCGAAGAAGAATTTAACATAGTTGCAGGGAAGAAACTTTAATACGTTTCAGTTTTAGGCTGTAATTACATGTTGGGAGAAATGGTTGTTTAATGTTTTACTCTTTCCACATATACTACATTTTGTAGCTAGAGATGAATTGTGAACTGTTGTTAGAAAGTAAGTGCGTGTAATACTAAACGAACTGAAAGTCAGCATAGACTGATTTGTTTAGAAATACACTTTGGAAACACGAAACTACTTTTCTTAGGATGCTCTGGTTTGGTATTTGGAAAGAGATAGAAAAGTTAATTTTATGTATTGAACAATGTGCTTCTCGCTGAGACATGTAATTTTTTATATTATTATTATTATTATTATTATTGTTATTATTATTATTATTTATTATTATTATTATATAATACGTTCCATTTTCTTCTGCATTACGTTTCAATGATTGCCACCTCAAAGATCAGTTAAGTGCATAGAATTCCAAAACTCATTGCAAAAATGAAAGAAGCGAAACATATTATTTTTCTCAATAGAGATATTTTAGGTTCAAACAGCAATACACGACTATTTATATCACATTTTGCAAATGAGAACTTTTTAGGTCCAATTGAATTTAGTAATCAGTTAATAAAACGGAAAACAATTCTTGAAAGAATTAGTACAGGGAATGAATACGTTCAAACATATATATGCGGCGTCAATAACATCCATACGTTAATCAGAATTGCAATAATCCTGTCTTTACACGACTTTGCTTTCTCTAGAGAACTCTTCACCAAATTTTCATGTTTTATGTCATCAAGTTTGCATTACATTGCATTAAAATGATTAGTTATCGTGTGGTTCTTCATGGCAAGGCTTTTGTGAGGGAGAAGCTTAGCAGAGGACAAGTAGTTGACATAGACAAGGCACTCTGCATGGCCCATTTCACGGAATAGCGAGAGCGTAACCAAGCAGTTGTAACACCCACATCGCATCACAGCACGGATCAGAGGGTGCGAAAGGCTTCTATGTAATACAATGTACGTCGTGCGTGGCACCTCTCACTTGTGCTACCGGTTCGTCTTCCTCGCCCCTCTCCCCTTGCGCTGCTCCCTTGCATCGTCCAAGAAGACAATTGAAAATTGACAATACAAACTTCGTTTGATTTCTAAGGAAAAAAATGGGGTACAAATATCAACTATTTTTCTGTTTCCTGTTTGAAATTTGATAAAAACAAGAAGGGAAAGACATGTTTACGAGGATTAATTTGTAAAAATTATTGTGGCACGATATTTCTTCCATTTCGTAATTAACCGTGTTTGAGAGTGTTTTATGACAGTTTTTGCGAAGAACAAAATTGGGGAGTAAGCAAATTTGCATACGAGTAGATAAGGCCCTCTCTCTGGACACGATCCCTTCCACGGAAAGCGAGAGCGTAACAAAGCGCCTCGGGGACCACTCCCCCTCAATGCACCGATCAGCGGGTGCGAAAGGCTGCCCATTGCGGCGCAGCACGGCACGGCCGTGTCTGATGGCCGGCCCTCCTCCGTCTTCCCCGCCCCCTCGTCGCCCGTCACGGGCAATCGAGCGCGTCGCCTCGGGCGGGGAATGAAAGGTTGTCTGCATAACCCATGGGATGAAGTGCACACAGGGCATTGTTTGAGAAGGGCCCGCCCTCCGTCGCCGTCGCCCGCCCCCGGGCGGGGCCCGCTCGCCGGCACTTCCCCTTCACACGCTTCGGAGAACGTCTGCGGTAATTACGACCGCGCGCCAAAGGGGCGCTGCGAGCGCGTCATCCGGTGATGGAATGACGTTACGCAAGGCGGGCGCGGTAATTGTTGGCACGTGCCCGTGCGTCAATACAATGCACAGCGCAATGCATTATTAATGTCGAAGAGTCAAATGTATCAATATCAAAAAATAAATTAGTAATAACTTTGTAATGATATTGTCGCATTAATAATCCGGTATTATTTGGATATAATTATATTTAACTTGGTCCAATATTATTATTGAAACAAACTTATTTGTAATAAACAGAAACTTTAATATAAATAAATCAAGTAGCTACTTGATTTATTTATATTAAAGTTTCTGTTTATTACAAATAAGTCTGTTTCAATAATAATATTGGACCAAGTTAAATATAATTATATGATTTACTACATACAGACTTAATATAGATAAATATTATTTTGATATCATAAATTGCCATTCTATTTTGCTTCTAAATGGCTGTAAATAAAATTTTAAAAGTTCTTCTCGGTTCACATGACCTGCCTTCATTGCGATTATTTTTCTTTCATCCAATGATAAAATGCTGAGTTCAGATCTTGACTTACCCGAGGTCCTAGTTACTACAATATTACTCATTTAACACGCAACGAGTAAAAAATTTTAAAACGCATTCACAAAGATATGTCAAAATAATTCAAAAAGACATGTCACCGACCAACTTTCTGGGTTGATTGTGAAGCGAAAAATATTCGTACTTAAGTCCTCCAAGTCCGAGAGAATTTTGAAATTTCCATAACTTTCGACGATAATTACTTTGCCAAGAAACAAATATAATTTTTTTTTAGCCTTTAGTTCGTATAATTTTCAAATGTTATCTCCACTCACGGATTCTCTTCATCTGGTATTTCACTACTCTGTTACAATGATGAGGCTTCTTTTCAAAACTCACCAATCCCAAAATTTGACTTCTTAAATTAAGATAAAGCACTTTTATCATAGGCTGAGGTTTTCTATAGCTTATACATTGTATAATAAAAACAAAAAAAATATTTCATCAAGAAAAAAAACGAGTAATGACGTCCGTTCTTTCCGTCTAATAGAAAAGTTCGTAGAACCAGTGCATCTAAATAAAATTTTATATGAAGTGATTGTAATGCAAACAGGAGTATAGCCATTTTTCTCTGTTGAGCACCTATACAATTACAAAAATTACATTTCCTTCGCAAAATGTGTTGTATGACTATTACTTCAAAGATCGGTTAAACAATACATCACAACTTCCTTCATTATATGCCTTGTTCTCTTATCTCATTTAAAAGCATTGCAATTTCATCAATCCTCTGTAAGTCTCGCAGAGAGGCAAAATTCGCATACCTGTGGCTGCAATGGAGAAACTTTGCTGAGTTTTCGACATACCTTTCATCTCTGTGTAACAGAGGCAATTAATTCTCTTTTTTAAACAACTATGTAATAGTTCATATATTGAATACTACTCAAAAGGCGTCTGGTAAGGGGTGTATTTTACGAGAGCGATATACAGACCACTGGAAATAAAAAGAAGTGCTCAGTTAATTGCGAGATTGACAACAATTTTTTTATTATTCTAGAAATCACACGATGCAAGAAAAACAGAGAAAAATAAATGAATTAATTGTACCTAGTCGTTTTGAAGCTAAAACATAAATCACAGGATTTATCTCATAATTGTCACCCTGTTAGACGCAATTCCGGTCGGAGAATATGTCCAGCAGTTGTAAATAAATCCACAATAACAAAACAGTTACAAAACAGAATATATTTACGACTGCGGAACATATTCTTTGACCGGAATTGCGTCCAACAAGGTGACGACAAAGGTAACAATTATATACATACAAGAAGCGATAATTGCGCTCGTGAAAATTTTTCAAATGATTGTCCGTCTCGGTAGCTTAATGGCTAGAGCAACGGGATGTAAACCAGACGGCGCGGGTTCAAGTTCCGGTCGGGGCGACCAATTCTTTGAACAAATTTAATTAATAGGATTTATCTTGTTCCTTCCATTGGCAAAATAATTACATTCTTGGAATACATTCAACATAATCCATTCTACAACTTTCTGTTACTCCTGTTGCAAGACAATCCAATGACAGTAAATGGATCGTTAACAAATATTTAAAAAACTAATATATTAGTTAATTATTGAAAGAAAATCTATTTCATTCTGAATCTAAAGAAAATGTACTAATAATAAAGAGAAGTATACGAAATATGTTTCCGGGGTTAATTTCTAAAGAACAAGACTAGTTCTCCTGGCGACTATTCATATGAAATATTCAGCAAAACGTCATTATATTCTTTTAACTCTGTGCAGATATACATATTCGTTTCTCCTAGTATAACTTTGTCTATTACAAAACTTGTAATTGGGGGACTGCATCATCTCATCTAAAATGAATATTCAGTAAAGTTTTATTCTTTTTTTTAGTATTCAGTAAAGTTTTTTCGTTTCTGAATAAACTTAGAAAATCCTGTATTTCTTAGAAAGCTATCTTGCAATGCAATGTATCTGGTGAATATAGCCCATCAGCGAAGATATGAAACAAAAGTTTTCTGAACTTAGGTCTTGAGCTACTGGTATCTTGATTATTCAAATAGTACTTCAGTGCTGTATATTAATCATATTTTTCAGGGCTGTTTCTTACAAAAATATTTTATATTTGTACTAGTAATTACAACAATCTAAATAGAAATAGTAGATGAAGTAATTCACACATTGAATTAAATATATATATATATATATATATATATATATATATATATATGTATACACAATTAATATAAATTTAGAAGCAAATACGTTGAAAAACAATGTAAAATATATTCACACCACTGAGATTCATTCGTCAAATATATTTTAGGTAGATATTAATCAGCACATTCATATTTTATGGATCAAAGATAAAAAAATTCAACATTGATAATTTAAAATAACTTAGTGATGAAAAAGACGGAGACTCTCAGATAGCCAGGGAAGTATTTTTAGTAAGCTCTACGGTTTTAAGAATTTGTTTCAAGTGTTTTTAAATGGCACGTTTTCAAAGACTTCCTTTTCTGAAGATAGACTTCAAATTAGAGGGGATTCAAAACAGAATATAAAAATTTAAGTAATAGAGAAAACTATTGTGAAAGAGCAGTACTTTCCAATATAGAGTGACAAAATATAAATCAATCAGTTTTATATAAAAGCAGCTTCTGTTAGTGTTTTGTTCACGTTGTACGTATTCCATACATCTGAAAACAAATGTCAATGGATCCATAAAATAAACAATCATATATAGTAATCTCATGGATTCCAAATTAATTCTCACGTGGTTGTGATTTAATATCCAAGAAGGAATTAAATAAACACAGATTGCTTTATATTCAACAAGCAAGATACATGGGGAGATCAATAAATTGAAGAAAATTAGTGGAGACTACACAATGACACATACTTTCTCGTTGTTTCCTAATATGTTTAGTCTGGGCTATCTTTTCAGTTTTGCCCACTCTCTTGCCAGCTGCTACCTGTCGGCAACTAAAATAGGCACACTTGTGCGGTAGGTAGATACGCTTCCAGCCGCTAAAAGTTGTTTAATGTGTATCATTCCCAATAATAATTTTCTTAACATGATTTTCCAGTTCATTAAACTCTCTACAAATAACGGATGATTGCCCTATGCAAAACTGAACTCTTTAATTTTTAATCACTGGATAATATTCAGGTGAACTTGATTACCCGAATCCATTTTGTGATGAAAGCCTTCCCAGAAAGCATCTACAATCTTCCATGCAGTGTTGGACCTGTCTGAACTGTTAGCTTGCCAACCCCACAATGAGCATGGGGGTTACATGCACAAACCGTTGCGAGTTAGCTTAAGAGCTCCCTTGCAATTGGACGTTAATATGTGAGCGTCGGGGTAATTAATGAGTTCCACGAACGTCGATGAATAATGTTCCACGAACTACTGTGAATTATATATGCTCTCTCGCGCACGGTAGAGTCCGATTTGCACTGTGAATGTGCCCAGCCTATCAAGAGTATCTTTATTCAAATATTTAAAACCGAAAGTCAGGTTCGTAAACCATTTAAAATAATAATCTAAAACTGTTAAGTGGAAATAGCAGACTGTGATTTTCGGGTTTATAAAAATAGAATTCTATTACAAGTGTAAACGGCAAATTGTCTATGATGAGAAAATAATCGATAGTTTAAATGCACTAAATACAAATCTTCAGTTAATCTCTGACTTTGCAATATTGCTTGCATGTGAGGGCAGGAATGTTACTTCTTACTAAACTACAATATAGTACTTTCCTCTCCGTCCCCTTGGTAGTGCAAACAAATTCTCAGGAAACCTCCGGATATTAGCTCGCCAAACACGACGCTTATTTCATTGTAAATAAATTAGATTGAGTAAAGTGTTCTGCAGATGTACTATTATATTTTTAGTAGAATAAATAATGAGAATGAAGTGATAATCAAAGAATAGGATTATGGAGCGTATATTTACGACATTATTATTGGATAAAAGTTCTGTTAAGAGAGGACTCTCATTTGACAATGGCGAATATGCTGTATCAGAGAAAAAGGAAATATGAAGTTCGTGATATGTTAGGCTAGATACCACCAATCCCATTTTAGGCCAATGAGAGAAATAATCATACAAAAGTATTGAATTTCTGCGTGTATCGTCAGTTATTGACAAATATGACATATATGTTGCCAGAAAATTTTTTCCTTTAACCAACACTGATTTACAGCTTGGTGCGTTCACGCACCACTGGCCCTTCGTGGGGTATCTGCGATCTTAATTAGAGAATAATTTACATCAAAATGATAAAAAAATTTAAACTCCTTGATTAAAAACTTTTATTTATTGTATAAATTTAAACAAAAATATAAGTTTTACATAATATTAGAAAAAAGAAAAAAATAGTTTTTGGAAAATATTCAAAACATTCTGGATGAAGATGCTTTTCACATTTTATACAGAAAAACATTGTGTGTTTTTTACACACACCGCATCTTCTCCGGGTACTTTGCTCATGGATCCTAATGAGGTGGCCAATGTTATCAAACCTTATTTCTGGAATGATGCTGCTTTTGCCAGTTTTCCCTGTTTTTGGACTGATTCCGGAAGAAGAAGCTTTGCAGTAAATGCGAGCTACATATGACCTGAAATCAATTTGTGAAATTTTCTCTAGATACCAAACAATGAACTTTCCATGTATTTACACTGGAGCTATCAATGGCATTGATAAACAGTGGCCACCACCATTTCTTACCCCTAGAACTGATGCAATAATTCGCGACCGCAAGCCGTGCAAATCAATTCCTCCCACATACCTGTTGTATTCTGAAATCACATTTGGCTGTTGAACCTGTATTTGCTTTTTTTTCTTTCTTGTCATATCTTTGAGCATTTCCTAAGGGCAAAATCTTACCATTATTTGTTGCCGCTGTTACAACAGAATTATCGTTCCATCTTACGATAAGTACTTCATATTTTTTTTTGAAAGAAAAATCGTAAAATCCTTTTGCTTCCCTCTTTACAACTTTTGATGGTTTGAAGGGAGTGCCTGGAATTCTATCTTCACGAATTGTTCCAGTTGCAAAATAGCTTCCTTCTCTTAGGACAGTGAATAATTTAAAGGCTGTAAAGAACTTATCAAAGAAAACTTTGTGATGGTTTGGACGATCGACAACTTTCAGTAAATGAAGGACGACATCTGCGCTAAGCCCTAAAGTAGTTTCCTTTATCTGAGACTTTGAACCCCCATACTGAAACCCCCAAACTGAAAAAAATAACCTGTACTTCCTGCCAGACACCACATTTTGAAGCCAAAACGGACAGGCTTACCCTTGATAAACATCTTTGCAGAGTGTCGTCCGAAGTATGGAAGCATTTGTTCGTCAATGGACAAATTATATGGAAAAACTCCAAACTGCATAAAGTTTTTGTCCAAAAGATTGAATAAAGGACTCAACATACTGAACCTATCATCTAAATTCAAATTCTTGTTAACTGCGCAATGTATATTTCTTTTGATTGCCCTAAATCTATGTCTGCTCATGGCAAATCATCAACGTCTAGGGGAATCACAACATCCGCACATTCCACATCAATAGCCTCGAGCTCTGCAGTTATTTCTTCAGTAGTCAAACCACAGTAACTGAACATCTGCAATAACATAATTATATAATACGCTATTTTGGAAGGTAACTTATCTGCTTCGTTATAATAAATTATTTTCGGAATTTTTGTTATATGAACATTACCACCACTTACGTCATAGCCAGAAGAGATTAGAAAGTTGTAAGATGTGATGAATAATTTATTTATGAAATTAAATGTTAATGAATTTCAGATAAATAGTTATAACTAATTAAAATCGATTTACTTTCACACTAATTTTCTTCTACAATCGGACACACTGTCCATCACCACCTTCTATCTCCACTGACATATCCAATTGCAACATGTAGACGTGAGACTCCATTCGCGCCTGCCAAGCAACTGAACTTCTCAACTGTAGAATCCAAAAAATTCTGTTGCCTCATTAGAAATAGTTTTCTGGGAATGAACAGAGCCCACTTTGTTTCGACTCGCGCTCCCCTCGCTCGTAGAGCATTTGTTTTCATAACATTCCTAGCAGCAACACTCGAAGGGTCGGGCAGCAGAGGTATCTGGAGATACAACGGTATGGGCCAGTGGTGCGTTGACGCACCATGGTTAATAAAATACAATTTTAACGAAAATGAAAGAATGAAAATAATTTACATAAATATTACATGAAAATACAATTGTTCGTTATAATCGACAACCATAAATAAAACTCAGAATTATATTTTTTCAAATTACAAGAAATAATCCAAACCCATCTTCATTTCAGATGAAAATTACCAAATATTTTACTTTATTTCTCCTTCATTACATGAAGATAAATTCAAGCAAAAAAATACTCATATGTTCATCTGATATTCAATATTTCTTTGGCACAAACTGCGTCAATTTATGTAAAAAATACCTACCATAAAAAATTCTCATATAAAATGGTGCGTATACGCACCACTGGCGCAAAACGGGTTAAGGTACTTTTTACTTTTTCGTCTCGCACATTTTTCATATCTAGTATAAAACTATCAATATCTTTTTTTCGAAATAATGTTATATTAGCCTTCAAAATATTAAGACAATTTTGTGACATAAGATTTTTTTCATTTGAGAAGTTTACATTCACGTCACTCATTTGGCAAAACAATTCCTACGTTACACAGTATAAACACACAAAATGGAAGATCCACGTTACCTTCGTCAATGTGGATTTAATGGATATGCAGACATGCAATTAATAAAGATAATGGATTACTGGAACAGTTTATTCAATGACTCCCCTCCCCTCCCTTCGGAAACTCTGGAATTACATTTCCTCCACCCACTCGACATGAACCTGTGATCCAACGTGATCGCCGTGACGTCGCCATGAGGGGCAATTGATTTCCGGTGTTCGTACTTACAAACGCAATTTGCAGAGCGGGGCGCCGATGCTTCCGTTTCCCACATGGCGCGCGGGGCGTAATGGCTCCGGCGAATATCGACGGAAACGGCGTCACGCGGGCTGGAGGCGTAATGAGCGGGCGGGACACGCGGACGTGCGGGCGTGCGGGCGGCGGGGGCGTACGGACGACGAGGCGAGGGCGTGCTAGTAGGCGTGCGAGCGGGTGAGTGGACGTGCGGTCGTGCGGGCGAGTGGGTGAGTGGGCGGACGAGAGAGCGAACGGGTTGGGGTGGGTGGAGGGGGCGGGATGAGGTGGGGAGGGGCGGGGCTTGAGCGGAAGTGATCGGGGTAGGATAGGAGGAGAAGGAAGAGGAGTGGGAGAGGACTGTGGGGAGAGAGGCGTGGCGAGGAGAGGCAGGGTAGTCTGGGTAGAACAGGAGCGGAACCGATCGAGACCGGACGGGTCAGGACGTGGCGTGGCGTGGCGGGACGGGACGGAGCGGTGTGGCGTGGGACTAGTTGGGACGAGACCTGGTGAGACAGGGCGGAGCGGGGACGCGTGCAACTGCCCATTAACGTGTGGGCTTTCGGGCAATAAAGGCGTCCTTCGGTGCGCAGGCTTCGTGCGCTAGTTAACCTGGTCTCGGGTTAAGGGAGGTCGGTACTTCAAACGCTCGCGGGACGCTCGCCAGAGACAACTTTGAAGTTGTTAACGTAGACTGCTGAAAAACGAATCTGTGACAGATTGTTAGGAAGCAACTGATGGCGCAGAGGTGGAATTTAAGAGTATTAGCCTAGAGTCGTGAAGGAGAAGCACGTGTGTTGTAATCAGTGAACTGTGATTAATTTAAGGCGTGAGCCAATACACACTTCTCCACCATCCTCTGATTACTCAATTTACCTTGGAGGAACACTGGATTGGTTAATAATTGATAGTTTGCAAGTTTGCACCACGCAGTTGCGTTCTTGAAAATGATCGTTCAAGTGCTGTCATCATCACTCAGAAATAAATTAGAAAACATGTCAAGCAAATACATATAATTGAATTGAATAAACATTACAAAGAAAATTAGGTTGGTAGAATTGCGATGAAGGCAATTGAATTAAATAAACATTACAAAGAAAATTACATTAATAGAATTGCGAAGCCTTGTGAAGGCGTAAATCATGATATTGAGTAAGTACGTAGATGGTATAGCTGAATTTGAATATTACATGCCTTCATTGAATCACCGAGAAATGTTAAGATAATCAGTTCATGTATGTGGCATGTGCAAAGATTTATCAACTATAAAAGGAGTTACATTGAGATTAACAGTGATGCTGTAAGAAAGATTCGTGATTGTTATACTCGACGTCTAGAAGTGGCATTGAGTTCACGCAGTGATCTGCGTGCAGCCAGCAGGCAGCAGTGAAAACTGGGTCAGAGGTCAATTAGGGACAACTAGCTGGCTAGAGCGACCATCACTGTCCTGCGGAGCCTCAGGAATGCATCTGTGTCACTTGCCGTAGGCAAAGAACCCGCAGTGCAGTTGAAGAACACACACCTCATCCATAATACGTTGTTCGTTTCCCATGCTAGAAGCAAGTAATTGGTGTGCCGTGAATAAATGTTCAATTGAATAATTACTTGCATGAAGAGTTTCTGTTGTAAGCAGAAACGTGGAATACAGTACATTGTGCAATACGTGAAAACGGAGCATTGCGACGCACGCACAAATATTCTCTTGAAACGTGTTTCGACTTAGGGTACCACTAATTAGTTCATCGTACAATACACTGAACTATTGGAACAGTTAAATTGATCTGACACACGCGCATACACAATACATTGCGTTGTGCAATATGAGTTAGCTCCGCATGGCACGAAGTGCTCGTGGTGAAAGTTTGTTCGCGACTGGACTCAGGCCGTTGCGTCATAACTGATGCGGTCTGCTACATGGCACCACGTTTTCGTGCTAACCAATGAGCGTGTGCGTAATACGTGATAAGATTAGAAGTGATGTATCTTTGATTTGTTGATTAAGTAAATCATTTGACGATGTAAAGTATTAAATACTAAAAATTACAGTGTGTTTTATATAGCTAACTGAATTGCATGTGCAAGACTTGCATTGTCGTAGGCGGTTTCTTCGAAAGGCGGTAAGGCGTTGCTGCCAAGCGGATGTGGCTTTTTTCGGAATCGATATGGCAAATGTATTTTTCAGTTAAATAAAATACATAATCAAAAGGTTGCACAAGTAGCTTAATCATATGCAATGGGCATATATATAAATAAATAATAAATAGGTTGCTTGTTCGAACAAGTTTTATTTGATTAGAACTTTGTCATTTGAGAAATAGGATTATTGGTGAAAGATAACACTTGGTATCTCCAATGTGACAGATTCAAGCAGGTTACGTATATTGTATGTAAAGGGATTTAGGTTTTATTTATTTTTTTCAATTTCCATTGCAATAGAAGTGGATTAGATCATAAAACTTAAAGAATAGGATACAATTTTAATGAGTTTAAGAGATATTTACCAAACAACAACAACGTAAAACTTGTTCTTGCTATTAAGAACTATTCTAAAAATTTGAGTATTAAAAATCAGTTTTGTGCGTTAGAACGCGCTCAGTGAGTTTAGAGGCGGTTGTGCAAAAAAAATTAAATACGTAAATAAACGTTGAAAATTAAATAATTTCAATTTTCCGAGCACATAAAAATTGTAACAAAGAATACAAAACTATTGATAAGTTATTAATATAAAACGTTTTTAAATATTACTCTTCACTTAATGGAAATGCAAAGCTACACATTGTTTCATTACAATTGCTTCCAACACATGTCCTATACAGCTTTTGTGATCTTCGGTGTACAACATACGTCTGCATAATATACAACTAAAAATGAATATCACTGGCGTTCAGACCATTCTAGTAGCAGACACGAACATATACCTCCTTCCAGGGGAAGATACTGTTCTTCCTAAGAATACCTTTCGTATCAGAAAACAATTTTTAAAACGCAGAGAGTATTACTATTGGAGCAGAAGTCTGACAGTCTTGAGGGGTCTTGTAATGCCTCTTCCTTTAATTGCGCCTTCTTCCGCGTGCGTCGCAGACATTAATCAAGTTGTCGTCGCGGCTGCTCCCTCTGGCAGGCCCCCGAGGGCCGCCACTGCTCCAGGCTGCTTCCGCTGTCTCGTCTCGAGATCTCCGCCCCGCCCCGTCTCGCGCCATCCCGTCCCACCGTGCACCGTCTCGCCCTGCGCAGACTACCCTACCCTGTGGCGCTCCACCCCACTCCGCACCGGCCAGCCCCGCGCCGTCCCGCGCCGTCCCGCGCCGTCCCGCGCCGTCCCGCGCCGTCCCGCGCCGTCCCGCACCGTCCCGCGCCGTCCCGCGCCGTCCCGCGCCGTCCCACGCCGTCCAGTCCTGCGCCGTCTCGCGCCGTCCCGCCCTGTCACGCATCGTCCCGCCTATCCCTGCGCCGTGCCGCCCTGCGCGCCGACGCAGGGAGATCGGCGTCCCTTGCCTGCAGAGGAACCCTCCAGCCGGAGGCGGGCAGGGGCGGCTTCGAGATTATGACGGAGGTGGTGGGGAACGGAGAGTATCGGGGAGCACGGCGAAGTCGGCGATGGAGTTGGAGGTAGTACTATTCGGAGTGGGACGGTAAAGGAGATGTAAATCGAGGCTGTGATGTTGAGCAGGTAAGGGTAGAGGAGAGTATGAGAGTGATAGGAGTAGAGAGTGATATGTCAGTCTCTTTCTGATGTCTGCGCCAGTGATAATGGGGAACTAGGAGTACATATGAGGCAGCGATGGACATTGAAGTGGATATTTCCGTGGGAACGATAATGGTGGTGATGGTGTGGGTGGTAGAGGTGATGGTGATAATGGTAATGAAGGAGCAGGAATATTGGCGGCTGAGATGATAATGGTGTGGATATGACGTTGATTATGACAAGGATTTGGCAGCTGCGTTGATCTAGATGTGGATGTGATAGGGTAATGATGACGATGAATGAAATTTGCGCAGTTGAGATAAAACTGGGGGTGTGACGACAGATATCATGATGCCAATAGACAGGCTTCAACGTGCGCTGAGTTCCATGGTGACTGGGGAATACCTTGAAGCAGGAATAAGAATGCAGTAGATACGCAGACAATTTATTCGGTTGTCATAGACTAAGGAGGTATAGTTATGTGGTGTCAATGACGATGGAATCAGTACTAAGAATGACTCGAAAGGAGCTGGAGATCCGCTCATGTCATTCACAGCGAGGGCGTCGTGTGTGGTGTGCGCAGCCTGTAGGTGCGCAGGGAGTGGCAGGCATTGTGTTGGGCTGCCGTGGAGATTCTAAGGGGGCGGTGGGCGGGCGGTGGGTCAGCGAGGTCGGCGAAGGGCCGGTAGAGGACGGTGGCGACAGTGGAAGGCAGTCGCCGGGGGAAAGCGGCGAGTCGCGAGTAAGCTCCTTAGCGCACCGGCATATCCGCGTAGACGGGCCCTAATGAATTTTTCAAATTAGTGCGAGAGGCGGCCGCTGAGAGGGCGCGCGGTGCTGTCCCCGGAGACGCGAGGGCGTTGGAGCAGACGAAGCTGCAAAGGGCCGCGGGAGCGCTGAAATGCCTACGCTGTGCTGTACTAAAGCTGGTTAGCGATGAATGAAATTGCGAATTCCCATGTTGCGAAGATACTGGGTGTGACAGAAGTGTCTTAATAATACGATTTTCGTCAATACAATTACCCATACTCCAATAAAATTATATCAAAAAACAACTACATTTGTGGTATATTGTGCATTGAACAGCCTACGCTAGGCTATACTCAAGCTCGTAGTTAACGATGAATGAAATTGCTTGTGCTTGTTACGAAGATACTGGATGTGACAAAAGTGTCTTAATAATACAATTTTGGTCAATAAAATTACTCACTTTGCCAATAAAATTGCATTAAAACAATTAAATTTGTGATATATTGCTTACATAATGACAAATACACTAGTTTATTTTTGAAGAAAATGGTCTTCTTTTGATTGTTTATGAAAGTCCATGTTCACCAAGAGATATTTTTTGGTGCTGCCATCAAGTTTTGCGATGATTTAACAAAGTATGTAAACGAAACTGAAATGTGTGTGTATATATATACACATACACACACACACATACATACATATATACACATACACACACATACACATACATACATATATACACATACACACACATACACATATATACATATATACACATACACACACATACACACACACACACACACATATATATATATATATATATATATATATATATATATATATATACAATATATAGAAAACTTAAGAAGTGGGTATTTGCCATATTACTGTGTTTAACCCGCCGTTATTCGCGCTGTTAGAAATATCTTACAATTCTGGATTTGTTTGAATAACATTAACATCTTTCAATGCACGGAGATAACGCTTGAGCAATGCCTTCCTGCAAGATTCACCTCTGCATCCGTTCATCGTTCTTAACAGTTCTGCGATGGGAAGCAATTTGAGGTGCTAATTAGCGCGGCGCCTCCAGTTACATATTTTCTCACGCGCGAGCAACCGCTTTATATTTCGATACAATTATCACATCCACTCTTCTGGCAGTTATACACTGGTTTTTGTGTCTTGAAAGCTTGCGTGAGTCTTAGTGTCTCACCTTCATCGTGTTTTTTATATCTTAAATCAAAAGTAAGATTCAGAGATTTGCCAAGAATATCGTACGCTATCTCTCCGCTGTAGTTTCTGCTGTTTAGTTTAGTTTTCTTTTTAATGTTTTGATGGGAAGCAACGAAGAGAGAAAAGAAGATGTGCACATTTCAGTTTTGTCCAAAGAGGCAAACCAGGTTCACGCAGCATTGTTGTATTATCAGCTCCAACCACTTTGAAAAGAACCCACAAGAAAGACTTTTTGTTTGCATGAATGTCGTTCTGAGAAAGCTTATTTTAGTTCACATGTCCCTGTATATATCAATGTGGTAAAAATATATTGTTTATTGAATTAACTGTAATGTACGATTTACCTTCAATAAATTTACTTGATATAACACTTCACTTCATGGCTGTGATTTTGATTCGAGTGCTTATTATAAGGAAGAATTATGAGTCTGCATGACATCTTTATCCATTATTTTGTCTTTACATGCTATAGAAATCTATAACAAACGTTTGTGAATATTAATGTAAATATTTGATTCATAATAAAACAATAAATGCAACATAAACAATTGTTAGATAAAATCTAACACGCGAGTAATGGCGTTACAAAAATATGCGCGAGTAACGGCGGATTAAGAAATAAGTAAACAATTCTATTCAGTGGAAGGACCATAAGTAGTTTACCATTAAGTCATCTAAAACACAAAGTGTGACTACATGTTTTCCCAGAGACATTATAAAACGTGTCACATTCCTCGCCTGCGTAAACAGGGACAAGTTGTAACGCGCGCTAGAAAAACAAAATAACAAGTCCAGAAATATATAACTACAGAGATAGCGGAAATAGCAAGAAGAAACGAAACGCTATAGAAAGCTTCTCGCTCTTTTGGAAACGAAAAGTCGACCAGACAATTCGGGAGGCGAGGACGGATCACTACGTGAATAATACTGTTACGAGCCATCGTTTCCGAAGCAACAGAAAATCTTCAAAGAGATATAGAAGAGGTAAATTGCTTTATATTAAGATGAAATGCAAATAACAGTAAGCTTATTTAAGAAATTTCGTGCATAAACTTTAAATAGTAGTTGGAAGTGGGGAGTTCGTACGAGCAGTGTGAATGCTAAACTCATACTTCGATGTCTCCTTCTTTTCCAGTTTTTTTCTTTATATTGTTTGTTCTTTTTGGCCTACTGTGGTTGTTCATTCATTGGTATCTTAGCGTGGGATTTCACTGAAACTGATGTAAGATCTGAAAAGAACGAAATATAAAATCCCTACGCAAGCTAACGCGTGGCCACACAACGACAGAAGGTCGCGAGGGGCACCACAGAGCTGGCTGCCGCGACGCCCCCTGATTTCCACTACAACCCTTCGCGGTCGCATACGCCACAAGTAAGAAAGTTCCAAACGGAATTACAGTAGTTTGAACTTTCATCTAAATGTATATGATTTAAGAAAATATAGGAATCCGTTATCAAGTGTTTGAGAGTTATTTTGAAAGTGGCACTGTATCAGTATAATCAATCGTTCTTATGTTTGGAAAAACAAGTAAAAAAATTACTATGAATTTTGTAAAATAATTGTTTCACATAGTGCGATTGTAAACTTTCTATAAAAGAAAGAGAATAATATAAATATAAAGAGAAAGTAAGCAGTTTACAGGACTTACTAAAGATAACTATTGAAAAGTATTGTGTTGCATGTAAAAAGACAATACAATCAATTTGTTTTTTTTTTTTTGTGTAAATGTGAGAATATAGAAAGGAGAAATGTTAAGATAGGAAGATTTTTTCTTAAAATCTCTGTCAATTATTTAAAAAGGGCATAGGATTAAATTTTTTGATTGATAGTAGCAAATGTGTGTACGAAAGGTGTTCTAGTTATAAGATCTTTTCTTTCATACAGGGCATTTATTGTGGAAGTTTATGTTTCTTTTATACAATGTATGTGCAGCAAGATTCAGAGATTATAGTATAATTTGTGAATCCTGAATCCTGTATTTTTTTTGTGTGTTTGACTGTCATCCGACTGAGATTGGTTTAATAATTGAGGATATAAATTCGTCCCCCTCGACAGTCGGTCATAATAGGAAACTAAAAGGTACTGATGATTACGAGAATGTATTACGTACTGGTTTGAAGTGAAAGAAAAAAATGTCGTTGCGGTCGGTTTTGTCAGAGAATGTTTTATTTCAACTTGGAGATTAAAGCATCAACTAACGCTGTCCCTGTTGGACACAGATGGTACACTGATGTTCGAAACTCGGGAAGGCACGAAGAGACGTTTTTATCTCTTACGTATAATCATCAAAGCTACTCTGCGGGAAGCGCAAGTTAATTTAATGTCATGTTAATTCTCCCTTTGTGTACTCCAAACTAGGTACAGAGAATCATCTCTCTCCAGCGCCGAAATGAAATGCAGACGGAGGATTCCGACTGGATTGACAACTGCTTGCGATAATACAAGAAGAAAATTAAACGGAAGCAACGACCCTGAATGTCAACTACAGCTAGAGAGTTCTTTCTTGTTCGTATGTTTTTATACGTCAACAAGAATAGGTTCTGAGGAGCAAATTGAAGTTCCATAAAAAGAACAATGAGGGGAAAAGGGGGAAGGGAAAACAACGTTTGTAATTCTGAAGATCACAAAAGTGAACTTACAAATATCTGGGTGTCTCGAGGAGATTTTTACAATTCATGTGAACAAATACTGATAGAAAAGTAATAAAAATGTACAAAACAATACCATAGGTACACCACAGGCTAATACAAATAATCCATATTAAATTCTACATGACGTATTGGACGACATAAGTGAAGACTCCAATTGAAAGCTATAGACACAAGATGAAAATGTACATAACGCACAAAGTTAAATTCGATTTCTCGAGAGCACTGTCATTTAGTAAAGTAGAAAATTTTAAACACTCATTAAATCGCAGCTTCAGATGCATTGCATCCAAATCTGGCGCGCAAGGGTGGGGTTCCAAATTTCCAGAACAGTACCACATGAACTTGAATTATTCCGTTGGACTGAGTCATTTGAATGTACACAAACGTGTTTCGTTAATTCATGAACGAGACTGAGAAATACTTCTGATTGTACGATAGAAGGAACATGACAGAAACGTGTCGGAGGAAATTGGAGAAGCAATAAATGAAACGTGTTGATGATCGTTTCTGTCACACGTAAAAGTAATATCACTGTGGCGGAGTAACGTACAAACATCTCTCGTATCATATCAAATCTACCTCGTATCAGTTCTCAGTGATCAGTTTAACCTTTTCTTTTCGTTTCATGTCACATATTTGTAGTAATCTGATGACGGATGATTTGCAATCAAATACAATGTGACCATTAATGTTAGACTAAATCAATTGTCCGTTCGCGCCTGAACCATTTCATCCGTCAAACTCAGATCCACTCTCACCGTATCTTATGAAGTAACGAAAATGGCGAGGTGACATATTATCGAATAATGAATATTGATTTCGGATCCTTCAATTACTAACATCATGAGCCTCGTATGTGATAGACACGTTACAAACGGAGAGGTGATAAAATTCCTCCTCTGCGGGAACGGCTCACCCTTCCGCTGACAGGATTTGTCCCGCCTCCGGGTATCACCCTCAGCGGTGTACCTCCCCAGTTGAAACAAGGGAAGATTCCCACTGGCTTCACGACATATGTTTGAGTGTGTGTGTAATGGAAGAAAAGAGGTCAAGAATGAGTCAAGAAAAATTACTCATGGACGTGGTCCACTTGTTGGGACTCTGCTTAAACATTTCCTTGGGATTGATCGGAGTCACCACCGATCAAAGCAGTCGATAGTTAGAATTTTACCCCGAGATGAGTTTGAATTTGACCAGTGCCTTCGTAATGTCATAAACCCGCCATCATCAGGTCTCTCACTGAAGAACAACTCAATCAAATGTTACGGACCGAAAGATACTTCTTCTTTAGTCTTCAGTCTGGTCATCTTCTTTGGTCTTTCTATTCTTTCAGACAGACGAGAGTTAGATGATTCATCTAGATGGCTCCACAGTATTATAATCATGATGGGTTTTCTTGGGAGGGTATAATCAAGGTAGTTTTCCATTGCTTTCCCTGGTGTACTGAATGAAGTGATATGGTGATGATGAGGGGGTGAAAGGACTAGGACGATGGTGGGAGGTGGCAGGTGGCAGGTGAGAGGTTGCAGGTAGGAGGTTGCAGGTAGGAGGTTGCAGGTAGGAGGTTGCAGGTAGGAGGTTGCAGGTAGGAGGTTGCAGGTAGGAGGTTGCAGGTAGGAGGTTGCAGGTAGGAGGTTGCAGGTAGGAGGTTGCAGGTAGGAGGTTGCAGGTAGGAGGTTGCAGGTAGGAGGTTTCAGGTAGGAGGTTTCAGGTAGGAGGTTGTAGGTAGGAGGTTGTAGGTAGGAGGTGGCAGGTAGGAGGTGGCAGGTAGTAGGTGCCAGGTAGGAGATGGTAGGTAGGAGGTGGCAGGTAGGAGGTGGCAGGTAGGAGGTGGCAGGTGGCAGGTGGGAGGTGGCAGGTGGCAGGTGGGAGGTGGCAGGTGGGAGGTGGCAGGTGGCAGGTGGGAAGTGGCATGTGATCGTTAATTTTTAAGCCATCCAAGCATTCGCCAGAGAAACGACAAAAAAACGACGGCCGGTTGGCACCCATATCTCCCGACTTCGAAATCAGCGCGCCACGCACTGAGCCACTTCGCTCGATCCAAAGACGCTACCACTGAGCTCTCGCAGCAGGTGAGGATTCCCGAAGACGAAGCGCGCGGCGACGGCACAGGCGTCGGCGCCGCGTCACCACCAGCGCCGCGTCGCGTCGGGCCGCCCGCGT
Source organism: Acheta domesticus (assembly GCA_031308135.1). Lineage (NCBI taxonomy): Eukaryota > Metazoa > Arthropoda > Insecta > Orthoptera > Gryllidae > Acheta > Acheta domesticus. The sequence continues at coordinate 73,490,638 of JAHLJT010009436.1, read as the reverse complement.
TGCGAGGGCGTCGCGACGGAGGGAGTGACAGTTCATTTGCGCAGCGTCTTTTCGTCGGGCCCCGGTTCGTTTTCTCTCTTAATTGGAGTCCCTGCCCGCGCCTTCGCTTCCGCCGGCAGGTAGCGCCGGCCCGCCGTCGGAATGGGATTGGCGCTGCCCCGCGCCGCGTCGCCTCTCCGCGCTAAGCGGATCGCGCTAGTGAAACTGTTTGTCCTTTCGTTTTGTTCGCAGCACGCGCTGATTCCGAAGCCAACTCGACTTACCCGGAGTTCTAAGAAATCGACTGGAATTCGCTTCTTTAAAGTTTGCTCACGAACAAATGCGACGGCTCGCCGTTGGCGAAAAGGTTATCGGGTTGTCTCCGCTGTGCTTTTAGTTCGCTATCTAATCATCGAAATACATTTTGCTCTACGAATGAATTTCCATCGTCTGGAAAACAATTAATTACTTAAAATTCGAATAATTTAGTCTGTTTGGTGCAGGCAATGAAATGAATTATAGAAATAAATGGAGTTAAAGACAAGTATTATTAATATTACTATGATTATTTTTATAACGTAGTATTAAATAGGTTGTATTTTAAATATTGCAAATTTTACGCTAACTACGTAAATGTAAACAAAACGTTAACTACCAACATAACAATTATTTTATGTTCTAAATAAAATACTTTATAAACACAGCAATGTTCAGTAATACACAGAGATAAATGAGTTGTTTCTGAGACTATATACAAATTTTATGTCGTACTAACTTGAATTGCCATTTTTATATAAAATTGAATGTATGTAAGCTCTTCAAAACCAACTGCGACAATTGGTCCCAACTGTAATATGAATACTTCTGAGCGACGGAGAAAAAAATATAGTAGGAATTGTTGCGATACAAAATGACCCAAAGTATAGTTGTTTTTTTTAAATATAGTTTGCTATCTGCAACGTATCTAGACTGCTTGGTTGTTCGGCTTTTCCGTGAGGCCGGGTCTGACTCATGTGGAGCGGTAAATATACAGGTGTCTCAAAATAAATGTTCCATGGCATATTGTGAGATCGAAGACGATCTTTTCTTGCCAATGAATATGACGTGTGAAATTTCATATCACTAAGTTACATTATTTGCCCCTTATTGGCAGGCTACTCGCAATGCACTAATGTTTGGCGGATCACATTCTGACGCAGTCGATGAGATTTTGGTTCTTAGCTAGACACCAAATCATAATGAGTGATTTACTTATGAAGATAGAATGTCACGTATGCGATTATAAAATTTCCTACCACACGATTATTTGTAAAATAATCTTTAATAATCTGTTTAATAATCTGTCTTTAATGGTTCTGTATGCCCTGGAAGTTTGTAACGTTGATTATGGGTAATCTCCTGTGTACTTGGGCAAAGTCGAGTAATCTGCAATAATCTCTTAAAAAAATCAAAATTACTGAGCGATTTAATCACAGTTTGTAATTGTTCAAATAAAATATTTAATACACCAAATACAATTAAGAAGTAATCATTAAATGAGTAATCGCTTTCAAATTAAAAATATGAAATAATATTGCTTATTGTAAAAGCAATTGATTGTACTTTCCTGTCCATTACAAGACTCCTTTCTACGCATTCACGCTCAATTAATGAAGCATTTTAGTTACTCTATTTTCCAAGAGAAAGAAAACGTACACTGTCTTGTTTGGTAAGTAACTCCAGGCCAAGTAAGACAAAGTTTCCTTTCGTTCTCAAGGTATTTCCGAAGCTTTCACTAGAGATAGCGTAGCGTTTTTAAAACTTCTATTTACAAAAACTTCTCTCCCGCCTTGCTGTGCATTGAGCGGAGGGCCACGCCCAGCTCTTTCGGCGCCCGGAGGCCGGTTGGGGGAGTGGCCCACGGGGCGAGAACATGGGCGCGGCGCGGCGTCAGCACCATCACCTGTCAATCTCCGGAGCCGCTAATAGAGGGATCAACCGCGCCTCGCCCCTCCCTCGCACGCCCCGCCCCGCTCGCGTCCCGCTCCGAGGGCGTGGCGCCGTCAGGGAGGCCTCGTGGGCGGCGCTCGCCACTTTCATCTCGCCTAAACTCCCTTATCATCGCCCGCTCCGCTCCGTTCCGCATCCACCCTGCATTCACGATGACTGACATGCAGTTTGCGAAAAGCACACACTTACTAGAGGCTTATAATTGCGCGTGAGAACATATCTCGAGTTGATCTTCAGACTGACGTGCCGTACAGTACATTCAATGCAAAACCAAAAATACTTACGTACAATATATTCACAAACTGCATCTGGGCTTTTCATACTTTCAAAGAGTACAATTGCATATTCGGATACTCTTCTAGCTTTCTCCCAGTTCGCCTCAGTTGCGCACTCTGTTTCTTTCGTAATAACTCGTTTTGGTTTCGTTTCCATGATTGTTCAGATACTTAAACTCATATTCTTCAAGAATTTCATCTCACCTAAATTCTCTTATCATCACTCGCTCCGCTCCATTCGCATCCACGCTGCATTCACGATAACTGACACGCAGTTTGCGAAAAGCACACACTTATTGGAGGCTTATAATCGCGCGTGAGGACATCTCTCGAGTTACAAATATAATGTAGAGATTCGTGAAGGTAGGTCAATAAAAAGTTGTTTTTTTTACATAAAATATATATGTCGCTTAACACACTCCTTAATACAACTCTAAGGTAGGTAATACAAACGGTCAAAACGTTGGCATCATAAGAAACTCGACCTGATGAGTCTATATTATATTTATTATACGAGGTCAAGATCGACAGAAAGGTTTCTCGAATTGAGCTACAGACTGACATACCATACAGTACATTCAGTGGAAAACCAAATATACCTCAGTACAATATATTCACAAACTTCGTAAGGTCTTTTCATAGTTTCAAACAGTTTATTTGCATTTTCGGATGCTACTTTCATCGCTTTCTCTCAATTCGCCTCAGCTGCGCACTTGGTTTCTTTCTTTCTTAATAACTCGTTTTGGTTTCGTTTCCACCGTTGTTCAGATATATAAGCTCAGATTCTCAAGACATTGAAGAATCTTTCTCTTTTTCATTTTATCAATAATTATCATCCTACCCTCTTCTAAACAACGCATTTATACTTAGGTTTTTCTATCTTGGCGCACGGGGGGTGTCAATAAAATGGAATATCTCACGGTATTTCGTTTCGTTCTCGGTTGTGCCGCTAGGAGTAGGATGATCGTGACTGCATCGAGTATTGCTGGCAATCATGCGATTCCTGGCAGCACAACGGAGAACGACGCGAAATACCGTGAAATATTCAATTTTATTGACATCCACCCCCCGTGCGCCAAGAGAACCGAAGTACAATTCCGTTTGTTTATTTTTAGTAACTTTCCTTTCTTCCGTTGCGACTAAACAATTTCCATTTCCATCCGGTCTCCACGCAAGTTTCCGATCCCGAGTAGGGACGCGGCCGTCCCACCGCTTTTCAAAAACTCGTCTGAAGCTATCCATCAATTTCTTATCGAGCTTTCATCTCACCCTGACCTCATACTGTCGAGCCCTTCTGCGTACTCAACTCTATTAGGTATGGATGTTGCAACGATTCGACCGATTGTAGCAATACATTCATTGAGTTAAACAGTGACTACATGGTTGATTTACGATAAAAATAATTTTAAATTTATCATTACACATCAAAGCCGAACATTTTTGTTTGAAACTTCCTCAAATTTTCAACATTCAGAAATATTTTTTACAGTTTTTCTAATGCGGTGGTAATATTAAATAATAATAATATATAATACTGCATAAAGATAATATATAACAAATATATAAATAAAATAATATATAATATATCATATTATATAATAATATTAATGAAATCAAAATCCACCAAACGAAATTTGGATTTAATAGTTATAATATTTACATTATGACGCCAAGGAGTGTTAGTACTGTAAACTTAATACCACCGAAAGAAAAGGTAATTTTAAATGTATGATATACAACTTTACAAATATTATAAGCAAGTGCAACTATCTTATGAGAGTAGTTAACGCCGGTATATAACACATGTTTAAGATTTTGACCTAGAAATATTGTAACAGGCTTTGGTATCACTTTTAAATCTACAAAATTATTAATATTTTCACTATTTATCAATATCGGTACATTCCTTTCATCATTTTAAATCGATCTTAAAATTTCAGTTAATTAAACATAGCATTCCATATTGTCACTTACTTTTCTTTAACAAACTGATGATTGTTATAATTCATATTTTTCTCATAAAGACCTTATCTTTTGGTACTAGATATTCTTCTTTTGTCACTGATTTTTTGCGATACAGATTACACTATCAATGCAAATCTATTCTCCATTTTTGAAAAATATCCATCAAATTTGAGAATCAAAATATAAAAATGTAACCTAAATATAAAAAATATGACTCATTAAACTTGCTACAAAGAAACTATTTTGTGAAACAGCATATTTGACGTGAATATAATGTAAAATACATTTTTTTCTTTGCCGGATCCGAGGACTAAACGACGTAACATCAAAAAGGATGATAAGCAGCTCAAGTTAGTGCAGAACGCCAGGTAACTCGTTTCGTTGCCCCTCCTTCAATGACGTGTCGAATTTTCGCGGAAATTGGATGAAAGAGCTATCGCTCAGTGATCGTACATAATCTCCTGGCACAGCGCGGGCGGCCAAGGGAACAGGGAGGAGATAGCGCTCACTTTTAATTGACAAACGGTCATTTCCCTGCCGCCGTCATGGCCGAGATGGCGGAAAATTCAGACAAAGCCTCTCGCGGAGCCCTGGCTTTTAAACAAATATATTTATTACTTGTTCAATAAACAATATTTCTTAAGAAGTTTGAACAATTTTTATTATATAATAATATCTTTGGGAAATAACAGATAAATTAAGGTAATATATAATAAATTACCTGTCTTCATTCAAAATAACGGGAAAATATATTAAATCATGAAAATAATTGTTGAAAGTTAATATTGTAAGAACAAGAGTGATGAAAATATATAATATTTAAAAAATAATAAATGATTATTTAAGGGGGAGCAAAATATATTTTGAAAAATCCAATCGATTACCATCGAACACCCTTGTTGAGCAATCAACTCGAAAGAATGGAAAAGTGTGTTGATAAACAAATGTACGTTGAAATGTTACGTTTACTCAAACATACGTAAAGCATGTACGTAAAATCGCAACGAGATGCTGAGGTTTTCTTTTCGAATAATCAAATACACTTCATTCGCAAAGATCTTAGTATTAAAAATAGCTCTTTTATTTAAGTAATTAATTCGCGGTACTTCATACATTGTTCTCAGATATAAATACACACTTCACAACACAAAATATTCACAAATCATAATGTAATTTTAATGTAAATACATTAAAAATGTTAATAGATACACACTGTTCTAATACTGTTGACGAAGATTCAAATATTTATGGATATAACGTCGTATATAATGAGATTAAGCAAAATTTATGTTGCTGATATTTTTGATCCCTTTACATTGAACAAACTGATAGAAAATGTTTACTATGAAAGGCAGCTAATAGTGATTTTTTACCAAATATTAACATTTTTATATTTCTTTAAAATTTAGGGAATCCTTCATAAACTCTGAAAATAATTAAATCCAAATACAGGTTGTAATGCAACCACTCACGTCGGGTGCCGATTCTTTGAAATGAAACCGGGGGGGGGGGTCACATCACAGGGTGGACGCGCCGTCACGCTGAAGGTGTGACGGTCGTTCCGGCAAAAGTGCGTGGACACATTTATTAAAAAAACTGTTTTTGCGGGCATAAAACACAGTTCTTGGCTATTGATAAATGATGGCGATGAAACTTACATAATGATGAGGTTGTAATTACGTCACCGCGAACGGGATTGCTCGCCGACCGATGGGCTGTCGCGGCCGAACCTCAGGGGCGACGCTGGAGCGTTGGAACGCGTGCCTGACGGTCACAGTAGCCCCGGGGATGAATGCTCCGGCGCGCGAGGAGTGTGTCCCTAATACGGTTGTTCCAGAAGTCTATCATTTGTTGGAGACACAAAGAGGGTTAGATTTATTGTTCAGGGTTCGGGACTCCCTAGGAAACCTACGCAGCTAGGCGGAACTAATCAGGCGAGGCTGGAGACTCAGTAGTTTGCCCGAGCTTCTGCTAATGTGACATGACGCTGGGGTGGCGATGTGCGATGGGTCATATGATACATCGCAAGGTTATTCTCACATAAAATGTTATGAGAACACATCCCAGTCATTTCTAACAGCTTATGAAAGGCAGATTATTGTTTGATTCTTGTAAGCTCATTTAGCAACAATTTTTGTTTACACATAACGCACTCTGTAAGGCGGTAAAAAATATTTTCAACAATTCGGGTTGAGAAAAAATAATATATCAATGGCTCGCACGTTTAAAACATTTAGATCAACAAAAACATCTAGATCAACATCTAAAAATCTAATACATTTGAGATTTTTAAAAATCTCAATAAATATATATTCAGGGAGATAGAATATATAACAATGAAATTTTTGAATTGCGATTACTAAATTAGCAAAATATAAATTTGATTTGTAATAGGAAAATAAGTATATGTTATAGACTTAAAAAGAGAAATACTGGTTTTAAGCACGAAAACATTTCGGTGGGCGTATCGTCATAATAATAATATACAGCGCGATTTTAATAGAATCCCAATACTACTTGTAGATACCGTTAATCTGGAAAATGCCCTGGAGATATAGCGTCTTCGAAAAACAACTTGAAGCAAACCGGAATATTGCATTTCCATAAAGCACCGTATTAATTTTCGTTTCCGGAAATGGGAAATTCATCCACCCGCCTAGGAGCAAAGCATGAGCACAGGAGAGTTCATAGATCAGCCGTACGTTCATTTCACAAGGGTATATTTGCTCGTAGGCTCTAGGACTCAAGCACACAAAGGACGAGACAGAGCCGAATGTGCAACATGAAGCAGCAATCCGGGCTGCGCGACGCCACAGTCACGCGCCCCGTGCACCACATCGCCCCTCCATCGCCCACGCCCACGCCCGCCGCCCCCGCCCTCCCGCCCTCGCCCGCCGTCTCATCGGTGCGCCGCCGAGCGTCGAGGCGCGCTGCGTAAGTACGCCATTATGTAGCGGCGACGCATTACACAAACACGCCGTCGCGACGGCAGCGCGCCGCTCCGCGCCGCCTCGCAGCAGACGCCCCCTCCGAAGTAGACGACGATGGCAGCGATTCACAGGCGAAGGCTGCGGCGACAAGAGCAGATAGAGAGGGGATTGGAGCGCTGGCGATGCAGATGCGGGAGAGAGGTAACTATCGGAGTGATGATGGTGGTATGTGTGGGGGGATGGTAGAATGTTTTAGAGGGGGAGGCTGTAGCTACATGTCAAAGTAGAGTGGAGATTGTAACGTTGAAAGTTGTGCCAGAGTGAGAATGATGGACGTAACGTTCGTAGGGTTGATGGAGGTGATGATGGTTGATGTGAGTGATAGTAAAGCAATTCACAAGCGATGGCTGAAGCGAGTGGAAATGGAACGGATAAAAGGGGCAAAGTGATGGAGACAGTGATGAAAATAGTCATGAAGACAGTGATGAAGGTAGCGATAGAAGAAATAAGTATAGATACGGGAAATGAAGGAGCAGCGCGTGTGTTGTGATCAATACTGTGATTACTTTAAGGCGTGATCCAATACACACTGCTCTATCATCCTATGGTTGCTGAACTTACGAGTACCTTGGGGGACCACTGGTGATGGATTAATAATTAATAGGTTGCAAGTCACAAGTCTTGCGTTCCTGAAAGTGATCTTTTAGGTGCTGTCATCATTACTCAGAATGAATTAAAAGATATGTAAAGTTAATACATATAATTTAATTAAACAAACATTACAATGAAATTATGCTAATGGAATTGTGATTCCTTGTAAAAACGTAAATCATCAAATTGAATAAGTACACACATGGTGTAGCTATATTTGAATATACCATGTCATCATTTAATTACTGAGAATTGTTAAGATTGACAGTTTATGCACGTGGCATATGCAAAGATTACAAAGAAGTTAGACTGTGATTGACAGTGATGCTGTAAAAATAGGCAATTGTTACTCCTGGCATTTGGAAGCAGCGATGTGTGAGCCAGCGGCTGGTGGCAACGGAAGCCGGGCCAGAGGTGAACTAGGGGGGGCTGGCAGGCTAGCGCGCTCGGTGCCCCCTTTGAGGAGCCCCAGAAATACATGCACGTCGCATGGCGTAGTCAATGAACTCACAATGCAGTTAAGAAACATCCACGGCAATAATACATTGTTCACTTGCCATGCTGGAAGAAAATAGCTAGTGTGCCGTGAGCACTTTCACAAATGAATAATTACTTGCATGAAGAGCTACTGTTGTAAGCACACTATGGAACAGAGTACATTGCGCAACACGTGGAGAACGGAATTCTGCATCACGCGCACAAATGTTCACTTGAAACATGTTTCGGATCAGGGCAGTTGGTGCCACTAATTAGTTCATCGTACAATACTCTAAACTATTGGAACAATGTTAAATTGATCTTGCACACGCATATATATAATACATTGCGAAGTGAAGATGTTGCAATGTGAGTGCAAGCTCTGCACAGCACGGTGTGCACGCGGCAGAGGTTTTGTCTCAATTAATTTCAGACCTCGCGTCGCTTCGGACGCCATTTGCCTCTTCGCGCAAGTTCTGGTGGTAGCCCATCAGGGTGCGCGTGATACGTGATGACAAGATTGCAATGAAGTATCTTTGATTTGTTGATGAAGCAAATCATGTGAACATGTAAAATATTAAATATTGAAAATTGCAATTTACTTTATATAGCTAACTTTTGAATAATTGAATTATATGTGCAAGGGTTTGCATTAGCGTAGGCAATTTCTTGGAATTGCGGTAGGCATTGGTGATGTGGCCCTTCTCGGAATTGCGAGTCGCTGTGGCAAACGTATTGTACAGATGAACAAAATACATAATAAAAATGTTGTACAAGTAGGTTAATCATAAGCGATGGGCATATAAAAGTAAGTAATAAATATATTGCTTGTTCGAACAGGAAATGACGAAGTGATCAAATGAAGAGCTAGAACACAGATTAGAGAGGTGTTTGGTACTGGAAATGATGTATGTGAAGAGCATGTGGTTACATAGAGTGAGTTTAGGATTCAATTAGGGTATTAAGTCTGAGAGGACGATGAAGTAAGATGTTTAAACACAAAAGCTGGACTGCCAACAACGAACAAAAGTAATGGAAATAATGGAAACAATACAGACGGTGATGCGTCAGAGAAAACCTTGTGGATGATATTCACACATGAGGAACATAAGAACGTTGGATGTAAGGATCGGAAAAGATCGACAATATGTATTAATGATAGGGATGATAAAAGTGATGAGGCACATGAAATCACAGACGTTATTGTAAGCAATACGAATGGCGGTGGCAGCAGAGTGAGGCACGTGGCAGGACGGTGGCATGAAAGGTTGCAGGAAGAGATTGGAAGTAAGAGATGATAATGACGTAAGTAATAATGCTTTGGAGCCCCTACCATTATCCTTGTTTTCTAGTTAAGAAATTATCTGGGGAAACTGGAACATTAGATTCATTGAAAACATTAATCTTTTAATCTACTTTATAAATCTGAGATAAACAATGGTATGTAATTGCATTTTTAGAAGATAAAAACAGAAGCAAAAAGATAAGGGCAAACAGGACGAAGACGTGGTCATCTTTTGAGAAGTCTCCTGTGACACTGGGAAGAAAACCAACTATAAAAAGAACGTAGGCTGGAAAAACCGCAGGGATAAGAGTGAAAGCGACCGCAGCGACTCTATGGATGACGGTTGAGAATACGACAGCAACAAAAAGACGTAAGTGAGTGATAGTCATGTGCAGGGATGACAGCAGGGACAAAGGAAGAAACAAAGGCAAAGAAAATGAAAAGGACAGAAACAACGTGCAGACCATGTAGCTTTCTTCCGCAGCCGCCTTCGCCGCCCTCGCTTGGTGCAAATTTTCTGTCGAAAGGAGAACGTGAAAGCGGAGACATGGACCGCTTTCACAGATGTCGGAAGGGCGATGTCACCAATAATAAAGACAATAAGCAAGAGGAAGTAACAGAACGAACGATGGTCAGAAGTATTCAGAAACGTCGCTGCTGATATCAACAGAGATTTTGAAACTTTACCCTTTAATGAGGCTAATATCTAAGCATACATGGAAAAACGCGTGAAATCCTACCGAAAACCCGATTTGTCCACTACAATTTCCACAAGGTTCGAACGGTATTTAAACAACAGCCTCAGCGGTGGCAACAAGTGGCCTGGCCACAACACACGGGACGGCTCCCGCAAATAGTAAAATATACGACAAGAATAGCAGTAAAGACGAAGAGGGGTATCCTTCCGAAGTCACCGACCTCACCAGGAACTAACGTCCAAGCAAAATGGGATGGTTGTGGGGCAGAAACGGGAGACGCATCCGTGCATGTCGGCAGGGACGATGGCAGGATCAGTAAAAACAAAAATATCGGCTGCAGTAGCAATACCAGAGATGAGAGTAAGAACAGCTAAAGTAATTCCGCGAATGACAGAGACAATGGAGGTTGTAATCTTCTCGTTAGGAAGAAGAGCTGATTCGAAGACAAGGAAAGCAGCCTACAAAGAAATAAGAGTGGGTGAATATCGTTCTCGGGTGAGTCAACAACTTAGGACATTATACCCGTAAGTGTAGTGCGTGCCGTATTCAGAGACGATCAGTGGTCTTCCTCCTGAGGGGCGTCATTTCCTGTGCGGATCTTAACATCGGTTTACGTTTTTCTCCCTCCAGGAATTTTCTCATGACTAGTTAAAAACAACCAAATACTCTCACAACGCGCATGGTAGTGTAGTGCATGAAATAATACGAATATATGTGTGTATAAGAGAATTGTATGGAAGGTATTCTGCGTAGGTCAAGGACAAGGAAAGGAAGATCTCGGGCGGTCTGTGACGCAGTTTTTAGAGTACTGCTCTGGCATACTTCAAGAATTGATCGAAGAAACGACAGAAAACTATTTATCAGTCGTTACAACTCTCCTCCCAAAATTAATCCATATACGTAGCTATACTCCAATATAAACCTACTGGCACTTCAACGTCTCGAGATGGACGAAGACGGCAACATTGTCATCCAAACAAAAGCGTCATTATGACTTGAAGTCTTGGTGTTAGAGCTCCCGATTGGATATCATAGTCATCGGAGTATGGTGTCGTAAATCCGCTCCCTACCGAGACTCGACCCCTAGGACCTCCAGATGTCACCGAGGCAATGTCACCAAGACGATGACACCGAGCAAGGCCGTCTAGAATAGAAGGCCTGCTCCACCGCCGAATGACGTCACGAAGGGTGGCTGGCAGGAAATGCCTGCTGACCAAGCGCCGCGGAGTACTCTCCGCAGTTTCAGATAAATATATTTCTTAAAATCGCACGTAAACGCGTACTCGTTTAATTTAGAACAAATTAATGAGACATTAAGCCTTCTTGGCGATCAAGGAAATTTATTTTAGTTATTTTTATTAAGGCATTCCGGTATTGTACGATTTTTGTACATGTAAATTTCGCCTAAAATATTGTGAAGACTTAAATTGACTAATACATTAATCATAATGTTTATTGAATCAATTTTTTTATAGTATATAATTTTGTAAATTCATAAAACAATTTGCTGTTATCATTGATACTAATAAGTATTTAGATAACATTAAGTAACTTCAAGATAAGAATTAAATTTGCGTTTTATCCTGCTCTATTTTTTTCAAATTGTCTTCATTAATTTATTGTGAAAAACCTTATGTAATGCACGGTTTTCAGCTGCTTTTCTGATGACCATATTAGTAATTTAGTATATATGACATTTTTGTAAGAAAAAGTAAAATTGTATTCATCTATAAGCTTATCAAATAAAAGTTGCAAAAAATAAGGGAAGGAATAAGGAAAAGGAAGATAAACAATATTTTATCCAGAAAGTACTCTCAGTTCATGTAACACTACATGAAAATTTACAAAATACAATTAAAATACATAAAAATAATTTTTGCAATGCTTTAATGTTTCCTATTTTCCCTTCACTTTTCTGATCTTTCGTCTTGCATCCTTGAAGTCATGACACTTGTCGTTCCTTAATTTACAATAATTATTTAACAAAATATTCGCCATACACATTACACAATGTTCAATTAATGTGGAAAGTATTTCTCCACAATTACAAACTTTGTTTTCTATTACTTGAATATCAAATTTCTCTAACACTAAGCTCTTTAACATAGCTCTTTGATTTTCGTGCTTCAGGAAGTTAACTTCAAAATCTTCCGATATTAATACCTGAAACACCTGGAAACAGCAAACAACTACCCTAGTCACAAATTCTGTGGGCCATTTTAAGCCGCCTCGATTTAATGAATCGAAATAAAATCCAGTAGGATTTTCTGTTTCCAAGTCTCTTCCTTTTGTTAACATGTTTCTACAGAATTCACACACAACTCTTCGACTGATCGATGACGCAACGTATCCTGCAATATAAATTAGTGAGGCTACGTCTTTGTTATTAAGAGCAATATTGTCAGACAAAGACGGAACATCCTGAAATTGACTATAAATATTCACATCCTCTGATATGTTGCCATCATAATCACAATTGAAAGATTTTAAAGTGAAGGAACCTTCACTAGCTGAACACAACTCTATTAAATTAATTACCTTCAGCTTTCTTTCCGATTCAAGAATTTGGGAAAGCGATACATGATAATTTCCACCGCTCATTTGCCGAAACTGCCCAAATCTTCCTTCCAAATTATCCGTTTGAAACTTTCCCAAAAGAACATACGATTGTCTTTTGATATTTAACAAATATTTACTGATATATATGAGACATTTTGTTGTATGTAATAAAGCTGTATGTGTTTCATATGTCAGTTTACCGCTTCTGGAAACAGGACCTGTTTGGGGAATACTGTCCCAGTGCTCTAACCAAACACAAAAGTGTTTCAAAAACTGCAGGTTTTCACTCTCAAGTGACTCAATAGGTTTTTGAAAAGAATCCCTAAATCGAAGTCCTTTGTTAGGGGTCTTAACATTTATTATTTTCCACCACTTTAAAATTATCTCCAAAAAATGTTTAGTGCCACTAACTTCATCACCAAGACCAGTTTTATTCTTGAAGATTTCATGCTGCAACCCAGCTATTGTTTTCTCATCAAACAATTTCACTGCTATTTCAACCTTTTGACGTTCTATTGACGTGGGAAACAAAACCTTCCTGCACAATGCTGGGCACAGTTTTATACAATCATTTTTTTTCAAGATCATATAATTTCTTCAAGTGAGAAATACTTGCTGTGTTTATTCTGTCAAGATTGTCAAAATCAGGTACAAAGAAAGTCTGATCTCCATCTCTTTGATTTAGCCAATTGTTTCTAATTGCTTTCAATAAGTGAACAGTATCAAAAAGAATAAATATTTGTTTACCTTCCTGGAAAGGACTTTCAAAAGATAAATTAAGTTTACCACCACAAATTTTTTGAAACATGTTTCTGTTCACTCTATTGTTATCGGATATAAGTGAAAGAATTTCAAATCCACACATCTTCACAAATTCAATGACACTTAATGTTTGTGTATGTAACTGATCAGCACTTAAATTTCTCACAGGGAACACAGCTACAAGATCTCTGTTTTTGGAACACACGGAACTTATCATGAAACACTGTAATGTAGTTGCTTCATTTTTTCATTGCCATCAGCAAACCCAACTATTCTTCCATTTTTGTACGCAACATTGGGTTTAACATAAATTTCATCCAAAAGCAAGTTCACTAGTCTCTCTTCACTACGTAGGCTGACACATTTTTCACGTAAATAATGTTTATGCGAAGACTGAAGCCCCGAGGATGTTTTACCACCTAATTTTAATGTCAACTTACGTAAGTAAGAAGGATGAGGCAAAGTTAAAAAATTACTGTCTCTTATCCTTTCATAAACAGAAGAGGAATTATAAAATATTGAGCAAGCCCACATTATGGTTTCAGGTCTGTAAATAGTATGTTTCACGAACAACAACTTAATTTGTTCACACAAAAATTTCATTTTCCGAGATTTATCTTCTTCTGCGTCACAAACCTCTTGCAGCGCCGTAACAATGTGATTCACCTTATCTTCACTGGTGAATTCTGCAGGTGCGTAATTCTTATAGTGGCTTAAAATACAATCAAATTTGCTCCATTTATTGCAAACAAGCTCATCTCCCAACACCCACTTCAATTTATCCGATGAAATCTTGCATCCCAAGTAAAAAACATCAATTTCTAAATTGTTCTTAATGCGTAAAGATACAGTAATCTGGGGGCAATCACGATCATCAATTTTTAATAGTAATACATAGGTACTTTTATAATATATGTCCACTCACTGGAAACCTTTTCCGAAAACATTTTCAGAAATTGTTCAAAATTAGTTATTGTATCTGCTTCACACCATTTTTGAAAATTAATTTTGCAGCGTTCTTCAATTTCCCGATTCCTTTCTTCAGGAGACTTCCTCTTCACTGGAAGCGCCTTTGTCAAATAATGAGGCTGATCAGGAAAGATCGAAGGGAATGCATCTTTCACTAAAGTCGGGTATATTCGTTTCGTAACTATTTCCACACCATCTTGTCTTACTGCCTTGTCTTCGTAGCGAACAAATTTTTTGTCGAAATGTTTCACACATACATAAGAGTACTTGGTTGGGACAAATTTTTTCCTATTTATGCATTTCACCCACTTCTGTCTCAGAGCAGGATCGTTTGGAAACTTGAAAGTTGATATACGTTCCGTCGTTCCGTCATAATTTGACCGACAGCATGGCACACTGCACTTTCTTGGCATTTTACTATAATCTCTCCTGCTTCAGTTTCAAACTACCTTCACAATAGTTTCCAGGTGTTCACTAAAAAAAGAAGGTTTTTATTAGTATTACATAAACATCCAAGCGCCAGCAACAAAAATTAAGCACATACCGTAACTTGGGGAAACTTTGCTCTACCTTTTTGAGGTTTTACTCTAAAGTACTTTTTTTAAAAAATTGTAGAATTTTTCATTGTTTTACAATTTTATTAGCTAGTTTAGTGTTAGAAGCATCTATTGATGTTACTATACGGCACAAAATTTACTTGTGACTTTTATATTTAATTTCTAAGTGCGTGGATTAAAGTTACCATAGGATGTGAATACTTCACACCAGCTTTAAAATATGATACGAGAAATATAAATAAACACAGATAATGAATTCGTAAAATAAACACAATTTACCTATATATTGCCTTCAGTCCAGAAACATTTCACGAGCAACGTAACCCCAAATTACGTTATTACAAAAACATATCCTTGAATTTCAAACCATATTCAATCAATTTTCCTCTTTAATATTCATAAACAAGATATTCTTAACAGAAAATACCATTTAAAGCACAATAATTTACTTTATTTCTATGAAGACAGCATGTGAGCATAGGCACATGCTGAAAATATATTTGATAATTGCACCTCATCCTGAAATCACTCAATACCAGAAGTAAATCATGAATTAACACTTACCTTGCTTCTTGGAAGAAATTGGACGAAGAAATTCCTTTTATGTAGGAAATCTTGCACGCAATATCCATTCACATCTGAGTTTATCCACAACGGCACATGGGAAAACGAAAAATGTTCAGCCACCGATTATGACGTCAGATCACGTGACATTCACATTGGCTCAGGCCTTCTTATATACTCTTCTAGACGGCCTTGCACCGAGCTATCGCAGGCGGCCCTGGCAGGAGCGACAGGGGCCGCGCCGCGCGCGCCTCGTTTACAATGCTAGTATATATGGAAAGTGCAATGTAAAGGAAACTAATTTTTGATAGATAAACTCAAATCACGGAAAATTAAAAGTTCATAACATTTTTTATTATTGTTGAAAACATTATTAATAGATAAAAGTTTATTTTTCAACATATTATTTTGTCTGTTTATTTTCTCATTCCATCCAAGATGTTTCTTTAACTTCTAATCTGCGCAACAGAATTGGCAAGAATTTTTGGCGAGAAAATATATTTAAGTTGTGGAGTAATAATTGCATTATATACTAAATAGTTATCTTTAATATTGCTTTACTAACGTAGATAAATATTTTTGCAATATTTTCTTTTACGAAGTATCTTTGAAGGCTCCGAGTCGAAACGACTTCGCTGGGCGTTCTATGGGGTATAAGAAAGCTGAGAGTTCTAGTGTTAAATCGGAGTGTGGTGTCGAAAATCCGCTCCCCACCGAGACTCGACCCCTAGGACCTCCAGGTGAGCGATGTCACCGAGGCGATGTCACCGAGGCGATGTCACCGAGCTATCGCAGGCGGCCCGCAGGAGCGACAGGGGCCGCGCCGCGCCTGCCCTCGCGCTGCCTCGCACAACGTCCCCGTCGCCACACGGCGCGAGCGGCGAGATAATACGGCGCGCGGGCGGCACCGTGAGCGTGCATGCCGCTCGGCGACAGCGACGGCTCTCCCGCCCTCCGCGCTGCCGCCCGCTTCCCTTTGTGCCATTCACGGCGGGGCGGGGAGAGGAGGGGCGGGGCGGGGCGTCCCCCGCGAGACACGTGTCTACCCACCTGCGTGACGGCGACGCCCGCGACACGACTATCGCGTCGCGCCCGCTCCCTCGTGCCGCCGCCGCTGCCCCCGCCCTCTCACTCGCGGAAGGCGGCGGCGGTCGAAAGCCCTGGCGGAAGGAGGCGGTTGTAAAGACGCGGGGGCGGGATGGCCCTGGCGTGTGTCTGACGGCTCGTCGGCGGAGGGGGGATGCACGTGTTTCTTTTGAAAGCTGAACATTTTAAAATGGCAGAGAGCGTGAAATTGGAACTGGAAACATGCCCATCTCTCTAATTCGTGTAAGAATTTTGGCACGGGGAAGGCCTAAAATTTCGTGGTTTTTAAAAGAATTATATTGAATGTGAATTTTTTGTTTATTTCACTAATTATTTATAATGTATTCATTTGTGATGATGAATTAGTTTCGTTACTTTAGAAAACTAGTAAAAACTATGTTTGTGAATATGTGTTACCGGATTCTGGGGGGTGGGATGTTCCAGCCCTGAAGTAGTCGCTTTTGTAACTGAAGGAGAACCATAGCGCCTGAGGCTGCGAAATGTTCCTCTAGGATCGGGTGCAATAGGGCATGGATGTGAGTTTGCGATTGAAATTTGGAGATCGGGAGGGTTTGGCTTAGGATTCTGATGGTGGCAAATATTTGAAACCAGATGAGTAACTTGGTACACCTTTGGGCTGGGATCCGGCACCTTTCCGCAAATCTAGAGACAGTTGGCTGACTGTCTTTTCTGGAGTTTCCTCTGCTCAACTGCAGGCGGATCCTAAACAGAGCCGAATCTTAAACAATTAACCACATTCCGCGTA
Source organism: Acheta domesticus (assembly GCA_031308135.1). Lineage (NCBI taxonomy): Eukaryota > Metazoa > Arthropoda > Insecta > Orthoptera > Gryllidae > Acheta > Acheta domesticus. The sequence continues at coordinate 73,473,126 of JAHLJT010009436.1, read as the reverse complement.
CAATTCTTCTTTCCTCAGCCTCTTCCCACTTGTTCGACAATCAGTTTATGATTACGTCATTAGCTTTGGGAGGTGGCTGCAGCTCCATGGGAACCCTCCCCACCGGGTATGGTTGTGCTCCTCATCGTTACGGTTTGATATTGGCCGCTTTCAGATAAATAAGAAAAGCTTTAAAATAAAATACATAATTTTTAATTTTTTTCCTAGAACATTCTTATAGCGATTGCCTTTGGGACGGAGCTCCATATTCATAGTGTAACATACCTGAATCGAGAAGATCGTGGTTACGAGGGAAATGTGAAGACACATGCAATTCAATAACGTTCTATGTTCTCTTATGGAGGGAATTGTGAGAGAAACTATGAAAGAGAATTATGGGAGGGAAATATTTAAAAACAACAAACAGTCAGGAAAATATCTAGTTAGGTAGAAAGAAAAATAAATCTGAATCTTTAAAGTTAAGTAAAAAATAAAATTTGTATGTACTGCAGGAATTAACTGGTTTTAAAGATTGTGCGGCAGCAACCTCGTGATTTTTATTGCCGCTGGATCATTAAAACCCTGATCACTCTCTCGGTACATAAATAATTATTTATTGATATTTTCAATATGTCACCTAAGAGAAAATCAGCTTTTGCCTCGGCACGCCACTAATTTGATTTTATTTTCGATCGATAGGAACGAAGCATCCCAGTGTTTGCATTTACCTAATAAGTGACATATATTATTCGTGAATTGCTTCTTGGGTCATCAATGCTTATTGTCATAGTAGTAAAGTTTTCTGGCGAGTACTAGCTATCAATCGTAATCCTTGATAATTATGTTAATTACATTTCTTCGCTTTACAAATGCAGTAAGTCGCCATAGATATTGAACAATGAATGTGTTACTTATTGTTGTTTTATTTTATTTCAATGTAAAGACATTATATTGAATTGGTAGTTGTAATGGGCAACAGTCCTCTTACCGAAAATAATTTAATGGTATACTTCCCATTATTATTAGTATTATTATTAGTGTTCTTTGATTGTTAAAGAAGACATCTATTTTTATTAAAGAACTTGAAGGTGGTAAAAATAAAGACATGATATGTCCAAATGAGTAAACGAATAGTGTGCAATACGTGATCTTTATTTCCCGACGGTGAGATAGAGATGGAGTGTACCATGATGTTGCTTTTGGAGGGTGAAACTTTTCAACGCAAATCTACAAACGTGAAGACTAAATAAAAAATAAATATTTTAAATCAACCTTACTCTACTTCTAAAATGGAAACAATAATGTCATTTAGACATATCTCACTTCGAAAATACATTTTTAAAGCAAAATTGATTTCGAAATGAACATATCAACTCTTGTACATGAACTCGTATTTATTATTATTATTATTATTATTATTATTATTATTATATAAATGACTTAATAAACAAATTAAAAATAACTAGAGTAAGTTGACACGTGGAAGGATGACGGTTGCGGAAGCAACCTTTCTTAAGGAAGTGAATTCGAAAGCGGTGTAAGAAATAGCAGTTTTCAAATTATGATTGTAACATGAGAAAAATGACATATCACAACGTATCCCGAAATCAAATGAATCGTTATGGTTCACCATTTACCATTCAATTATATCAATTCATTACAAGCAATTCCATTTTATGAATGTGTGTATATGTATGTATATATATTTCAATTATGTCAGTAAATTAAATTATTCACTAAAGTTCATCAATTATTGTTCTGGATTGACGTAAAAACACCCAAACAATCCACATTAAAATTTGCACGGTTCCTTTTACCCGACCGAGCGCACACAAGCTTATGTCACCTCAACTTCGCTAGTTAAACTCTCAAGAACAAAACCGGCGTCTTCTTATTTTCTTAGGGATGCATGTTTATGATTGCCCATATCTGGAAGGTACATGCGCGAAACCCTATTCAGAATACGGTCCCCCGCATTGCCGTTTGCGACATCAAGATAAATGAGACCATTGAGCGAACGAAGTTCAGCAACGGAGAAGCAGACGTGGATGAGCTGGAGACACTATTGTGAAGTTTCTAATTTATTTGTCTTTAACTGAATTAAGTTCATTAAAAAAATAGAATCATCCATTTTATTTGCAAGGGTCGATGATTCAACGGCCTACACCGCTGATCTGAAGAGAGGCAACTTACCGTTTAATTATATTGATAAAAAAATTTCCAAATGTTCGAAATAAAATAAGAATGTTTATTAACAATAAATGAAAATTAAACAATAATAATAAATAAAAGAATTTTACACAAATATCTAGAGAGAAAAAAAATCAAGTCTAATCTTAACAGTTCTTTGACTGTTCGTGTTCACAAATATTCCCCTTCCTACCCGCATCCACAAGTCAATGAAAATCGTCCATATTTCACATCTTCACGCTTCTCCAATACATACAGTCCTTGTCGGTACTTAACATTTACTTATGACAGAAAATATACCATGTCTCACATTACATATAGACTTTCAATCATCCACCAGTCCACAAACCATTCCTTTCAGTAAGACCTTCACTTTCCATCTAGTAAGACGTTCGCTCTCGATCTGATTGTTGATTTTATTTTTGTGAGGAATATATCAATTGCCTTGGTGTTGGATACATCAGCCCCAGGCGGCCACACAAGAGTACTTTCGGTATATGTATATACTCCATGACATATTGACTCATTACACTATATGCGGTAAAAGGGGTCGAATAAAACTGGATGTCTGTGGACGCTTTCTGGTTACGGTTAAGCACAAATCGCTCAAGCATGCACGGGTAAAATTGTCATGGATAATTGATTGATTGATTAGTGATTCCGGGCGCGTGAAATACTAAGGTCGTTTGTCCCGTAAGTGTAGTGCTTGCTTTACTCAAAATGGGGGAGTGATCTCTTCCCGCTGGATGGTACGATTCGTGGTCGATCTTCCTAACGGGGTTTCTATTAAACAGGTATCTCTCTTCAGCCAGTTGGAACAAGTTCTAAGCCCCCGACCAGTCTCCAGACATGTTGGTAGTGTAGTACACGTATGTAAGTAAAGGGTGAGTACAGGACAATGAAGAGGAAGGAAAGATAGCGCGCGGCCTGTGGCCTGATTGTTAGAGTACTGCTCCAGTATTCGCCTGGTATTGATCGGAGAAATTACGGAAAACTACCGATCAGAGCAGCCAGCCGCTAGAATTTTCCCGACAGCTGCTGAATTCGATCAACCTATCTAGCTAGTATCGAAAACACTGCCACGGTCGATGCTAAGAACTCCCGGTCAGAGGCACTGCAGTGACATCAGTTGATGCCTTGAGCAACCTCTCCCGGTCTAGTCATTGATCTCAACCCGCAAATCAGCTATACAATGTAAGTAAATTATCAACTGTTATCCAACCTCCACAATTTTTCGGTTGAAGTGCTTAAAAAACAAACTATTTGCTTGGCTATAGAGTTTTTCGTCCCACTGTGCGTCAGTGACGAAGAGATGGCAGGCAGGGGGTGGCAGGGGGCGGAGCGGCACGCGGTCACGAAGGTCCTACGAGCAACCGCCCCTCCGTTCCGTTCGCCGTCTCGCGTCGCTCCACTGGCAGTTTGCCTTCGTGCACGCGGCGTTCCACGCCCGTTTGGAAAACAATTACCGACACAAAGGAAAGGAACTAGGAAGATGGATTATTAAGAATCCCCAAACGGCTGCAAAGATGGATTCGTCACGGTGGTAGAAAGCTACAAAGTGCTGTTTTATCTGAATGGGTTGAACGAAAGGTGATGATGTTTAAGAGCCTACAGATGTGTGTCGGAAGTACTTGTCATCGTGATTTTTTAACATGAAAACTAATGTGAAGGATGATTGTTCTTTTAAAATATTACTTCGTTTCAGTAAATAAAATAACAGGTGTAGAATAACTTAAACGTCCATTTACTTATAAATAAAATATAAGTTATTAAATATAATATATTGCAAATGAGAGCATGCATTCTAATAAAGTATCTTTATTTTACTTATATTTATATTCATTCCAGTGTTATATGTTTGGAATTAATGAAAAAATGTCGAAATAATTTCCAAGTTAATTAATTATTTTATAGTGCGCAAGACTTTAACCTTCCCACTTCAAAATCCAATTAAAAAAAGGAAATCATTAATTTCGCTGCTCTAGAATATTCAAGAAACGTAATTGAAACAATTTTATATTTATGATATAATTTTAACAATGCCATCGTTTCACAGCTTCCTTAGTACTCTTTGTAATCTCTTTCCAGAGGTGCAATAAACTCAAATAATTCTCGTTTACCTCTACAGGTTTGAAATAATTTATTTATGATCATCCGCAGAATCGGATCATTGGCTTTGCTTACGCAGCGAAAGCCACATGACGCCGCCAGGGACACATAGCGGTTTATTAGCCGTTGAATTATTAAGCGCACTTTTGAACGGTGCGTGAAGGGAACATAACTAAACAGCAAACAGTAGAGCAAGCTGGGATCGCCGTTAACTTGCGAGAAATACGACCGCCATAATAAGGTTATCCACTCGTAATATTCCTCTTTAATATCTGTCGTCAAATTTTAGTATGTATGCCAGAATTAGAGCGAAATAATAGCAGGAACGAAGCAATACCGTTAACATTGAAACCTCACTCCTCGCGACAAGAGAAACTGTCTTCCTCGCTTTTCGCTGTTGCCATTGATAACTTTATGCTGAAAAAGAAACAAGTCGTGTCTCCTGCATCTTTTCCGATTACCGAATCGTCTCCAGAGAATTCAACAGAAAGGGGTTTAAGATAAAATTGGGAATTAAGCTATAACCTTTGTTTATTGCCGGTTTCACTGCGACTTAGAGCCATTCTCTTTCCTGTTATTGTACTGAGCGATGAGCGGATAGGGGTTTATGGACCATCTTCGCCCTGAAAGTGCAGAAGTCATCTTCTTCGGCTCAGCATGCCGTCGCCGCCACGGCTGCCGCCGATATTGTTCGACGAACTTCGGTGACTTTCGGCACCCCTCGCTTTTTAAGGCCGAATCCGAGGCCGCTCAAGAATTCCTAATAGAAATCTCAATTTATACGACGGGTGATTACTCGTGCGTCCAATTCCAGGAGCGAGCGCCGTGTAGAGTATGAGGGTGGGATGAAATCGTTACTTTCGAATTAGAAATTAATTGCCTCCCGAACGCCCTCCTCACTTCGCTGCCTTCTAAACCTTGTTGCCCCTCGGGTCTCGCTCGAGGTAATTCTCCAGGGACCAAGTTGAGTCTGCGAGCAATTATTAAGGGAATGAAGAAACGACATTTAAATTAATTTCAAGCGGAACATGCGTGTTCGTTTGCGTTATTCAAGGCCAACCATATGCACATTTATACAAAGTGATTAGTGCACTGTTATGAAGAATAACATGTCCATACATATTCGTATTAAAGGGGGCATATCCAGACGTACATCCAAAGTACTTGCATTGTTTCAGCGGGATCTCGATATCAGGACGTCCGTCTTTTGAAAAGCATTGTGAATGATCGTGAGTAAATAGTAAACAAACATGAATGAGATGGACATTCTAATTGTTGGTTATATGAGTATGAAACACGTAAAAAAGAGAAAATGGAGGTTATACGATCATCCGATAAATACCAAATGTTATTTGTATGCTGCATTCCACACACTCTTCGGCCGGTTGAAAGAAGACTGTCATGATTTTTCTCCATATAGGTTTCCGATTGGTATGTAGTAAAATATATCACATCATATTTACTCCCGTGCTTTATTTATAATCGACTTTTATAAGAAAGAATCGAAAAGTCCTTTAAAACCGGTCAGTTGTGCACTTACTTGATTCAGTATTTATTCTCTTCATATTCTGATTGCTCTCCAATACATATTTAGCTAACGTCCGTCGAAACACAAACCATGTGCCCAAAAGCAAATATTGCCTATTGAAGCTACAACGTGCGTCAAGAAGTAACACGTTAGCTAGCGTTTGAAATACGCTGACCGCTAGGGTTCGGACACTGATTTCAACGTACGTCGCACAGCGCGCTAATGTGCCACGGACTGTGCCCTTTTCACGGTAATATGGACGCCTCTTAACGTCCGACATTTAACGTTCGTAAGTCTAATACGAAATAAATGAAATACATAGTCTCTGGAGGAAATTAAGGTTAACTATCTTCCCAAAGATAATTTCATTTTTGGAGTGATTCGCAATAGCAAATTCCAGAGGTTCGTTCATTTCCATGGATTATTTGAAATTTTAGTATTCTACTCTTCGACACAGGTCCGCCATTTGCAGTAAGATATTCTTGTATGAGTTAGTAAGTACTGGTAGAAAGGTATATTTTTCAAAAAAAAAAAAATTACCCGCTAGACAAAATCTGTTTACAAGTATACAGTTGCGGACTTGATCAATACGTTCACAAAATTATGAAATTTTATGTAACGACGGCGTTAACATACAAAGTGATGGTATAAATGTTTGTGTATGTATCAATTCACATTTTCTCTAAATTGACGAAAACTATTTCATTTTTATTTTCTCGCCTTACAAATACTTTTTGGGAAATATTCCTGAATGTAGATAACACAATTTTTTTTCTTGAAATCAACTACGCAGAATGTGGTTAACCTTATGCCGGGTGCGTACTGGGTATTTGGACCGTGGTTTGGAAATTTCACCAGCAAAGTGCAAATTTCACCAGCTCATACATGATTCAGCAAAGGTGGCTCAGGGCACCAACTGACATCATTGCAATGCCTCTCACCGGGAGATCCTAGTGTTCGAGTCCCGAATGTTACACTAGGTTGTCAACTACGTCGCATTCAGCCGCTGTCTGGAGGAGAATTCTAACGGCTGGCTGTTCTGATCGGTAGTTCTCCGTGGTTTCTTCGATCAAGATCAGGCGAGTGCCGGATCAGTACTCTTAACCACAGATCTCGCGTCTACCCCTTTTTGTTCTATCCTCGCACCTTACTTACAAACACACTCACATGCACTACATTGCCACATACTATGTCGCAAGACAAGTCGGGAACTTTGAACACGTCCAAACTGGGAGAGGCCTGGTTGGGTAAAATCCTCGCAGACCGACGTAGTTCGGCGCCAGATCTCGCCATCCATCGGGAGAAGATTACCGTCACAGTCACGTACCGTGATAAACAAGTGATGACAAGTGATGACAATTGTAAAGTGTGATGCATAAGTGCACTACACTTATGCATCACACTTTACAATTGACGGTCTCGGAATCATTAGCTTATGAATCAATGACACATTTTAAAACGAGCTTCAAGGGTGATGAGCTTCAAGGGTAGATGATAATGGAACTCTATTAAGTTCAATTCATTTTTGAAAGGAAAATATCGTTACCGACGTTCCTAAATCTACGTAGTTTGTGAAACCAACTTCACTTCAGTTAGTGTAAGTACATCAAACACCGCGGTGCGCCTGATAACGACTTTTCGCGGACCTACTTATTTTCCAAATTCGATGAACTTGTTCATTTTCGACGCAACGTTTTTTTTATAAATTCTTATCATTTTTCATTGAAATGGTATTTTCAAGAAAGAAATACTATTATCATTTTACATTGACGTAATATTCGTTCCATGCTTAGTAATAGGTTCAGTAAATTTTCTCTGAAAAAGACAGATAAATGATTCAGAGAACATTCGTCTTCTTGTAAATTATGTTCCGTCGGATGATGAAATTTCTATTGATTTCACAAATTATTGTTTTTATATTGGAAAAGACACGGAGTATTTTTTGAATGTCACTCAAAATCTTTCCAAATATAAGAATATTTAAAATATTATTACAGACTTTCGTGGATGAAAAAGGATTGCTCAATATACATTTAAAGAATTAAATTATTTTCTGTTAACTAAAGATGTGATTTAAGATAATGTCGTATAGGAAAAGAAGTGTGGTTTGTCACGAATGACAGAGAAATGTGCCGGAAACGCAGTAAACATCAACTGACCTGTGTTCTTGCCAAGAATGAATGAATGAAACAAGAAGGATCAGGTTAATTGCTGATTTTCCATATTTAATTGTTTACCTAATGAATCTTTTAAATTCGTCGACATATTTGAAGAATTTCCAATCATTGTCAATTAAACACGGATTTATTTCTTCTCCTTTTGAATTCTTTTAAGTTTTTTTGCAGTAAAATAAAATAAAAAATTTTAACTCTTATTGTGATTAATTTACAATGAAACATTCTGAAGTAATTTAAAAAACTAGTGGTACTACAGAATGGCACAGACTTTCCCGTATTAGTTTTCCATTTCCTTGGGTCTTCGCTAGCTATTCGGAATTGCCACAAACTCTTTCTTGCCAACTGTCATCTATCACTGCCAAAAGTACATTTTTTTGTCATTTTCTTAATTTTTCGGTTTCCTATTGGTAGAACGGAAACATTAATTGTAGAATATTAAAGAACACAAAATCCTAGTCATATATTTTTCTTTTAAAAATTATATGCCGTTTAAGAGAAAATGGCATTTTAGCGCTACTAAAAATGCGAAATTTGAAGCTCATTTTCACAAAAGATGTTTGAGTTTTCAAAATACTTTATTCGAAGTTATTTGAATCACTTACACTCACAGATATAATAATGTTTACAAATTGCTGGTAATGTGCATATTAAAGATGTGAGAGATCTTTCAAAAAAGTACAATTATGTAATTTTTGAAAAAACAAAAATAACTCAAAATAAACTTTACGCAATACTAAAGAGTGTAATTAGCACTATCCGTTACAAAAGTTTGAAGAAAACATTTGCAGCCATATGTGAGAAAATGGCGTTTGAGCGTTTCTGAAGATTCGGAATTTTGAGCTACTTTTCACAGTAAACGGTTGTGTTTTCGATAAGCTTTACTTGACATTATTTAAAGCACATGAACTCGTAAACATACTAATGTAAAAAAATCGCCGCTAATGTAAATATTATCGACGTGAGAAACATGTCAAAAAATTTACATTTTTGTAATTTTTGAAAAAAACAACAGATAGACCAATATGGCTTTTATGTCATCTGATAGAGTACATTTACCACTATCCCTACCAAACGTTTAAAGAAAAAATTTGTAGCCGTTTTTGAGAAAATTTTGAATATTCCCGGGGGCTTCATATAAAGTACTCTCAAATTTTACAGAATCATTTTCAAAATCTCAAAGCTTCGACTAGAATCAGATCGACCGGGGAATATCCATTTTGGAAGAAATCGTACGTATGGTTTAGGCGCTAGCAATGTTCACAGCCGGACAGCCGGATGGACGGACAGACGGACGTACAGACAGACAGAGACAGACGGACGTTTTCCTTTCAATTGGGTTTTCGGTATCAAGGACCTAGAAAACAGGGTTTCTGGCTACAGCACGTGTTAGGGGATTTTTTTTCTTAATTTAGCAAATGGTTTTATCCACTTATTCGTTTTCACAATTTTTTTTCGCCGAAAATTGGCCATTTTTTCGCGCAGCATTACATAACTTTCCCTATACTACGTATATCACTCCGTGTATAAGTACGTATACGGGAAAGTAAAAATATGCTTTCATGATTTATATGCATTGCTACAATTTGATCTTCGTAAGCACTGTTAAAATTAAAAGTGGTGCTACAACAGCACGTACTTTCTGGGGATATTGTTAATGAATATTTAATGTTATATGACAATTTCTATATTGCACATCAGCTAACGTTTTGACTTTCTTCACTTTGACTTTTGACAACTTGACATTTTTCCACTTTTGAAAAAATCTTAAACGAAGTATGAAAGCTTCCTGCCATTGAATTCAATGTATTCACGTTCTTCATGAATGTACTAATGACGCGCGATGCGAATTTTAACCTTAAATAAAATTATTAATTTGTATAAATTCGAACGAAAGGCAGCCGTCATTACCACCTTCTGTTATCAATGCGGCGTTACAATGGTATTTCAACAAGCAACATTGACAGCTAATTCGTTTGGAATGCCCATTTTGACATTTAGCATAGTTGATACCGCTAGCAAAAAATACAAATGAATATAAAAATATAATAATTAAATATAATATTTTATATTCATCAAAATTACTCGTTTTTACATATATTTCTCTACATTTCCACATCTTATTAAGCAAAGCGAAATCATCTATTCTTTTTCATACTTAGCTCAACTAAAGGGCGCAATTTAAAATAGGTTTTAAATAATTTCTAAAACATTAATTTTAAAACGTATATCAAAAGCACGAATGTAAGAAACAAACAATGAAATACGAAATAACATAAAAATTCTACTTTACGTAGCATCCAACTGCTTGGCATCACCATTCATTTTACGTTTACGAAGCGCAGTAAATTCGGAGCGGGCGACTATGTTTCTCGCCAAATTTCACAAAAAATACTCTTATTTTCAAAAAATTCAACGCGACCTTATTTGAAGATCTGTGTTTGTTGAACATATTTCATTAAGAAAACAATGTGTATTTTCATAATTGCAGTTGTGGGAAGACGCTAAATATATTTTGAAGTATTTCAATTTTCAAAAAATCAGTTTTGAACGAACATGAGACCTTCGCCATTAAGCGTCCTTCACACTATTCAATAAAAAAATTTAATCAAAAAGTTGGGGCATTTTTTTTAAATTTTGAAAATGTCCCAGGGTCTTCATGTTAAGTATCCCTTAAAATTAAAATATCGATTTTGAATTCAAGGAAACCGTGACTTCAGCCAGATCGATTGGGGAATTTTAATTTTGGAGAAAACAGTCTGAATGATTTATCCGCTAGAGATCTTCAAGTTGAAAAGACACGGACAGACGTTTTGCCGTCATTAGATTTTTCTGTATCAAGAATCCACAAAACATATTCTGGTTACACCACTCGTTAGAGGATTTTCTCCTTAAATTTAGCATCTGATATTTTTACTTTTTCTTCGCCAAGGCCCTGTAATAAGTTTTTCTACAGAAAATTCGCCGTTTTTTCGTGAAGCATTACCTAACTTTCTCTCTACATAGGTAGCAGTAGCTATCGTATTGTAGCGTAGTAAAAATATCTAACGACAGAGTCTTACCATATCAACATAATTATTTTATAAAATGATAAAACCACAATCTCAACTATTTCTTTCTTTAGGATATTTATTCCACATTTTTTAAACAACACACTGCATCATTAATACAGCTCTGGATGAAAAACGTTCACCTCCCTATGTGTGACCTCCACTTTGAAAAAAATGCGATTTCAAATGCAGATTAAATGCATGATACAAATCGTTAACTTTGGAAGCCTTTCAAAATTTTCATATGATTTACATTGCAAATAGCGTGCCGGCCGCCGGCCATTCTTCAGCTCCGCGAGGGTGCGAGGGCCTCAGGGGTGTTCATGCATGTGTGTGTGTGTGTGGGGGGGGGGGTTCCAGGTCGCCGTCTTCTCATTGCGACGATGGTCAAAGTGACCTCACATGAAAAGGAGAAGCTAACCAATGTACGCGCCCGGAGCAGCAGCGATATGCTATATCAAATTTTAAACTACTGTGATCCGCAATTGCATTTCAAAAATCGTCCCTTCTCTCAGTTGGTACAATTTAGGAAATGCTCATTAATTCCAACTACATCTATAAATATCAAGTCTTAAATCAGAACTTATACTGTATTACTATTATGCAAACCCTAAATAAGAGCTTCAATGACACACGACTGTGCAGTTCGGGGCAAATCAAATCTAAATCCATTGCAAATAATACAAAATTAGGTACTGAATTACGCAGTAAGACTACTCGAGTTTATTCTCAATAATCAAATACTTTTTTCAAGTTTATTTTTATTCTCTGTATGTCCATAATAATTACATTCGATGGTTTCAGAATTACACAAATATGTACTACATTTAACCGGCCTGGGTAGTCGAGGTCGCTAGGGCTGAAGTCGGTCGTTTGCGTGTGTTCATGTTGTCCGTACGTGTTCTTCCTAGAGTTCCCCTTACAATTAAAGCAACCACAGTGGTCACACACGATGTGAACAAGTTGTTAAAAAGCGACCTAAAAATACATTTATTAAACAATTTTCATTGAAGTCCTGCAATGGTTTGTTAGTTAAATTTAGGTATCTTTTGACCGGTGGTTGTAAAGTGAGTTACAGAAAAGAGGAATCATTATTTATGACATCCTGGGGACATGTTTGCTTTATTCTTGAGAAGCTTGATAATGTTTTATTAGTGCAATGGTGGTTACACAGGAGGCTCAAGAAACACGTAGTTGAAGCTTAATCGTTTTGTGAACGATGACAGGGATTGAATGCCAAGATCGGGGTTAAATTCGTCATTTCCAACTAACTAGGGGATGTTTGTGATTTTACGGAGACATTTTATTTTGAAATGAGAGCCATTTGGTGAAAAATAACTTTTTTAGAAAGTCACCAAATCGCTGATATTGAAGTGTTTTTTGGCAAACTACACGTGTTTTTTTAAATAGGAGACTATAGAATTATATCCCAAAATTTCTGCAACATTAATATTGATAATGCAGCAATATTAACAATACAGCATGTTGCTTAAATGAAGATCTACATTGCAAAACACCATGTAACTTAATTCAAGAGCTTAATTCTAAGGTAGTGTACTTTTGTTTCGTAAAAATGGCGTTTCTCCCTTGTTAAAGCAGCATCTGGAGCTATGAGACTGAATATATTGTCCTCTCCTGAAGAATTGTGAAGATACATCAATTTGTAAATAAACGTTTCTATTGAGCAATAACAAATAACGGAGCCATCCATTAAGAAAAAATTGAATGTTGAAAAGCACGAAAGTTTCAGGTTTTGTTTTGTCTGCGACAAATTATCAAGTGACATAGGAATTGAATTTTAACTAGAAAGAGATCACGATCTTTTAACTCAAATTTCGACCATCACAAGCGAATGATACCCTTTCGGGCTTTATCGTTTCAGATTAAGTTTCATATGTCATAAATAGGTTTGTGACCAGATTGGAACAATAATGGTAAATACCACACATTCTTCCAGTACGTTTGTAGCTTTCGATGTCATAAAAGTGAGGCTAGGTATCAAATCTCTTCATCACATAAATTTGCATTTTAGCTGCACAATGCTTGAAAAGTTATGAAAAAAGGTTTTGTACTTTTTGGATATGTGTATGGTTTAATTTATGTTCATTGAAGTTATGTTCTTGAGAAGTGATATCATTATTAAATCAACTCAATTTCATCTTTTTTCTTATCTTTCACAAGTAGAATAATATTTATTTTTAATCACTAGACTTCTAACCACATCTCTAGGGTTAAAAATGTTACATTTAGCCGTGAACTATAAATCAACAAAATGGAGCTATGTCCACCTGATCGGCTTTTAGTAACTTTATGCACTAGTGTGTGACATGCAGTATATCACAACAAATTTATATGTACTACCTCACGGAAAGGAATTTTTCAAAACTTTTAGAAAAAATACAAAACCTGTGCTCAGGTTACGCCTTATTGAATTTTTAGTTACTTTATAAATCCTATGTCATTCACAGTGTCCGGACTAATTAAGCATATGTAACATAAGAATAGTGGTGGAATCATACGGTAGGTGGTAACAAAGACTCTCAGATACACCATAAAAAAACACGACTCTCGTTTTTACATCATGCAGTCAGTAAAAGGTTTACCAATAGCGACTAGAGCATTGTCTCCGTAAATTCATGACTTACTCGCAAGTACAAACATATTTGTAAATCCTTCAGCCCAGAAATCGGAATACATAATAGCCGAAGTAAATAAAATATTTTCACAAAAAGTAATACATAGATGTATCAGCAGCTACTACTTTACAAATGAACGCAGTTAGGCACTAACATGTGACACAAACAAGAAGTCAGTTACGATTTGGATCTGTCAGTTCAGAGTTTGATTTAATTTTCACAAAAGTAATTGGGATTATCTGAATTTAGTTGTTGCTGCATTGGTCACCGCTGTTTCTACGCGAGTGACTTTTACTATTACCACTTTGAAATAAAAAGATCGCATCAGGAAAAAGCAAGCTTTCAACCAATATTTCAATGTATTCGGTACGCTATCAAAATATATTAATTTACCATTTCTCAGAGACTGTCGCTGTGGCAACCCGACCAAAGCGACGCGAAACTGTTGTCATATTCCCGCGAGTGGTCGTACGATCAGGTCATCTATTCAAACGCTTTTAACATGGTGAGAGTGCCACCATTCATTAGCCTTCAATTGGAATTTTTATTCTTTCCTTTCGGGGAACATGTGAAAGGTGGATTTGCGGTTGTGTTGTTTGTGAACTGATTTTTCGCTCGAGTCCAGTTCGCGTCGCGATTTTCAATAACTCTCTCCGCCACCCCGATCGCCAGCATTTCGCTTTGACTCCGCGCCTGCACGCTGGTATGCGTGCATTGAGCAATCACCGAACTGGTCCCCTGTGCCCGTCACAATGAATTGACGATGCATTAATACATGCATCGCGTCCCATTCCGCCCATCGAGTGAGGAGATGGAAAAATGGGAATAAAATAATTGCCCTCATCTGTAATTTCATCGCCCTCGGCTTGTAGACACCATACATTAGCTTAATTAATCAGTTAGAAACAAAAATTATGAGCGTGCTAAATCATTTCTATTTAAACATGAGGCTTATTTAGCATATTACTCATGTTTTTGAAGATCTGTTTTGTTAAATAAACGCCGACATTCAATTATTTGTGAAGTGTATTTGAGCCTCGTCAGTTTTTGATGAGCGTTACTCGTTTTGAAATATGCGCCCAGTTGCGCAACATGGATGTGAACGGATGATTAGACCGGCATGAAATGAGAGGCTTAAGGCATTACTTGTACCGCTCGTGAAATCCTGAAATCTGCGCCAGCATGCTCTACAACGGCTTTGGTGTACTGGAACATAATTGTAAGCTGGTATCAATGTAGCTAATTTTTAGGTTCACTTTTAGTTACTTCACTTTATTTCAACTATTTTCATATATAGATAAAGCTTTGATGTAAATTACACGTAAAGTACACCAAGAAACTCTATTGCATGGTTGTTTTATTTAGAAAAGTCATTGATTTAACGAGTCTCTCAATATAAGTACATATGAATAATTACAAGCTCTGTATTCTATAGCTCTAAATTCCCGAAATGCTTTTAATACAACTGAGGACGTTCTGAATGCAAAATTTTTGAATACAAAAGGTTTCCTTGATATTACATTGTGAGAAGATACTTTTTATTGTGCCATCCAAATAATGATGAGTACTACTAATAAATACAGCAATCGAGAACATAATTTGCTATTTTGTACTTGATTATTTGTATTAATCAACTGAATTTTGATTATTGTATTATTTTTTTAAATTACATCAATTATTCTGAAAATGCTTAGTTTCAATTCTTTTTAAGCCGGATATGAAGCAGAAAGAATACTGCAAATATCTTTATTTTAATGTGACAGTCACAAATTGTCATTGTACCAAAACCCAACGTTCCAACTTAACCTAAGCAATGAAATCTTTAAAACCAATTTGTGCGAAAAATTAAATCTAAAGTTAGGTACTTTCCCTAAGTTTGGGCAATCAGTTCTACTTTGATTTCAATTTCAGAGTTCTAGGAATAATTGTGATCAAATAATTAGCGGCCAAGTCTTAGACTCTACGTTTTGCTTTTACTAATTTCAATGCTCTACAATAATAAAGAAGTTCGAACATTTTACACGCCACATTTATTCTACAGATGTCTCAAAATAAATGTGAGATAGCAGCCCATCATGCTTTGTTTTTGGGAAGGCCACGTTCTGACGCAGTTAAAGAGATCTTAGACCAAATATCAGTGCAGGAGTCACAGGCAAATATTTATTGTGTAAATATCTTAATTTCTTTATTTACATTTGTCTTGTATTTTTCTTTGAATAAATATTATGTTTCGCCAAAACCTGAAGATCATTTATTTTATTTTCTTCTTAAAATGTTATTTTTAACTTTTTTGTAAGAATTAGTTTTCAGGATGTTTTTCCATCTCATCTTCAGGTTCCACATCGTAACAAAAATAAACCACTTTCATCTACTTCAAATGATTTCAAATTTTAACATTCCAAAACCTTAATAATTTGAACGCATTATAAATTTAAAAATAGGATGAAAAAACATCCTGAAATCTTGTTAGATTATCCTTTTAAATCATATTGTGATACACGTTTGTAAGAAGAAAGGAGAAGAAAATTGTTTTTAGATATTGTCTAAACATAATATTTATTCAAATATCTTAGAAGAAATTTTCCACCATGGTAAAACTTTATGTTGAACAAGCTACATTCTTTCGAAGAATCTAACATTTTTTTCTGAGACATCGAGTAGACCTAACTTCTGAAGGGCACAAGTAGCTTAAACGGGTTATTAAGAGGTGATAAGTTGCTAAAAAACGCTGTAGAGGGGCTCGTAACTTTAGCACCTCCTGCAGTTTTTGAACGATTGAAGTTATAGCAATTCAGTTTTCACGGAAGTGCATGAAGGAATGGGGCTAATTAATACGTTATTTATTTCTATTTTATCACTGTCATTTTACGATGTATTGAGGTTATTTCAAATGGCTATTAATATTATTTAGTCTATCATGACGTGCGTACAAAGAGAAATAAAGTGATAGCGTATTATTATGTGTTAGATAAGCATTTTTTGAGTAATTTTGAGATTTTTGCGACTCGTGTGTAAGGGATGTTTTGAAAGTAACAGTCCGCCATGCAAGGTCACGCAGCGCTCCCCTTGCTAACGCGCGCTCGGGCAAGGAAAGCTGAACACAAAAATTATAAAAATTCTCAAAAAATTGCTTATCTAACATATTACAACATGTATATCGTTGAATTCGTCTTTTTACGCTCATGATAGTCAAAAAATATTTACAGTGCCATTTGAAAAAAACAAAGTTACCCCAATATCTCGGACAAAATCGAAACAAGTACATTCATCAATTGGCCCCATTCCTTCATGCATTTCTGTAAAAATTGCATTTCGATTACTTCAATCGTTTAAAAGCTTCAGGAGGTGCTAAAGTTACGTGAATCATCCTGTATAATGAAGTATTAAAAAAAGTACGCTAGGAAGCGGTAAAAATTAATGTGGATAGCACAAATATTATACAGTTTTGCCAGTTTGTTCATAATTCCCTTGTAAACTTAAGGTTATAGTTATATTATTATTAATATTTGTATAATTACTTTACCAACAATGTCTGTATTTTACAAATGTAACTTCCTTTTAATGTAGTAATCTTTGGAAAATTTATTTTTCGAAAAGTCAGCTTATGAAACTTGCGATAAGACTCGGCATATCGAAACTTTTCCTCCTCTTAGTGTCACTAGTTATTGCTGACCTATTTAACGGTGCACGACATCATTTAAAGATATAAAATAGAGAGATAAATTGCATTGAGATGGAAATCTCTGCTTTAATGTTGGAGGTATAGGACATTTATAATAAATTAAATTCTCAAAATTTCATAGGTTTTATTGAAAATCGGGACGATTCCATTTTTATAAAACCATTTCCTGCTATTCCCCCAAACAATTTAAAGGAAACATATGCAGCCATTTACCACAATACGTTGAAAACATTACCTAGTACCCTCAAAAATTAAAATATCTTAACGCTCTCGGGAATGTCACAACTAGATCTTACTTCTGAAGTATTTACTTAGTTTCAGCTCAAAAGCTTGTCAGAAATTAGGCATGACACATACTTCCATTCACACATCCCGCTTTTCGAGCACAAAACATCCCGTATCTCCTCGCCACCTGCGCTAAGATTAACCTTTTTTAAACAGCATTAAGAGATTTTAATCCTGACGTGTACGCGAATATACAGCTCAATAGAATCTCAACGCCGATTTTATGAGCAATTATTCGAATTTATATTGTTGAGCTGCTTTCAATAATTTTTCTTCCTGTACTGTAGGTTGGGGAGGAAAAGTGACAAATAAAAGATATTCACTTCACTTCGAAAATGTTCTCCTCTCGATTCTTCACAGACTTTTATAAATTTACTACTTCTATTAGAGTCTATGCAAATTTTACTATTTCGTTTCATTTATGCGAAACCGTTGCCATCTCTATGCTTTTCATTCCACGCAGGTCACGTCCAGCCGTATTCGCTTTCAACTTCACCCGATACATCCTTCTGCACCTCCCCTCTCAGCGCTGGATGTATTTCAATACCGCTGGCTTCATGAAGAGCGGGAAATAGCATGCGGGTCCGTCGATGCAGCGTGGTGCGGCGCGACGCAGCGCACGAGTGCCCGTAAATTATGTGTAATCAAACCAACGGCGACGGGTATCGCGGGGCGGCACCCGCCGGCTCCGCGTCCGCACCCCGACGCGACGCCATCCTGCGCAGTTTCCATCAACGCGACTCTGTGCACCACCTCGGCCTTTCACTGCCGCCCGGCGCCCGATGTGCATTTCGTCGCCATTCCATCGGACGTCAGCACTCGGACACGGCAGCGTTCGGAGGTTGGGGTTACTGTACTCATTTGAAACACGTCTTTCGTTGTGGTGTCTTTTGCTCACCGTTGCTGCAGGTATTTCATGGGGGCATTTAGCGCACATTTGTTTTCTAGTTAGACGTTGTATGTAATACTGAATTTTTGGGGTGCAAGTTTGAGTGTGCTCCGTGTAGGCGATGTTCTGTCACCAGGGTTACGGCAGTAAACCGTGTTGCACACCCGACATGGTTGCGCTCTTTGTTAACCATTTCTGTGGTAACGCCGACATTGCTATTTCCCCGGTTGGACACCATCCACGGATCACTCCTTTTGGAGTTTTTCGTGAGAGTCTCTCGCCCAGGTATCACAAAATTATACTTTTTATATATTAAGCATTTAGTTTTGTAAAGCGCGAAAAGCCAACAGGAAAGCAAAACTCACCGGTACATTGCCGGCCCATACTGCAATAACTGAGGACTGTTAAAGATGTGTGATGATGTGTATCACGGTTACGACTACTGTGATGTTGTAGCACAGCATTACCTCTGTCACTACGCCCACTCTAGGCTTTTTATCTAATGGTGCTAAAAAATAGCACAGATTTTCTCGGATCAGTTATTTTTATCATCTCTATTTCAGTCTAGCTTTTTGATTTTGTCCTAACTTTCCGGTTGAAACCTATTGGTACCTAAATAAAACTTTTTAACATTTTCTGAAATTTTCGATCTCCTAATAGTAGCACTCAAATATTCCTGTAAAAATATAATAGTAATGCAAAATCTGACGTAGATAAATTTTCATTGAAACAATTGAAGTTGTTAGCCTTACACAAGCACACTACCATTAGTCTGCTTGTATCATTTTCAATTTGATATTTTTTTCAACCTTGACTATTTTTTGTTGCCTTTTAGAGGTGTGCGTTTATTTAGAAGATGTCTCAACAAAAAGTGATATTTTGCGCCGAGTGTCGGCTATCTGTTTCATAATTCTCTTCGTCCACGGGGGTACAGAGCTGTTTACTCTGTTTTGCTGTCGGCCGTTGGTGTTTTTGGCTGGTCCAAAAATTATCTGAGATAGTAGATATCCAGTTGCATATATGTGATTGATTTCAGTAAAATCTAGATCTCTACCTAGGGTATGTACCACCTCCATTTAAGACAGAATTCTCTGTCTCTATAACTCTCTTAGCTTTGACATTTTCTTATATTCTCCTCAACGGAGGACGAGATTCACATGGAAGTTGACGAACTCGTTCGATCTCGCGTTGAAGGAGATTTCGCATCATGTCCTTATCATTGCCAGATGAATTTTCACCACTGACGCGTGTTTCATTCAAGACGAACCTTCAACGGGATCATCGTTTTCAAGTTCTACATGTTCATAATGGGGAAGTTAGAGCGAAGAACATACTCCGCATTTCTCTGAATTTCAGCAAATTGTTCTGCTGTGAATTTTCCACTGTTGAGTATGTATCGTCGTTGACTGGCAAGCTTCTTTGAGTCTAGGGTAGGTCTCATACCTAGGTTCCACTCTCTCCATACCTTGAAAACTTCTATTTCCGAGCCCCGTTTTTCGATTTTGCGTAGTAAAAGCACCACATCACCTCGTTCAATTCATCTCATGTCCATCTATGATGATGGCTTCGAGCTACTGCCGACTCTGGGTCCCTGGGACTAACATCCGTGGGATGGCCAGATGTCGACAAGGTGACATTAGCTCGGTTTCAGATCGGGAATGGGTCATTGGTAGTACAAGGCACGTTAAGGTTCATTACATTGCTTGTTCTATCCATTTTGCTCATTTGCTTCAAGTGAAGATTGGCAGGTAGCAAGTTCGAGTTCACAGATCACACTTAACCCATGGATTGTTTCCTTCCATCCATTACTGCGACCCACAGTGGCCTCGGGACATTTCCCCGCAGGGCCTAGCAAGGGGTCCCTCCGATCGCCAGACGGCGTTACTAAACCCTACGGGATTTTTCACTGACTGATGAAGGCAGCCTCCATCGCTGGCTAATTCAAGGTTCGGGCCTCCACTCAAGTCAGTGGCCTGGTGTGCCAACCCAGTTTCTCTCCTGTACCCTCCATGGGCCGATAACAGAAATTCCAAAGGTTCATGACCCTTCCCTCTCTACTTACTTCCCACTGTCCTTAAAACGGAGTACTTTTTTGTCTGACCCCTCACCTTCAAGCACCTTATTCAGCAAGGGAGACCCTACCAGTAGCTAGGCTACAACTGACATAACTCTCAGTCTCATGGGGATACCCAAGCTCCACCATCAACTGCAAAGTCGTGTACTCCCTAGATGGATGTGTTGTTGTTGTTGTTGTTGTTGTTATTATTATTATTATTATTATTATTATTATTATTATTCCTCCATATCATGACTACAGATGTTATGAGTGGGTTGACTATAAATTCTACACCAGGTTGCAACCTGCTATCTAAGGAGCAGATCTAGGGACTTTCGGTGCCTCTACAATACTTTGCGCAAAATGTAGGCTGTTCCAAATAAAGCTATTTCTTGCACTTCCCAGTCCTTTGAATGACCTGGAAGTTTTGCCAAGTTCTTACACAAATTTTCCGAAATAAATCCCAGAGCTCCGATAACTATCGTGACGACCTGTGCTTTTACGCCCCACATTCGGCTGATCTCGATTTCCAAACTCATGTATTTAAGATGTTTCTCTGCCTCCTTGGTTACGACATTTTGATCACAAGGCACAGGAACATCTACAAGTAGACACGATTTTTTCTCAAAATCCCGGATAACAATATCCGGTTTGTTTGCTGCTATCGTGCGATCCGTTTGAAATTGTTGGTCGTACAATATTGTACAGAGTTCAAGCGATGTCATCGGTTTCGGTATGTGTTCGTACCACTTGGGGAATGTGTTTGGAACTTCGAGGATGATACACATCTGCCAGTGGAGGTAACTACACATTCTGTCATTTTTTTTTTCAAGTATTCTTTGACAGAATTGGACAAGCTGAGACAATATGATCGATGGTTTCTACGTGTTCCTGGCAAATGCGGCATTTATCAACTTGGGAAATTTTGAGAACAGCTTTATCATAATGTCGTGTTCTCAAGGCCTGATCTTGGACATCTTTACAAGTGGATTCCTTTTTGGCTTCATTCTTCCCGTTTTAAGCCGTATAAATGATTGATATTTATTGAGCTGTACTCTGTCCATTCGTTTCAAATATTTTCCGTGGAGTGGTTTGTCTCTCCACGGTTTCGTTAACTTTTTTTTTGTGTCTCATACTTCATGTTAAGTAGCATCAGAAGTTCAGTGTCTCTGTCATTCTGCGTGTCTTGCAGAGTCTTGTTTGCAATGCTTCTTGCTACACTAACATTGCCTCTGCTTCCCATTCTTCGGTCAGATTTCATGACCTGCCTCATTAGAGGGTCATCTTGACGACTGACTACATACTTCCCCATTCCAACTATTGCATTGTGCCAGGAGGCCTCAATTTGTCTGAGGCCTCTTCCTCCTTCCTTACATGACACATAATCTATGTACATCAGCTCGAGACTCGGCGACATGATGCATTGTTATCAGTTTTCTGGTTTTTGGATTCATGATGAGAATTTCTTGCTCAGTTTAGTCCACTAGTCGGGAACTGTACTCGACTGCAGGCACCACCAGTCTACCAATTGCAGATATTTTATTCCTGGAGTTCAGAGCAGATTGCAGGACAAGTCTCACTCTTCTGTAATAATCCTTGCGAATTCTCTCTTTCATTCTGTCGTTCGAGATTGTCTCACATTCTTCAATGCCCGAATATTTGTAAGATTTACCTGGCTGAAGGTCTTGAATCACAGTATTTTTTTCAATTTCAGTGTTCTCTGACGTGGTCATTTTCCTTCTTTTTAAGTTAATTTTTGTACATTTGTCAAGACCAAACATCATGCAGATGTCATTGCTAAAGTCATTCACGACAGACAGCATTTGAGAGAGAATCGCTTCATTCTTAGCGAACACTTTCAGATCATCCATGTAAAACAAATGTGATACTGGCCTTTCATCACCATGGAACTTGTAACCAAAGTCAGCTTGCGAGAACTGTCGAAGATAGTGGGATCAAACTAATGCAAAACAGCAGAGAGGATAGTGAATCTCCTTGAAAAATACCTCTATTGATCTGAATACTTCTGGTTTCTACTGCTTCCGTGAGTGGCCAAAGGCCTCAAAGAAACGTTTTTCACACCGTAATCTACAGTGAACTCTTCCTGAACATTCTATTACGTTTCTGCTGGTCCGACGCTTCTCGATATTACCTCACCTGCTCAGGGACGTGCAGAATCTGCAAGTAAATGTGAATGAGAGGGACAGAGAGCGATAGAGACACATAGAGACAGGCAGTGACAGGATGAGGGAGGGAGGGAGACAGAGACAGTGAGATATGGAGATGGGCAAAACCGGGTTTTCCTAGTTTTTTTAAAGTGTTCTGCAGCTTATTACAAATACAATATAGGAGATGTAGATCATTCTATTAATGTAATCTATTACTTCAAATTAGGTCTTTGAAAAAGGCCTTGTATATTGTTTTTCAAAATATAAGTAGTCAAAATCTAAGTAATTAGAATAATTATCCACGAAATAAAAGTAATATTAAGAACTATACTTTCTCGTAATTCTCCATTTTTTCTTTATGATTTTAGCACGGGTACAGCTAAATATATTGAATAAAATGAAACAGCCGTTTTTTGATGTAACCATTTATTTTTGAAAATATACAGATTTCTATGATCAAGTAGTTTTATAACATCATGTCCTTTTACCAATATTGCTAGGAAGTATGTGATGTTGTGATATCTCTAGTTTCAATATTTCAATTTCTGTTGGGAAAAATTCAGTTTTGTTTCACGGAATCGCATTTAAAAAGCGCAGTATAATATTTTTGAAAAATTTGATACTCGTTTCTCAATATTTATTTTATGGAAACTTCGAACTACATTTCCAAGGAATTTCAGATGTACTAAATTAAGCAGATGGAAAATATGAATCTTTCATTAGGGAAAAAACTGCAACAGAAAGTTTATTAAGTTTGTAGTAGCAAACGTGATTTAGAGTGAAGAGAATTCTCGGAACTGAAAAATCCGATTGCAGTTTTTCGTATTTCCCACACGGCAAGTTCTGACGCGTTGACTGCGTCGTTGCGAGCGATGAGAATACACAGGAATGAAAAAGTTGATGTAGGAAAGTGACAGACGTTGCGAGGATAGTACAAAGAGCAAAAATCGATAGGATATTGAACTATAATTGGGAAATAGGTCAGAGGGGAACGGATTAGTTGATATTGCTGGAAGGATCGGAGATGCCTTCGAAAATCATGGTTATCAAACTGGTTTAACGACAAATTTAACGGCCGCGGCGGGACAGTAGTGAGGTTTAAATGGAAGAGTGCCGGGATGAATAACGGGATGGAGGAGTGGCGAGATAAAAGAGTGGAGAGAACGGAAGAGAAACCGGATGGAGTTATGGCGAGAAGGATGAGTGGCGGGATGAAAGTGTGGTGCGATAATAGGGTGGTCGGAAGAAAGGGTGGTCGGAAGATAAGGTGGTCCGAAGAAAGGGTGGTCGGAAGATAGGGTGGTCAGAAGAAAGGGTTGTCGGAAGAAAGAGTAATCGGGTGAAATGGTGATCGAATGAAAATATGGTCAGATAATGTGTGATCAGAAGAAATGGTGGTCGGATGAAATGGTAGTCAGATAAAATGATAGATAAAATGGCAGTCAGATGAAAGGGTGGGCGGTCAGAAGAAAGGATCGTGGGACGCAACGGTGGTCGGATGAACTTTTGGTGTCATGAAAGAACAAAAACGAGTCGTGGTAGAATTGATTGATTGATTGTTCGTGATTCCGGGCGCATCAAGTACTGAGGCCATTCTCGTAATTGAAATGTATGTATTTTTCCTCGGGAGGTGGTGGTGATCTTTTCTCAGCTGGATGGCGAGATCCGGCGCCGACCAACTGTCGTCTAGCGGGGTTTTTTCTCTCAACAAGGTTTCTCTCACCAGCGGGCACCGCCCCAGCCGGGACAAGTTCTAAACTCCTGACCGGTCTCGCGGCATGTATGCTAGTGTAGTGCACGTTGTTGTGTGTATGTGTGTAAGGGGTGAGGAAAGGACAACGAAGAGGAAGGAAAGATCGCGCGCGGTCTCTAGCCCTTTTGTTAGGGTACTCCTCCGGCATTTGCCTGGTGTTGATCGGAGAAACCACGGAAAACTACCGATCAGAGCAGCCGGCCGTTAAAATTCTCCTTCAAACAGCGACAGAATTTGACCTAGCAGACAAGCTAGTGTCGAAAATCCTGCCGGGGTGCTATCACAATACTATTAACATACCGAAATTTAAATACATCATTCTTTCACTCTTAGGCCGTCGAACCAAGGACCTTCCGCTCATAGGGACTGCAGTGACATCAGTTGAAGCCCTGAGCCAACTCTCCCGGCTCGGGGTAGAAGACAGACTCGACTTAGGTGGTGGTTTGAATTAATTGTGGGCTAGATGTGCCTGGTGTCAATGATGGTGGGGTGGAACGTGAGGGGCCGCCTACTAACAGAGAGGAGCGGCGCGGGTTCCCGGAATGGCAGTCGGCAATGTTACCACCGGAGGATGAGTGATGCGAGCGGTGGAGTGCGACCGCAGTGCGGGGGCGACCGCCGTGCGGACGTTCGGACGTTGGTGCTGGAGCTGGAGCGGCTCGTGTGGCTGGTGGGACTGCGGCGGCCACGGGGGAAGGCACGACCTGCGACCCCTAGTGTTCAACCAATGTACTGAGATTACCTGAAGGATACATGAGAGATTGTGTCGAGTTTCTGTTTCAAACAAGAACAAGAAATTCTAGCATGGTAAATAGAATATTACGGCGCATTAAATGTTCAAATAACAGTATTTAAGGAGCCAACACATTGCGTCGTCGTCGTTTTGCGAACTATTTTTGACGTCATACGTAATGTGGTTTTCAATATCTCTCTGGTTATAAACGATATAAATGTACAGAGACAATAAGTGAATCATTTCTTATTCTTATTAATTTTGACTGTTGTCAGTGAAGATCAAATAGAATATGATTATGTAATGATTTTCGTTAAATTTATTTCCTCTTTGAACATAAGCTTACGAAGATAGGATTAGTAACATACTTTGAAAGGACAGTTCGTAAGTAAAATATTGCATTCATATCTTAACTATTGAATTATTTTTTTAAATGTACGTAATATTGTTCTCTTGATGTCAATTAATGAATTATATCCTACAGACATCTGACTCGTTTTATTTTGCCAATAATTCATTATCGAAAGCTCCAGAGAAATGATTTGCAGTTGTTAGCAGATACAGACTTAAATTCGATTCGTAATAAATGTATTAATGAAAAATATAGTGTAAAGTTCGTTAGTTTTAATGCGCTCAAAAAATGTAAAATTTCTCACAAATTGGTTTCCAACCTTTTTATTCGTGTAAATGTAACGTCGTAATGAAAGAAGAGGGCGGTCAGAAAACGGGGGAGAGGAGGGACACGAGGAAATGGCGGCGAGGAGGGCGGTGACGAGAGCGGCGACGAGGGCGGCGACGAGGGCGGCGACGAGGGTGGTGACGAGGGCGGTGACGAGGGCGGTGACGAGGGCGGTGATGAGGGCGGCGACGAGGGCGGCGACGAGGGCGGCGACGAGGGCGGCGACGAGGGCGGCGACGAGGGCGGCGACGAGGGCGGCGACGAGGGCGGCGACGAGGGCGGCGACGAGGGCGGCGACGAGGGCGACGACGAGGGTGGTGACGAGGGCGGCGACGAGGGCGGCGACGAAAGCGGCGAGGAAGATGGCAATTGGGCAGAGAGTTGGCGGCTAGGTCGGCCGTCTGCGGGCGAGGCCACAGATAACCACGTCGGATGCGTAGACTCCGCGTGCCACCACAGCCACGAAATAACTTCCTCCGTTTTATAACCGCATGATAACGCGGCCGCGTGCGTCTGATAGCTAACGAGCGGTGGGTGGGTCTGGGGCCGTAGCAGCTGGAGCGGGACACGGCGAGAGGCCACCCCTCGCATCCGCCATTTCAATTGCCTTCATGGACTAACTTCGAAACAGACCTCTTAACTCATGAATATTCTTTGCTTTCTGGAAATTTCAGGTATTAATAGAATTTAATTTCATAAGTATTAAATGTTCTTTAAGGGAATTTTAAAACACTGGTATACGTGTATAACCATCTTCCAGTAAAATCAAAAGATAATTACTTACACCTATTTCATTTTCAGAGCAATACAGAAAGAAATTAAGATGAGAGTGAGGTTACGACGAAACTTTATGACAAAAAATGCAAGTAAAAATGTCAAGAGGCATCTATTAATGTATGTTGGTAATAATATATATCTTCACCTCCCTTTAGAAATAAGATAAGCGCATTATTAATATTAAGCGCTTTATTATTAATTCATATTCAGTGTTAAATATTTTTCTCCGGTGCACTTACAAGCGAAGCATACCGAAACTCTTACCCATCTGCCCCAAGAGCACTGCCCGCTATAATACCGAGAACATACGAAAATAAGCGGCGCAGATAGATTCGATCCTTGAAAGGAACACACTTATAGATTTCTCTGGCTGAGAACCCTCGCGCTTACATTCCTATACTGCGAAAGCAAACCAGCAAGAGTGATCAATAACACAATCAGTTTTGTCCGGCTCTAAACGTGAACCGCAACTTCAACCACTTTACTTCTGTGCATTTTCAAAGTTAATTCATTTCTTCATTTAAATATTTGTTTGATTTATGGCAGCGTTTTATTTTTTTATGTTTTTGGGCAGAAAAAAATGAAAAAAATAAAATGATTCCGTACCTAAATTTTTGCAGTCTTCTTTTCCATGAGGCAAAACGAAACCCATTTCCTCGGAAGTGGATGGTTGTAGAGCCGAGTGTGTCGTAGCACATAAAATTGAGGACTTCTCCAGCAGGAAATAAGTGATGGCCGTTGTAGAAAAAGAGGTTGGTTTAGGTAAAATGAAAGAGAATTGAGTCAGATAGGGAAATGGACGGCAACGACAGAGTGTGAAAGTAGGGGAGAAAATATATTGCAAAGAACGAGATCAATTGAAAGAATTCTGAAACGGAGAAGAATGTGAGACAACCTGCTGGGAAAGTGTGAGCGGTTCCAAATCGCGCTGTTCGTGGCCCGTTAGTTACGGTATTGCTCCGGCATTCACCTCCTATTGATCGTAGAAACCACGGAAAACTACCGATCAGAGCAGGTGGCCGCTAGAATTCTCCTCCAGTCAGAACTCGACCGAGATATTCTAGCTATAGTCAAAAAGTCTGCCACCATCGGGACTCAACCCAGAGCCACCGGGCCAGAGGCACTGCAGTGACATCAGTTGATGCCCTGAGCCACCTCTCAAGACGAAAAGAGTGAGGAAAAGACAGAAGACAAGGAACGAGAAGTGGACAATAATGGAATGGAAAGAAATCAGAAGAGAGTGACTAGACCACGAGAGAGCTGTTAGAGATCTGCCAGGCCACGGAGTAGAAAAGAAAACCGCGTGCAGAGGGTAGAACTCGAAGAAGGCGCGGGAGGAAATGAAGCAAGCGCGTGAGCGGCGGATGGCACCGCGTGCCGGGGTGGTGCGGCGCGGCAGAGGTGGGTCAGGGGTTTGGAGGGCGGGAGGTCGTCCGCGACTAACGCGATAAACGCGTCGTCGTAACGAGGCCAATTCACTTTGCAGCGGCGGCGGCGGCGGCGGCGGGAGCGGCGGTGCGGGCAGGTGGGCGGCTGGCCGCGCCCGCCACCGCGTCGCGGCTGCTACCCTCGCCGCCCATCCACTTGGCTGCACCCACAGCAGCTCAACGCCCCGCCGCGCCGCCGTCACCGCAATTCCCTGTCCTCATATCGGCTCGGGCCTTGTTATCCTCGCTCTCGGGGCTCTTCAAACAGGCTCTGCTTGTCAACTCTTCGACCTGCACACCCAGATGACTTTTGTCCAACGAGAGTAACCACTGCGAGAAAACTTCTGATACGCTCTCGCTGATTCAGTCTCCACCAGAAACATGTCTATTCTGTTCCTGTCGCAGCCGTCGATCTCTTGATACTTAACATTCCCTTCCTGCCATTCACGAGCCTTCAGTTATTATTCATTCTTCCTGAACCACTGTTTATGTTCGTTGATATGACAAGATGATTGGCAGATCGTCGTAGCAATTGAACCACTGAAATGAGAACATAAATGTGTGAATGCACCGAAGGCGACTACACAGATGGGGGACTGATTGGCAATGAAGCCACACTACAGCTTCACCTAATAGAACCCACGGCAATGCCAATCAAAAGCGGCTGCTGCTGAAAGGTGATGGTGGCAAGTACGGGAACGAGAAATTGTGACGCGATGTAACACTGGTGTATCGCTAGCAAGGAATGAACAGAGACAACGGAGCACGAGCAGAATAGAGAGGAGAAGGGGGTTAGGAAAAAGGAGAGAAGGTTAGAAGAAGGAGATTTAAAGTAGGAGAAACGAGAGAATGGAAGAAGAGCAGAAGAGTGAGAGGGGAAGAGGAAACGAGAGAGGGAAAGAGAATACTGACATTGTAGGGAGGAACACGGTAGGAGAAGTAAACGGGTAGGAAGATAAATAGAAGAGGAAGTATAATAGAAGTGGGAGGAGCAGGGAGAAGGGGATGATTGAGATAAGAAGACTCGAGAAAGAGATGCAGCTGTGGAGGAGGAGGAGGAGGAAGAGGAATTGAGTGGGAGCAGGTACAGGACGCTGCTGAGTGTTGAAGACTAGGGGAGGCCGGCGCGGCCAGTGGGGTGGCAACGATTGCCGCGGCTACCTGCCCGCGCAGCGCAGCGCTGCGCCGCGCCGCACAATGGAGCCATTAGCGCGGGCCCGCTGACCCGCAGCTGGATGCGCAATCAGGGCGGCCGTGTGGACAAACATCGTTAGGCAAGGAGCCCGCGCGCCCGCCTGCACAACTTTGCTCGCCTGCGGACCGCCTCGTACCGCCTACCAGCCAATTATTTATGCGCCAAGATCAACATCAGACAGTCAAATCGGATTTCTGAAAAGAAAGCACATCAATGTACGTGCTTGTATCGTACACGTTACAAATATGTTTCTGACATTTGATATTATCTGATATTGACGCTTTTTATCTGTTAGTGGCACATATATTATGTAAATGGGAATGTTATCATAACTAAACATCACAGCTCAGAATACAACGGCATATTCACCAGTTAATACTTTTACTTTGAAGTCATTAACAATAACTTTAATCATCAAACTGTTAGTATAGTTAGTTAAGAAAAAATAAGTTTCAAATCGAAATTTAATTGATGAAATATATTGAAATATATAATATTTTGAAATAAATAAATAGACAAAAACTAATAATTTGTTAACGAATAATTAGGAATAAAAATTGTTGCAAGATAATAGTTACAAAGTTTTACAGTTGAGAAACAGCTCGGGGTTGAGTTGCTGCTTTTGAGAAACAGCGGAGAAACAAACAGGGTTAAAATACATTTTTGCAGCGTAATGTGAATATCCAGAACATCACTGACTGCCCTAATCTCCCCTTCCACTGGAGAATTGTGAACCCATAAACATACTTATAACTACCATATTCTATTCGCCTGTACACCACCACCAACAGCAATTTGAATCTTTGTATCCCATACAATTCAAGTGTTTCATTGAAGAAAACACATCACAAAGTATTATTCGATGTTCAAACATTCCTACCAATAGCAACCGTCATTCTAAAACCACAGTTCTGCTATTTGTTCGTTTCGTTATGTCCGTGGCCTCTTGTAATAGAAGTTCTATGATGCACACGGACTATTTTTGAAACTCACAGTTCCGGAACCGACCGAATTCGGCTGCCGCACATTCATTCGTTCGATAAAGCGGCATTCTCGTTGGGGGAACAGAAATATTTATGAATATCACCGAATTCCCCCGCGGCTATTCCGGAATTCCCATCCACTCTATCAGGTGCGTCGGTTCGAACGCAGGGAGTCGAAAAAAATCGGCAGCGGGGAGACTGTCGGCGACACGGTTCGCCTGTCAATACGGTTTACCACTACTCGTAACAGCGGCGTTGCCATTCCCTACATTTGCGACATCTGCTCTCCAGCTCGCCTCCCTCGGATAGTTCATGCTGAACAGATTCATGTCTATGACCGATGCAGACTGAAACCGTAAAAAATAGTCATCATTAGAAACATGGAATAGGATAACACAGCCTCTTGGGGCGTTGCCTCCCAAACAATCCTTTTCTCCGCATGGTCGGTCATCATCAGAATACGTGGACAATCAATATTTGTTTACTACACTTTCACATGTTATCAATATACGGAATTAACATGTGTGACAACCCTCTCTCTGCTCCCACAGTTTAGTACACGTCACTGCTAGGCATGCCAATTTCATTTCCTGGGCTCTTCCGTATCTTCACCTCATCCAATGTTACTGGAATTTCCTTTACGCACGCTGTAGCCTTTATTAGTTACCATTTCACTATTTAATGTTCAGAAATATCTCATTCACGATTCAATTCCTCACATGACCATTATTGGCATAGCATCATTAGACGAGAAAAGGTAGCTGTACTCCATTCTTGGCGCACATAATGGCTTTTGGTTCTGTTGCCCTATTTCCATCTCATGAATGTCCACGGCCCAAAGATAGGAGCACCAATTCCAAACTCATTCCTGTCTCCCTGCAACCTACATTACTGCATGTTACTCGTCGTGGCCATACGTCATTGCCATTCATCATTCCTTACTACCCTTGCTCGCCCCGTTGTTATCGCATGTTGTCAGCGTCACGGATACTCATTTTCGCCTCCCCTTTATCATCGCCTTTGTCCATTCTTCCGCGCCTAGGGCGTTCTCCCCTCACCGACACTTACACCATCACCACCACCCCCACCCCAGCCATTACCACCACCACCACCCTCTAAGCCCGCATCGCCGTTCCCAATAAAACCTGTACACCTCACCCGCACACCGCCAGCACAGACTGCGCCATCCCGGTCAGTTTCAAACCGTCGCCCACGCTACCCCTACCGCCTCGCCCCGCACTCCCATCCCCACCCTCACGGACCCCCCGCCCTCACACCCACCCACGCCGCCACCATTCACTGGGAACGGACGCGACCGGCGGGAAAAAAAACAAGCGCAGGCGGCCACGGCCACACGAGGAGCGTGTTAAATGCAGCCCCGCCCCGCCGGCCGTGTTGCGTTCTGTCCGGCCCGCGCCCCCGCCGGTTGTTCTTTGACCCGTGGACCGTGCGCAGTGTGACAGCGCGCGGCCGCGGTTCGGCGGTGGCGCTCACAGGGGACGGCGCGCGCTCCGGCGCCACAGTGCGCGGAAACGCCCTCTGCGCCCGCGCACCGCCCTGTTTGCCCTTCGACGGCCACCGCGGGGCGCGCTAGGACCCACGGTGTGTGGGTGGCTCTGACAGAAAGAACGAGTGTAAACATTTCTGGGGTGTAGGGGAGAGGGAGGGGTCAGATTCTTTTTTTTTTCTCTTTCAGGTGCAGAAGGGCAGTAGGCAAGAACACATTGCATACGTTGGTGTTTGGAGTAGCGTGATGTATAACGTGTGATTAATGAAAATATGAGTACATGCAGCCCTGAAGAAGGCGTAATAAAAGACTGAAACAGGCAAATGAAAGGAACTATTTTGACCCAACAACTTTGAGACATTTCAGTTGAGAACAAGGAAACTAGTACTGATCGAATGATTTGAATGAAAAATGTTCGTGGATATTCATTTTGTATCTGACAATTTTGATACAATTATTCTGCAACCGTTTACACTGAATATGTATTGCCAAGGAATGCAAATATTTGACCTTACAGGCATCCTAGCCAGAGACCTTCAGTTGTGTCATCCCATTTCATTCGTCTTTATTCCAAATATATCGCAATTTTTTTACCCCCTAGATATAGTACTTCTTCCTACCAAATTAGGCATAGAATGTACTCACATTTATCTTACTGCCGAGAATCATTACTACAGCTTTCTACAACCCAGCGTCATAAATATACGAATGTCTTCAATTACATGCACGCTAAACGTATGTGTGCATTCCTTACATTGTGAATAAAATTATTGTATTACAAACAAAATATGTAACATCGGAATTGATCCAACGAGTGAATACACATTTTAAAGATTTTTTTATTAATTATTTGTATTAATCCCAAAAACAAAAGGTAATAAATACTAAAGTTATTGTTTATTTTAAAGCAATATTTCAGTAACGACATTAGACAAGGATACAAAGTTCGCTATTTAATGTATATTTTAACTGGCCGTAATCGCCATTAGAATAAAATTCAGTGTAAAATAATTCAGAAAACCTACACGAAACAGAAAAATAAATATATATTTGACAAAAATCACGATTTTCAAAATGTGGTTTTTACTCCTGATGTTCTCGAATACGTTTTCCACTTATAATTATTTTGATTTACATTGATCATGCAAGCAAGAGGGAGAGAACATTTTTAAAGAGTTAAATTTATTAAATAATATAAGAATAATAATTAATAGTTAATAAAGAAAACATATTTTAGCCAGTTTGAGGATATGTTTGCATCAATATATCCATTCTTCCATGTACTGAAAAAATTCCAAATGATTTGAACATTATCACATAATTTTATTCATAGTAAATAATTGTAGCTGAACGATGCGTGGCCGACGCTAGTATCTGTTAACTATTTTCATGTATTAAGAAAATTCTAAATACCATGCATAGATTTGTTGAAATTAGTTCCTACAGTATTTGGCGTAGGACTTACCAATGAATCGTAGTAGCCGATATTATACTCGCGTTTAAAAATTCTCAGCACCCAGTGACCTTGCATGTTACCTCCGTAAGGGATATTAGCTAGTAATTTTGCAATTTTAAAATTGTACTCTCCATAAACGGATACTTGCTAATATGGGTGATGCGAACAGTTAGAATTTAGCACAGCTACATTTATTACGCATTTTTATTTATATGCACTAAAATACACATTAAAGATCACATGTAAGCTCTTCTTCACCGTTATTCTCTAACCTTAGTGAAATATCATTCCCAATTAGTTCCGAAAATTCTTCTAAAACTACATTTGATTCTTCCCTGCACTTAACAATTCCATACTTTTGTCCTCTAATTTTTGTAGAGTTTAAAAGTTTACAACTTCAGACTCATTTCTGTTCATTTCTATTTTCGCAATTGCTCCAATAATTGTGTTGTAGGCGAATCTTTATAAACATTAAAATGCGACTCTTTTTAATGCTTATGTGAATAAGGTGTTAGTTAAGTTAAATAAGAATAAGTTGTTAGTCACATTCATTTGAAAATCGGTGTATGCAGGCTTAAGAACGAAAATATGAAAATTCGAATGAGAATGTGCTTTCTTTCTCTAGTATAACTCACTGTGGTTTTTTTCCGTATTCACTTGAAGTTTTTCAAGTTTAATAGGTTCCAAGACAATATTGTACGTAGGTATTTGCAAATAAAATGCGTATGAAACATTTCTCTTCTTATGAATAACTTCAAAGCAGCATCACTAATTAAGAGTCCTGCCGCTCGATTTACTTGTTGCGCATATAGATGGCAACAATCAGTGTTGCCATCCTCGTGGAAGAAAATTATAGCGTCATTGAGCAAAAATTGCCTCCGAGTACTAGGGTTAATCAACTCTACCAACATAGATTTATATAGATGGCGTTGATTTTATTCCCGTTCTACCCAGTAACATCGCAGCGTTAAAACCCACAAATTACTTTTTTAGAAATTTCTTAAAATATTCTGGCCAGATCCAAAAACAAACGAACATTTCTCCACCGGGAGACTGAGCCGCGTCGAATGAGACCTCATATGTCTCGATTGTTGTACCAGAAGTGGTATGACCGTGAGTGACGGACGCATGGACGAACACTCAATGTAACTAATGGTACTAAAACAGACGTACTTTATCGCATTTATTTTCGTGCCAAATTATGCAAATGTATTCAAATTTAAGAAAAATTTTTCATTACCTTACTTCAAAATATATCTTTAAGGAACATATTTCATTTAGAGAAGAGTTGTGGGAAGACTGGGAAAAAATTGTAAACTACTGTAATTTTCGAAAAATCAAAGTTTTGAACGGTCGTGAAACCCACACCATTCTTTTAAACGTTCTTCACATTATCCAACAAAAAATAATCAAAAACGGTGGAGCCATCTTTTTGAAAACTTGGAAAAATCTCAGGGGCTTCAAATAAAGTACCTCTCAAAATTAGAATATCGGTTTTGAAATTGAAGGGGCCGCAATCAATCAGCCAGGTCGATAGGGGAACAGCAATTGTGGAGAAAATCTGCTGAATAGTTTAGCCGTTCGCGTTCATAGACTGACGAAGACGGACAGAATGACGTTTTGCCGTCGATTTTCGATTTTCGATATGAAAGACTGATAAAACATGGATTCTGGCTACAACAGGTGAGAGATTTTTTTTCTAAATTTAGCAAATAGATTTATCCACTTTTTCGTTACCGGCTCTGTAATGAGTTTATCTGCTGAAAATTCGCTGTTTTTTCAGCAGCATTGCATAACTTTCTCTCTACCCCATAGCGAGAAAGTAAAAGATTATTGAACAAAAAGGAAAAAGGAAAAACAGGAAAAACAAAGTATGAAAAAGATAGAGGTATTATTCAATGATTAAAATTAAATGTATATTACAATATACTTTGAGATAGTAGTTCAATCGGTTTTTGACATCCTCTTAATTGCCATTGCCATACGCATATAAATTCCTTTAAAAATATATATCACTAGATTGCCGATTTTGTTGTGCTGTGAGGAAGACTTATTGCTACAAAGGGGATCACAATATACCACAAACATGATATTTATAAACGTAGTCTGCTTTAAGAAAACATCAAATTGTAGTCTATTACAACATGAGATAGCCATGAGATAAGATTTTAAACAGCACTCATCATGGCACCCTATCAAAACGATTTCAATTTATGAAGCTACATCGTGCCCGAGCATCACGCCTTATTTGTATTCCGCATCACAATACCACTACTTTTAGCAAATCTTTCACTGTCACTGCCATCCGTGCTTGGAACAATCTTCCCACTACTACAAAAAATAGCAGTACATTTCAAAAGTTTAAAAAAGAAGTCACAAACTGGATTCATGAAAATAATACTTAACTAAATTGCCACTGCTCGTTTACTAAAACTCAGGACTAGGTGGACGCCACACTGCTTCAGAGCTGTGACAAATCTCATATTTATCTTACCTATCGTATAAAGTTCTACTCCATTTTTTCAATAAATACTTCCCTCTCTTTCTTTTTCATGTCTCTCTCTTTCCCTCTCTCTTCGGATCACTAAAATCCAAGTGTTTTAGTTTCCTTTCTCTCTTACTTTTAAATTTCAACACAGATTACTTTACTCTCTCTTTCCTCTAATTTATCAGTATTATCTAGTTTTCACTTTAAAAGTTAACTAATCTCCGTGGCACACAAAAATACCGTTCCTCTTCTTATTTCCCTTTTGCATTTATCCTTAGTTATATTTAGTTCAGTTCACACATGTGTACGTTTATCCTTAATTACATTTAATACATCTATTTATTTCAGTACACACTTGAGCATACCTGATTATTGAGTGCGTGATAATGCATGAGTATTGCTCTAATGTGTATGTACTCAAGGTATTTGTATGCTTTTAAATCTGTCTAGATGTGTTTCACTAATTTGCAATCTTTCTGTTTCAGTTCATCATCTCTTCCAACCTTCACCATATGTTAAGACATTTTATTCAAATCAAACTATTTACGTTTCTCCTTTATATTTTGTGTGCACCAAAATTATTTAATTATTTATATTGTGTCCTTAGAAGTGTATTGTGTCTTGGCCTTAAGCCACCATCCTGATTGAGGTTTACCTGGGTTTACTCAATCGCTTAAGGCGCATGCCGGGATGGTCCCTTTGTTTGCAGTCCCAGGAATAAATGTAGCAAATCGTTGGCTTGCGAGTGAGATATGTCGGGTCGGTTTTTCAGGTCTTGGGAATATTCTAAATGGTTAACACCTTCCTACATTATTAAAATTTACAATTTTCTAGGTTGGGAAATATCTTTATATTGTAAACATTTTAGTAAAACTGAATTGATCTTTTCCCGTTTTTAATTATATTTTTTACTAAATAGATTGATAATACATTATTTTATTATTGCTAACTTTCTTATTATTACTATTATGAAATACACGTAAAATCATTTTACCATTTTCTTTCAATGTTCTCCGTTTCTCTTAGGACCTGAACTTTTGACTTGATGTGTTTTCGCTTGTATGCTGACGAGACTCCCTCCCTTTTTAGTTTTCATTTAAGAGTATTTCAGAAATACGTACGCAATCATAGTTTCTACTAAAACCTCTTTGAAACAATTAGAAGTACATATTAATACTTCACCGATTTAAACAATCTCTATCTAATCCACTTCAATATGTAACTTGCCTAGTCAAAGAAAGATAATTTCTCTGAATTTTGAGTAAAATCTCGTAGTGTTTAACTTGATATTTTGGGATCAATTCTTAAATTACATTCCTAACTCGAAATTGAGAACTTTAAACATACAAATGCTGCGACAGCATTCCTCCTCCACCAACTCTTTCCTCCCTCGCTTTCATTCCTGTTTTCTATGTGAGAAAACTTTCATTCAAATTGCGTACGTATTTTTCATTGAATGACCTCCTTATAGTATGCACTAATGTAATACAATTTTGAAAGTGGTTAGGCGGAAGAGCAGGCTAAATGGCCTGAGCCTCGCCACAAATAAAGACATTTATTTATTTATTTATGATGACCAAATGACGAAATAAAAAATTTCTTCTGTTGTTAGTCAAAAATTATATTCTATGAAAAATGATATACCTACCTGTCGCTGGTTGTAATAGTTATCTTCTGAACTACTCTGCAGAAAACACAAAAAATCACCATCTCATATATTGAAAGAAAACCATTGTCTTCGGCCACGTGAGGGGTGCCTGTGGTTACCTTAGATGCCTAGGGTTACGGGGCGGGGGTGTTTCAAACCAACTTATTTTCAACCAAAACATTACTTATTTTCAATGTGTTAAGAAATTGAAAGAATACTATGAAGTCTCCGATGTATCATGAGCAAGGTGTCTATGCTTTCGTTAGATGTCCATTATGTCAGGAAAAATCCAAAATCAATTGAAGAGATTCGAATTCGACTGAAAAATGCATATATTTCATTTTGTCATTCCGCCTATTTTTATATAGCCAACTGAACTGTCATATTCGGTGTTTATCAATCAGTTGGTGCATCATTTACAAGACAGAAATGTTTTAAATAACAGCTTTATATATTAAAAAGAATACAAATTTCACACAACGTTTTGGAAACAGTTGTTTTCCATCATCAGGTGACAAATAAATAATTATAATATATAAAAACAATGGAATAGTGCAAAACAGAATAATTACAAAACATTAATATACACATTTCTTCAAATGACATTTGTTCTCTACAATGAATTCTTTCATTAACGTAATGTATGTTTTTTAAATGATAAACGTTTAAACAATTTAAAGAGAAATATTGGCATTATTAAAAATATTACAAGCAAGATTTTCTCAATACAGGTTCCAATTTTTTTCTTCAATGGTTTTTGCGGATAGTTCTAAATGCACTGTAACAGATGATATAAACAGCATTTGCTGTATTCCTTTATTGTTTTTTTAATTACACACATGTATTTTTTTTACATTCTCTCACATTATTATTGTCGGGTATTTGTATGAAATTGCATTTGGGAATAGAAATGCTTCAAAATTGTTTGATGAAAATTCTCGGAAATTCAAAAGTTTTCAAAAAATGAGCTTCAAAATGCTCATTTTTATACGCTGAATCGACATTGTCTTAAAAACGGCTTCAAAATTTTCAATAACAGATTCTACTCGCCTGTAATATGCTTCGTCAAATTCCAGTTCTAGTATTCCAGATCTAAAAAGTTGAGAAAATGTGAAAAAAAATCACGTTTACCTGCCAACACGTGACCGTTGAGAAGAGGAAGGGGTTAATCCGAACTGATAGCCAAGCTTGACGAAGAAGGAAATTAATAAATACGAGAAAGTCTGTGCCATTGTGTATCACCACTAGTTCTTGAATATCAGCTGTTGATAAATTGAATGCTCTACGTAGGTAAAAGATCTTTAAAATTATCACATTAAGCGTCCGTAATCGTTGTACTTTTGAATGAATGAATCTTCCAAAAAACATTTTAATTTCTAGTTACAAACACACAGTATTGAATGATACGAATGTTGAATATCAAAGACAATTTCAATTTTAATGTGATGATTTTTTCAATAAATGGAAAATGTTCGTACATATGAAGCTGTTCATTCAAAAATATCCTAACGAAACAACAAAACCTTGAAAATTGAGCCATGAAAGGAACGGCTCCAGAGACATGAATCGCGTTTTCACGTCCTCCAGCTCCATCCCATTGCCTTCGAGTTCGCGGTCCTTCGGCTCTTTAAGCCCATTGGCGGGCCGTGGGCGGGGCGGTGGGCGGTCGCGGGCGCGCAGGCGGAATGCAGCGGCGCGGCGCGTGTTCCGTTGTCGACCGCTGATGAAAAGGCTCGCCGCCGCGAAAGAAACAAATGCCGCTCTCGTCGGCCGGCTGGGTTAATTGTTGCGCTCGTAAATAGAGGATGGCAGCGGGGCAGCTCGACGTGGTGCTGGGTGGGGTGCGTGGATTGGTGTGGGGCGGAGTGAGGAGAGGGTGTGGGGAATAGTTTGTGGAAAGGGAGGTGTGTAGGGGAGTTATGAGAAGATGTACGGATTTGTGTGGATGGATGTGGGAAGTGACGCGGTGTGGAGGGAACGGTGGGAAGGGAACGGTGTGGAGGGATGTGAGGATACGTGGAGAATGTTGCGGGATTATGGGATGGAAGTATTGTGTGGAGAGATGAAGGGCGGTGTGTAGAGTGAAGAGACACGTGACAGTTGATATGACAGACAGAGTGTGAGATGAACAAGGGCAAGACGGAGAAAGGCGAGACGGGGAGAAATGAGGCATGTAGTGGTGAGGCATGTAGTGGTAAGGCATGTAGTGGTGAGGCATGTAGTGGTGAGGCATGTAGTGGTGAGGCATGTAGTGGTGAGACATGTAGTGGTGAGGCATGTAGTGGCGAAGCATGGAGTGGTGAGGCATGGAGTGTGCGAAGCGGGGAGTGGCGAGACGGGGAATGGCGAGACGGGAAGTGGCGAGGCGGGAAGAGGCATGGAAAGGAGTAGTGGAGAGTGGGGAGGCATAGAAAGGCAAAGCGGGGAGTGGTGACGCATAGAGGGGTGATGCGGGGCGTAGTGAGGCGAAAAGTCATGGGGCAAGGAGTGATGAGGCTGGGAGTTACAAAGCAGAGAGTGATGTAGCAGAGTTGAAGCGGGGATTCAAGACGGGGAGATGTGAGGTAGAGATTGGTGATGTGGTGAGTGGTGAGGCGTGGACTGGTGGGGTGTAGAATGGTGAGGCGGGAAGTGGAGAGGGGAGAAGGGGCATGGCAAGGAGAGGAGAGGCGAGGCGAGGGGAGGCAGGATCGGGTGAGTCAGGAAAGGACAGAGGGGGACAGGATGTTGCGCGAAGCATAGAACGGGGAAAAATCAGTTCCGGGAGAGGCGGAGCGTAGAGAACTGCGGTGTCGAGATGAGCCCGGCATTGGGGTGGATTGGAGTACGGGGTGCCGCCAGAGGCGAGGCGGGGTGCGCTACAAGGAGCCAGTGCGTCGACACGCAACTCCAGGCTCACATTTGCGATTTTATAACGGCGCGCCTGAACAGAGCCTATATCACTTCCAGTTGTCCGGCGGCGGTTGAATTAGTGGAATGGTTCTCAAAGCGGCGACGCAGTGTGTGTTTTGAGCGTTCGTTGCTCCAACATGAACGGAAAAAAAGAGCATCGAGGAGATTGTATTTGGATGGCCTGCCGTGTGATGCATTTGAAAAACGGTTGGACGAATTCTTTACAATTATACACTTAAATGATACAAAATAATTTGTTCAGTTTCATAACGCATCAACGAAAGAACAATCCAGTGTGAAGTAGTTGCTCGTGTTGAAGGAAATGTATGCTGTTGTAAGTTATGTTTATGCACTGTTTAAAATTGTCATAATGTAAATGAACCAACAAGTTTAAAAAAAGGAAATAAAAATTTTAGTACGCTATCTGCCTTAAAACAACGAACAGAAAAGGAGGAATGATGTCGTATGCTATGATGTAAAACGTCCTACAAATAAAATTTGAAAAGTATGTAAACACTTTTGTTTGCCTATATATAATCGTAGTTGAAATGTGTTCACTGTTGTTTGAATTTACAAATTATCTTTGAAAATTAATATACACAATTATAATCGATTTTGAATTCAAAACCAACCAATATCCTTAAAAAGAGGACTATTAATAAAATTTGGTGTCGGTGCTTACAACTGCGATTACATTCTGGTACTATAAATCGGTCGGTAATTCCCAATAGAGATAGTTGTAGTTATAATTTATAACTTTGAAACCGAAAAGTGATAAAATAACACAGTACCACTATGTTGTAGCAGTAATCAAACAGTATTATTTCACAGTGTAATGTACACCACAAACACATTCAGTTCAACACTTCCGAAAAGACAATGGCACAATAGCAACTACTACTACTGAGCTCCCCACCACAAACACGTATCTACATAAATCATCGTTTGACTGCCTACTTTTAGCATCCATTAAAACCCGCGTCATTTGAAACAAAACCTAATAGAACAAACGCGCTCTCCATTACAGATACACGGCCGGCGAACCCTCAAACAAGTTCCATTAGTTCAGGTTTTTGGCCGCAGTGGGGCGCTCGAATCTCATGTAATATGTTAATTACTTCGCAATAATTTTCAAATGCACCTTGCACGCGCCGCGTCCGGCCCGGCGAGCGCGCGTGGCCGCGCGGCAGCGATACTTCATTTAGGACTGATCGGTAATGGCGGCGGGCGCATTTGCGTACCTTTGAAGTGCGCATTAGCGGCGCGCTAAACGCGTTCACGCGCGCGTGCAAACGCTGAAAAAAGACAAACGCGAGGAGTGGAGAGGGGGGGAAACCGAACCGGCGAGAGGAGAGGAGAGGACGCGGAGGGCCAGTGCCCGTATTTACACGAGGCGGGCGGGACAGGAGAGGGGGGGAGAGGGAATGAGGGAGAGCTAGGCTGTTGGCAGCTCCAGGCTGTCTCTTGCAATGCGCGCCGCCTAGAACGAGTGCGAGCGCAGCAACGGCTAGGTGAAGTTCACGCGAGTTGGGTTCCGCCAGCAAAGCCCTTGAGCAACGAATAATGATAATGGCTTTCGTTCAAAATAAGATATAATATTATATCATAGTTCATTCTCACTATTACTATTATTATTATCAGCATTATAATTTTCCTTAGTTATTATATGATTATATTCTGTAATATAATCCGGGTTATGCGTTTTAGCTTTCCGTTTCTAAAGAGACGCTGACCAAATGCCTAAATGTGTTTCTCTTGACAGGTACAAAAGATGACGAATAGTTAATTAACGATTAATTGACTTTACATTTATAGTTCTCTAGTCTCTAGCTAACGGTATACAAATTCGACACGTTAGAAAAAGTATATGCTCCCAGGTTCTATTATTAATTTTATTACAACTCATATTAGGTGATAAATGAAATTTTAGTTCTTCTTACTACTCGTACGTAAATATAAATTTAAAAACGAATTCTTCTAAAGTATCTCTATTTGCACATGGAATAACGCACAGTAATATGCATGATGCGTAATCAATGATCTTACTTTTGCAGAAAATCAACAGCACTATTTGTATAAAAACACAACATTTGGTATAATAAAACAATATTTTTCCGTTGTAAAATTCTAGCATTTTAAAAGTGTCAGGCATTGATCGTACTAGTTTGCACACGTAGAAAAATATTCTCATAAATGTGACTTTATGTAAAAGTGAAGAGTTAAAACAAGAAGGAACGCGTCATAAGGATGCTGATATAACTTGACAATTGTGTACACACTTTGTTACTAAAATAACGGATAGAAATTATTATAACTTACTGAATATCTGTCCAGTAGTACCGCATCCGAGAGAAAGAGACAATGTAACCCACCTGTAAACAAGAGAGATTAAAGAGATTAACATTCAACATACTAGAACGCTTGTAAGAGCATCCATGAAAACGTACACAAAGAGTACGCTATCAAGGCAGATTCAGCAGCATGAAAATCAAAAACGAAATTGAATCCGTGCTCTCAGTCACCAACAGGATTAGGGGTCGTTATTGCCTCGAACGCCAGCGCCGACAGAAAAGCCTGGCAGCGCTGATCGCTCGGACGCGTATCCGCTCCATCTGATCGTCATTACAGAAACATTTTTGGATTTGCAGCTTATTCGCAGCGCGTTGCCATTTTCTC
Source organism: Acheta domesticus (assembly GCA_031308135.1). Classification (NCBI taxonomy): domain Eukaryota; kingdom Metazoa; phylum Arthropoda; class Insecta; order Orthoptera; family Gryllidae; genus Acheta; species Acheta domesticus. Next base: position 73,430,166 of record JAHLJT010009436.1, on the reverse strand, counting down.
AATCGCCGTTCGCACCGCCCCTTCCCAGACCACCCATACAAATCTGTTTTAATTTCTCCCGCGCCATTTGCGAACTCGAAATTTAATCCCTGGGGAACCCCTCATCGTTCACGCCGCCGGCGCCTATATTTTCGTTCGCGGATGATTGCGTGTCTGGCCGCTCGGCCAATGCATGGGCGACCCGCGCGCGACTAATCCGTCAGGGAGTAATGACGTTTTAGTGGAGTTGGTACCGCCGGCGTCGGCCGCCGAGTGCGGCGCGATCTGCGCGGGTGGCGCTAAGCGGGCGAAGAGGGAGACGCTGAAAGAGAGGGCGCTCCGGATAGTCGGCGGCGGCGGAGGCGGCCCGGCCGGGCCCTGCGCGGGGCGGCGCTGGAAGCGGGGCAGACACGGCCATTAACAGGCTTGGGTTAAATCACATTACACTCCCGGGCCGCCCTCGCAGTCCGCCCGTCCCTGCCCGGTCCCTCGCCCTCGGCCGCGCTCTATAAATAATTAGCACGTACTCTTCACTTCTTTTTAAAGCGGGTTTGATATGATATTTTAATCTCGAGAAAGGATGAAAGTAATTTACTCCTTCCAGCTCCCTTTTGCTGTTAAATGGAATTAAAAACGCAGTGGATTTTGGCCATTAGCGCTTCAGCGCCCCGGCAGCGGTGACCGTCTGGTGTCCGTGCATGAAGTGCTGCTGCCCGGGAGACGAAGATGGCGAAGGAGGGTTGGTGGGGGGGGGTGATGGTGGGAATGGAGATGAAGGTCGCGTGTAGAAAGATGGAAGAGTTCTCTCAGCCTTGAACTGCTATTTGATGATTCGAATCTCTTTCCACATGGAGGTTTTATGAACATAAGAAAAAATTAATGAAACGAGAATCGTGTTTCTTTTGTTAGTCAGTGATTCAGTTGGATAAACGATATGCTATGGGAGAGTGGACCTAATTCGAATTCAGGAAGAGTGAGTGTACCATTACTTCACGTTGTAATAAGCTTTTTAAATTAAATTAGTTTTTAAAATAACTCTGTTCAATGTTTTAACTAAATTAAAGAAAATTATTTTTATTTTAACTTCGGAATGCTTCTAAGAAATTCATCTAAAGTCTAGAGCTAGAATTATTATTTTAATTTTGTTTTAAATCTAGGAAATGCCCGAATGGAAAGCGCGAGGAATGCGTCAGAGATTGGAAAACTAAACTTATCCAACTCCAGCGGGTAAAAATTATCAAATGCTTGTAGAAGAAATGACTTCCAAAGAAACTAGATCAATTATAATTCTACTGAAAAGCTATTTGGAGAATCATTCAATATGGTTGTCCGTCAGTAATAGCTTAACCGATTTGTTATGAGTAAAGACATTAATTAAAGATACGTTTGTTTTACGCGACACGCAGAATGTTTTTAAACGACACGCAGAACATTGAGAAAATGTATTCAACATGAAAATAATTTTCCTTATTTCAAGTCCAACTTAACATAACAAAGATAGATGTCGTAGTAAGTGTTATTGTATTGCACATGTGTTCTATTCATGATTTACTAAAACTAACATTTTTGTAATGTTACCCAAACTGAAAATTACTGATTGACCTACACACTTGTCTACGATAATTACTACATTGATTTCATCATATTGAAAGTACTACGCTCGTAATGAATACACTATTACATTTCATTAATTTTAATCTACAAATTAAAAAAATATTTCAAAAATATATATGGGTGTCTGAACTGAAATTGTCCCCCGCCTTCTTCCCCCCCACACACACACACTCAAAATACTATCTGGATCAGCACTTCCTATAATGCTTCGTAATTTTGACTTTCTTTTTAGAAAAAAAGCACCTTGAAAACAACTTCAAATGCAAAACTCTCCATTTTGTTTTTTACTACTTGCAATTTTAATAAAAAAGTTTTTAGTCCTTTAATTTTGAGCACATAACAAAATAATAAATACTATACATTTTATAATTACTAGGGAACAAATTTTCATGTAAATACGTATTTCTACACCAACGAGATACCTGAAGAAATATTTTTTTCGATTTACAAGACGTTCTGAATAAATTACAACCATTTTTGATGTATCTATTTTTACAAATGTTGCTATAACTAAATATTTTTACATATTTTACCTATTACTACATATTTCGTTATATTTTAATTTATTTGTATGCCCGTTCGGAACATTTCAGATATGAGTATGCCAAATATGGTATTCCAATCATCTTTCTTACATAGCAATGCTGACTTTCTATGGCCACCGAACCTTCGCCGTGAATTGTCACTCCCCTTCCCTCGCTTCTTTTTGGGAGCCACGTCTCGAAATCAAGGATGAAGGAATGTTTCGGAAGCAGAAGTAATCTCGATCCCGTTCTTATTCATGTTTCATTAATTCAATGCGTAACTCAATCGAAGTCTGACATACATTTGTTTCAGATCGTATGTAATTCAGTCTTTTTTCATGTTTGGATTTGGGAGTGGGGTGCACGTCGCCTTCAATCCTTCTCCAGGATTCATTACTGGCCACACGGTTCTACACTCTGGTTCTATATACCACACGGTTCTATATACCACACTATAAACCACGGTTCTATACCAGTATATACCACGGTTCTATATACCACACGGTTCTATATACTCTCTGGTTCTACAGTACGTAAACCACGTAAACAACATTGTATATACTCTAGATACTTTCTTCCTCCGAATAAAACCCATATTGTGTGACGAAGCCTTGTGTGCAATATAGGCAGAGATAGAACTTTAAATTTATTTTAAGACCTGATCGGAAATGTTTTTGTGTTCGGAAGTTACTTTTTATAGAGCGATTTTGAAAAACATTAATGAATTTTGATTTCCATATACTCTACTTTCTCCTTACACATTTTGCAAAAGGAAAATACAAACATATGTCTATAATATATTTTGCTTTTTTATTACAATAAATTCCGTTCCCTAATAATCATCCTTGAAGAGAATAATATTATAATCACTCCTTTTTAATAAATTACATATTGTAACATTATTGTATTATTCTAAAATCATAATCATATTCATTGTCCAAGTTCAGTTCCACTAAAGTTTTACAAACTTTTGTGCATCAGAATTAAACTTATTTTACACTGTCAATTTATACAATATTTTGGGTCAAATGTTAAAAAAATAATCTTCAAATTAACTGTTGAACTTATGAAGAACTCAATCAATACTTATCATGTATTAAATTAATAATTCGTTATTTTTTTGCTCCCTACGAAACAACAGAAACGAATTGAAAACTGCTTTCAACTTTCCTATAAAAAACGAGCATAACTGAGGAAAGTGTTGAGTAAGCGACGACGTACGAAAATAGGCACAGTACACTTCAGGGGCGAAACTCTTCTGGCCTGGATTCTTGTTTAAAGGATTAGCTAGATTGGTGACGAGTTGAGGCTTATCAGTTTGATATGAACGTATTTTTTTCAAAAGATAAAAAATAGCATTTATTCTTTTGATCGTCTCATATTTCGAGTATTTGGTATTTCCTTGAAAATTTTAGAACACCTGGAGAACATTTGAAAGACAAATGGAGAACGAATACCAAGGACCCATTTATCTGGCGAACGGGGTTTAGCAAATTAACGTTAGTTATTACTGTTGGATGATTTTCGAGCCCAAGCACGTGCAGTTGGAACCTTATGCGAAATGTAGCACGAACAAGAGACTCCAGGATTGTGTCATTTTGATAGTGAAAATTACAGCAAATGGTCTTAAATTATACAATGTACTCATAGCGAGTTGTGTTTTAAAAGCGTATCACTCCACATTTTAGCAAGCGGAAATAGTGAATTTATACAAATGGAGTGTATGTTTGCTCGAATTCTCCTCTATCCTTCCTCATGGCTCCTACGCAATGCACATCTAGTTAACAACGTAGAACACCAAAATATACAGATGCATGTATTATTCAGGTGCCACCTGATTCATTATTATACCTCCGTTTCTAGCTACTGGTATTCTATGAAGCGAGATTTTATTTCACAGCATCAGTATCACATGAAAATTTGAATAAATGATTTGCGTATCTCTTTTATTGCCAGAAACTGTAAAAACGATTCCTTTGATATGAAACTGTTTTGTTTAACAACAACAAAGTTTTATTTTTAAAACTTGGCGAATGAAATGTCTACGAAACGATATTTTACTTTCGTAAATGTAACTTTGATTCAAATGAAAGTTACTATAATCAATGTAACGTCCACGTTATTGCTATGTTATGTTTCTTCATCGTCTGTTACTGATAAACGTTTTTTTAATTTAAATATAATTGTTGAAATATTAAAACCTAAGCAACTCTATTTTGAAGTTAAAAGTAATTCATCATTCTTCAAAGCGGAGAACACACATTAATATGAAATACTTTGAAGTTTATGATTTTCAACACCAAATCAGGAAACAACTTTGTTGTGTGATTAAGATATAGACTTATTACAATGCCCAAGAAACCTTAAAATGAGAATTGGGAATTTTAATTTGAGACCATTGTAGTGTCTATCTACAGTTTTCAAGTGGTTTGAGAAACAATTGTCTTAAAAAATTAAAAATAAACTCATAATGTGAAGAAAGTAGCTATAATTGAGAGAATTTCCATAACAGACGGCCCTCCCAGCACCGTATTATGCAATTAAGATTTTAATATTAACTCTTATCATGGAAGGGCGAAAGCCCTTTCTATCTAGATTATGACGTCATTCTCCTCGCCAACGCACTCCATAAAAACTTTCGCCCGAAAATAACCGGAATGGCGGCGCCAGCGGGGACAACGCCGTTTCTCCTCATTTCGAGGCCGTCTCACCGTGCCGTCCCCCGCCTCGTCGCCCCGCACCCCACTCCGCTTCGCCCGCCCCGTACCTTCGCCTGGAGATAAGGGCAGAGGGACACTGCGGCATAGAAATGCACGGTTTCCGTGGAAGAGGTGAGGAATAAGCTGGTTACGGAGATGGAAGTGGTGGCAGAGCTGATGTATATAGCTTTTGCAGAGATGGCGAATACACTGGTACTAGAGGTGACTAGAAGGATACTAGAGTTGAGTACTGAAAGATCTAGAGAAAAGTAGGAGAGGGAAAGTGAAAGATAGTGTTATTGAGGCTACAATCTCCAGGCTAGAGGCAATAATGAGACGAGGAAAGAGAGAGAAAAAAAGAGGAGGGGATGTGAAATCATTATTTGGAGCGATAGTGGCAGTAAAACGTAGGAACAGGAGACAATATATACTGGAAACGAAGTGTTGATGTACTGAAAGGTGAATGTTAGTGAATTAGCTTAGTTACTATGAAGACTGCAAATATGTTGGATGAATCAGAAGAAAATATGCAGTTCAGGAATGCATTGTGGACAGGAATATAGGGGTAATAATAAATAGATGTCGAAATATGTAAATTAAACTGGTAAAGAGAGCCATGATGGTTAGTTGCAGGATGATGAAAAATTAAGCAAAGCAATCTTCTGAACAAGATAATGAAGAAAATCTTAATAGAAAAAACGTAAAATAACACCAACTGTCCATCGGTAAAATGATCCGCACGGTCCCATGAATCTCTTGAAGACCACTGGTAGTGACATAATCTACCAGCCATAGTTAAATCTACGCGTAGGCGGAGCGGCATTTCCCTACGAAAGCGGAAGAGCCGCCCCCGGCGTCGTGTCTCAGTGGCGGTGGAGGCGGCGCGGGGTTGTCGCCGCGGTGTCGGCGGAGGAGCACCTCGAGGGCGCCAGGGGAGCGAGCGGGGGGCGGGGTGGCGGGCTCATAAGTAGCGGGGCTGTATCAGCCGCGGACAGGCGCGGCGCCCGGCGGCGCGGCCGGTAATCAGGGCCTCCCGTTAAAGTAATGGGAGGATGCTGTCCCGATCTAATTGGGTCGCCAACGGCTCCAGCGCGCTTGCGGAGGGCTCCACGGCTGGGCGCGGGGGGACGGGGCGGAGCAGGGTGAGGCGGAGCGGGGCGGGGCGGGGCGCGGCAGGGCGGCAGGGCGGGAAGGACGGGCAAGGAGGGGAGTGGCACGGGAGAGTCAGGCGCTGATGGCCCCGGTAGTGGTAGCGAGAGATGGTGCGGGGGACTCGGGCAGGGGGAGAGGGGGAAGGGGCGGGTGAGAGGAGCAGCCGTGGGAGCGTTGGACGACGTGCTCCACCGAGCGCTGCGGGCGCGACAGGCAAGGCCGCTCCTGCCCGGCGCGTGGCAGGAGCAGGCTGCACACAGCCCAATGAGATGAGGTGCAATGAAGAAGAGAGGGCAAAAGGAGGACGAAAGGGTCAAGTTGGTTTCATGAATAAAATGAACGCTGTGACAAAGAAGAATTGAGCGAAAATAAGAGAAATTAAGAAGATACGTAAACTTGTAGATAGTCTTGTGGACTTTAAGACCGTCGTCAGAGAGTTAATAAAAATCGATCACATGTTGTAATATGTTTATATAAATCTTATAATCAGAGTATTGAACACATGGTTAATCAATTACTTATAAATAAAAACTATGAAATATGTGGTTTATCGTGCAAAATCAGTGAACAGCGTGTTCTATGGAATATATTACATGGGTCAGAATTTGTAATAAAATGACATTAAACAGAAATGAGAAAGTCGTGATCAGATTTAAAATCAATATGCAGAATACTCATTTTAAATTAACGAGAAATACTAAATGAAATTAAAAATAAAAATATTAACAAATTACATATAAACGAATGAAATGTCATTTTGTGAAAATATAAAATAACGTTATACAAAAGAGAACAAACTGTCAAAATGTGGAAATGTTTGACAGAAGTACCTCGATAAACATACGTATGTAACTCATCATATTTTAAAATTTACATTTGCAGTACAATGACTCAAAATGTGAAAGTTTTTACAAGCATAATAGGCAATACAAATTTCAAATAGACAAAATATGAATTAATAAAAAGTATCGGTGTTAAAGCACAAGATATCATCAAAATCCTAGAATATGTACGTACAAAAGAAAATAAATTTTATCCGAAAGGAGATAGAAGTCGCAAAAAAATAGAGAGAAAGAGAGAGAGAATGAAAGAAAAAGTAGTTGATGATAACAGTCTCCCGAAAAATAAACAACGAAGAAAAACCAAACATTGCTAATGACAATTTCACGAGTTGAATGAAGTGGGCAAAAGTTGAAGAGCAAAACTAAAAGAGAAAAAGCAAGGTATAACACGAAAAAAAAGCGTGAAAAGGACGAGGGTGACGACGGCGGTCTGGAAGCGTGGGTGTCGGGTCGCGGGCACCGCTCGACTGCCGCGTTATCACCGCGGCCCCAGGGCTGCCGCCACCGCCGCCGCGCCCTATCGCCGCGCGAGGGCCTAATTCATTCCAGAACTCCCCCGGCCTCTCCCTCGCGGAGCGCCCGAAATTGTCCGCGCGATTTCCCCCTAGGTGTCGCGCAATCTGCCTAATGGCGGCGCTAAGTTCCGCTCGCACCTGACAAACGAGGCCGCCCGTCGCGGGGGCAGGTGTCCGCAGGTGGCGAACGCCCCCGCACCGGCCCCGCGTCGCCTCCACCCCGATACGCCAGCGCCACCCCAATGCGCCAACGCCGTCCCCGCCACTCACGCCGCCCACGCCGCACCCGCCGCAGCCGCCCCCACCGCCCCGTTACCCTCTCCCCCGCGCCACATCCACTCCAATGCGCCAGCGCCGCCACCGCCGCCCCACCACCCCGCCGCCACAACGCCCCAGCCGCCCACGACGCCCCAGACGCCCAAGACACCTCGGCCCCCCGCGCCACCCCCACATCGGCACCGCGCCGTCCCACCCCAACGTTTGCGCGCCACCCCACTCTAACGCCGGCGCGTTGCACTATCCCACCGCTCTCCCCCGCCGTGCACGCCCCAAAGTCCCAGTGCCACCCTCTCCTCCGCCGCCCCCACACCACTCTCACATCGACGCTCCCTTGTCGCCCCTCACCCCAATTCTCGCGCCGCCCCGTCGCTTCCCCCATCACAAAACTCGCGCCCCGCCCCACTCTGACGCCCTCCCGCCACCCCCACCCTACCTCTCTCGGACAACCCCACCCTAACGCCCTCATCTCGCTCTATATTCCTATGCCTCACACCTCCCACACCCCGAAGCCCTCACGCCGCCCCCACCCCAAATCCCCCACGCCGCCCCCACCTCCACAGCCTCCACCTCCATCACCCCAACGTCCGAGCCGCCCCCACTCTAATGCAACCACACCGTTTCCGTGCCGCCATCAGTTCACCTCTTGTGTGCAACCCAACCTTAACGCCCCAGCGCCTACCTCAACGCCCTCGCGCGGTCCTCTTAACGCTCCCATGCCACCCCAATCCCACAGGTTCCTCACCGCCATCATCCCAACCCTCCCGCGCCGTTTCCACCCCGACGCCCCCGCGTCGTCCCTCGAATATTGGCGCCCTGGTTCGTAAGTTCGCGTTCGTTTGCAGCCCCCACATCACTCCATCCGCCACCCCTTTCCAGACACCCGTATTCCTAAGACCCCGCACACCCGTTCATGCCCACGCGCCTCTACCCCGTGCTCCCGCCTCATAACCCCACCGCCGCGCCCCCGCGCCCTGCCCACACCCCCCCGCCAACGCCACCGCTCCCGCGTTGCTACCTCAACACCCCGTTCTTCCCGCGTGACCTCCGGACTGTTTTCGTCCCAAACACCTGCTCTTCTCCCCACTAATTCCCACTATACTTCGAGACTCTCCACCTCTCCACTCCCTCCGCACGAATCACGACTCCGGGATACATTCTGAGGTCGCTGTCTCCTCGCCTCTGTCCCAATGGTGCCGTCACCGCCACCGGTAGAGAGAAAGCATTGCCGACAGTATTTCTCAAATACGCTCGCCGGCGGAACAGCATTACTGCACTGCAGTATTACCAACACCTGTTGTATTCGTTATAAGGCAATAATTTAACAAATGGTTGCTGAAACGTTGCAGGTGAAATTTTGCAGTGGAAAACAGACTAGATAAAATGAAAGTTACATAGGTCTATTGCCAATGATGTGTGTTCATTATATTGGGAGTAATATATATTTTTATTATTCACATCCTTTTCAAATTGAAATAAGTATAAATATAAATATAAAAACAGTAGAATGTCAAAGTAGTTGTTTTATCAACTTACTGCATATTAAAAAGGTATTGTGCAGGATGTAATGGTTTCTGATACAAAGCAATTTAATACATCAGGATAATTTTGCTATATGATATCATTCATACATTGAAACTGTAATATTTCGGTTCGTAAAATGTAGCTTAGTGGAAAATATTAAATATATTTTACCAACTTGTAATTAATTAAAATGTCATAAAACCTAAGAATTATTACTAATATCTTGATGTAATAGAATTACTGATTAGGAAAGCTACACGGCATACAAGTCGATGAAGTGAGACATAATATATTATGTTAGATAAGGTATAACATTCTATCCAAATCTTCCATTCTATATACAAATCTTGTATAGAAATAAATTACGTTTTCAAAGGCGTTACTCATACAGTAAATATTGTTTGCGTATTAAACAATATCAAAGATGAGACGATCAAAATTTAAAAGGAGGCGTTTATATTCAGAATTTGAAGGAAAAATTCTATAACAGAATCATATTTAATCTAATGCGCGCGCCTCGCAATCATGCTAACTGCAATTTTATACTTCACACAGAAACGAACAAGTGACACGTTCTCTACGAGCTCAACATATTACATGGCAAAGGCGACACCGTTTACGCAACGCAACTAAAAATCAAGTGTGCGCCTCCTATTTTGGAGGCAAACACACGCAACGCGCTGCCTCTCCGCCGCGGGCGCGCACCAGCATTCTATGGAGCCCGGAATTTTCCAAGACTCCCTCTTTTTTACTAGTAAACAGCGGAATCGCGTTTCAAAAAGCGAACGAGGCGCCCTCTGCAGCGAGCGGCGGCGCCCGAAAGCGCAATCGTCTCGCAAAAGGTGAGAGGCTCCGCTCGACGCAGGGTGGAGGGTCGTTGCGTACAGCGGCGAGGCCTGCCGGAGGGGGTGGAGGACAGGGGGTGTTTGGTGTGGCGGGGGGGGCGAGGCTTGAAGCAAAGTGGTGTGGGAAGCGGGGGGATGGGCAAGGCGGGTAGGGGGCGGGAAAAGGGCCCTGGGGATGAGAGGGACGGGCGGGGCGTGAAGGGACGGGACGGAACGCAACGGATCGGAACGGGGCGGGGCGGGGCGGGACGGGGCGGGGCGGGGCGGGGCGGGGTCGGATGAACGTTATGGAGTGGGGCGGGACGAGGCGAAGGGGACTGGGAGAAGGGGACGGGGCGGAGGGGACGGAGCGGAGGGGACGGGGCGGAGGGGACGGAGCGGAGGGAACGGGGCGGAGGAGAAGGGGGGCAGAGGGGGACGGAACGTGGCGGGGTGGGACGGAGCGGAAAAGGACGGGGCGGGCAGGGACGGACGGGGATGGGCGGGGCGGGACGGAACGGGACGGGACGGGACGGAGCGGGATGGGGCGGAACGAAACGGGACGGGGCGGGGAGGGACGGTAAGGAACGGGAAGGGACGGGGAGGGACGGGGCGGGACGGAGCGGGAAGGAGCCGGGCGGGATGGGGCATCGGGAGCCAAGCAATGTAGGGAGCGGGGTGGAGTGGGACGGGACGAGACGAGCAGAGGCGCGCTTGCGAGTATCACAAGCAGCGGCGACCTCCGTGCTTTCATAAAACACCGGAATAAGCTTTTAACCCCGCCCCGCCCTTCTGCGCCCCCTGAACCGCCCCAGCTCTGCCCTTAGCTTCGCCCTCGCCCCCGCCCCCGCCCCCACCCTCTTCTCTGTCGCCGTCCTCGCTTCCTCCGTCGTCCCCGCGTCGTCTCTCGCGCCGCAGGCGAGAGCGCCGGCGTGCACGGAGAGCTTTCAAAATTTTCATAAAGAGGGCGTTGTCGTGATCAAAGCAGTAAACACAGGCTGTGTGGGCGGTGGTGAAGGACCGGGTGGAACTGGGGGCGGAGGGAGGTAGGAGGGGTAGCAGACGAGCGGGAGACGCCCCGGGCGGAGACAATGAAGGGGAAAGAGAGGAAGTGGTGGCGACAATGAGAGGTGGGGTTGTGAGAAAGATAGAGGTAATTGTGAGATGTCACAAAGGTAGTTCTGGGGACAGCAGTCACCCTAGCGTTCCCATCGAAGTTTGTGATCGAAGAACGTAGATTGAATGACACTGTTTGCATCGTCCATTACCTGTTCTTATACAAAATATATCGAAATGTACTCTTAAAACGTTGCTTACTGAAGAGTCGATTCGAAAATAGAGACAATGCTATATAATTTTATTACAGTATTTAGTAAGCAGACTATTGATATCAATTGACAAACTATTGATATCAATACACAATTAGCTATACAATGCACATACAATGCAGCTATACAATACAATGCAATATCAATACAATGCACAATTAGCTTATTAACTCTCAGTTCCAGAGTACATCATTGCTGACTCTGCAATAATATTCTCTCCTCGTATCTTCACTCTTTTGGCTGGAAGTGAAAGAGGCGCTGGTGACGGCAGGGGTGGCTGGCTTCCAGTAGCGGAATGGAGCGGTGGGCGTCGCTTTAGTGGCGGTGTTGCCGACGCAACCCGTGTTAACGGTGACGCATTGTGACGACGTAGCAGAAGCAAGATGATGTGAAGGAGAGCGCAGAAGAGCAAGTCTGCTGAAGTCTTTCGGATACGCTTTGTAGCTTAGACCATAGTGCTACGCTGTTACCCGTTTTGTGACGCTGAGGATAATCCGATATTACTCTTTGAGCTTAGTTGATACCAACAAGCTTATGCAATTTCTATAGAAAAGACGAGGTTGTGGTCATTCAAAGGTTAGAGAAGCATATTTATATGCGAGAATAGAATTAGATCCGGTGCTTTTTAGACTCGTCCGTCACATTTTGAATTATAAGCATTTTCCTGTTTTTTTAAGTATGCATTCGGATATGCTGGCACGCGTGTCCTTTATGTAGCCCATTCAGAAAAGATAATATTTAATCTCAAACTTAGACTTGCTGAAAATATATAACAATACATTATCGTGTTAATTTCTCTCTCTTTGAATACAATTTAGATTGCAAAAATCAAGTAATTAGATCAACAGATAAAGGATGATTTTAAAACGTATGAAGAAAGCAAATAACTTCCAAGCTTTTCTTCTATAATAATGTTCGAAATAGAACACGGCACCATGTTAAAATTCTAATTAAGTACTGGTGAAGGTAGTGTAATATTGCCGACTCATAAAAATACGGGGATGAAGCCCAATCGGATATATGTTTTGATTTTAACTAAGAATTACTGCAACCATGGGAAAAAACAGTATTTTACTATTTTTAATTTATTAAAGATACGGAACTACACACAAACATTATTTAGCACTAAAAATTAATTATTGGCAATACACATGAAATTTGAGCTCCCATACTTCTCTACTTCTCCAACATCATTCTGGCCGTTTATTTAGTTCATCTCACCAGTGTCGGGGACTTGCAAAGTGGATCTATTATATTTACCATCGTAAAGAACGGTAGTCACAGAGCAATCTTAAACACGCTTAACGCTGAGTGACTGGGGTAGGAAAATCTTAAGTTCTTGTCGAGCAACGTATATAACGCCCCAATTGAAGGTTGGATGAGAATTGGCGAATAATTCAAAACAACGAAATTATGCTTGGGTCGCGCGGTATCGTTGGGTTGAATAAAAACTTTAAAGACGACTTGGTACGAATTTACGTTTTATTCGTGGGGTAAAACACTCACGGATACAGTATATGGATTAAATACATACTTACACTTTTAATATTATGACCTATAAAAAAATGTAATTTAATTTAAGTACGTATCTTAAATAATGTCCCCAAATTTGTATATAATACTAAAATTAGAAAATAATCAAATATTGTCTCTGAAAACATTCAAAATGTATTCTGACTCAAGAGCACCCTCACGTCATGTGGCCAAGAAGTGTTTACACCTTCTTGGGAGACACGCATCTTTTTGTTCCAAAGTCACTTCAAACGTGTCTTCAAATTTGCCTCGTGCGTTCAATCCACAACGCGCATTCAGTAAGCGTCTGCGCGAGTTAAGAACACAGCGGCAGGCGAATGGATAACAGACTTCAGCTTGGGGCAACGGCCAGTGCGGGACAACAGTGCCGAACGCAAACGGCGTTATCGCGTTTACACCTGCAATGAAAATGTCTGGTTTTACAGCAAAGCCCGTCGAGCGAAATTTGTTTTTCTTTCTTTCGTGCCTTCCGGATCGTACGTTTCATACTTTTTTATGGTGCGGATGTGAGCGGCGTGCTTTTAAATTCAGGCGCCCTCCAGAGACTGGCAGCTTTTATTGTGCTCCAATTTTGCCGAGTAACGAACCACGTGGCGACTGTAAACCTCCGGACCGTTAAGGCCGGGACTACTGGTCTCTTTCCTGTACACGAGTATGCAATGCAGTTAGCGACGTACATACATGTTCAAAACTCACTACTCTTGTATTTTTCCCGTCTGCGCCATCTACTTAAACTACTAAAACATCAAGGTTATAGCTTGGGATTTGATGAACCATTATCCAATTTTCTCCCAGAGCTTAGTAACAATAGTCCTTTGTATTTGTATTAACTTTTCAAGTAACGTCTTTGTGGCTGTTCATTAGTTAATCTCTTTTCGTGTCCTTCATGAAAAGAATTTCCACCACAAAGGAATAATACAAGACCTTGAATTAAATTTGATTCAATCATTGCTTCCATAAGTTGATTCGGTAATTCTTTCTGTTAACTTTTAGAACGTTTATTAACATACGTTATTAAAAACAATCCAAAAAATCTAACTATAGAAAAATACTAGTCTTCTTTAAATATTAATTGAACGGTATAAGAGAAAATAATCATTAGGTTAAAAAGTAATAAATATATGAATTAATTTCTTGTAATTTTAATAGATCGCATTCAATGACGCTTTTTTCTATTTGTGCTCTTTCACATGGAACGAAATTACATTTTGAAGAGAGTATAGCGAAGGTTTTCGGCGTTGCAATATTCTAGTTATGAGCATTACTCTGTTTTAATTTCTCGCGGATATGAGAGATCTAATGCGTTTAATGATGAGCACTTAACTTCACAGAATTCTAGAATATGAGTGCCAATAAGCTACGAACATGAAAACCACGTAAAGTTACAATCAAACTTAACAACATGGTACGTGATACTCGCATATTCCATTTGAAAATGACCATATTGCTTAAGCATGTTTGTTGTTTTGCATATAAAGCCTTTGGTAAGTCGTAAGTCAAAAGAGACAATTTAACAAACATTAATAATGTTGTAGAACTTAAGTGATTAGTAATTTTTTTAAAGTAGAATATTGTGTAACGTAATTTCATACAAAGTATAAACACTGTTCATAATACCCTTTTTCAAATAACCTATCCTCAGACTCTTACAATTGGATGCACACATCCCGGAAGACCGGTCGGAGGCTTAGAACTTGTCCCCGCTGGGGCAGTGCTACATTGGAGGGAGATACTTTGATTGGGAAAAACCGTTAGGCGACGGGCAGGTCGGCGCCGGATGTCACCATCCAGCACATTCCAGGGGAATATCACTGTCACCTCCCGCGACAAACACGTAATACAGTCTGTAAAATGTACTTTGAAGATCAATACACTATAAATTTATTTTTAGTTGTTATATTGTACAAAGAATTTCTTAATGACAAACTTGTACGTTACATTACACATTAAATTTTTAATCTACTTATTCAATGTAAGTATTACAAATGATCCAATTTCTTTATCATGAATGTATTGAATTCGTTTCTTAATTTTCACTAACAATAACTCGAAATTGTAATTAGTTTGATTTTAATCTTAAACAAAATGAACTTCCTTTTCATTCAGATGAACATTTCCTATAACCATGCTAGAAAATTGGAAATTACCAACATAATTAACGTACGAAACTTTCCAAGAAATTCTATCAAACCACATATTATTGCTCCTTTGTATATGACCCAGTTATAGCGTCGGAAAACATTTACGCGCCATCACTTTTCTCGCAGTCAACCTTTGTGGCCATGCGAACTATCGGGAGAGTCCCGATAGCTCACGCAGAAGCACGGTCCGTGCGAGGCCCACCCGTTATCCGGCAGCCGAAGCTATAATTTGCTCTCGCGGTAATTGTTTATTTCGATGGAAATATACGGCGCAAAAATTAAAATCCAGGTCAGTAAATTACAATCAGCCGAAACGTGGGTGGCAGCGGTGGGGGCGCTACCGCTGCCAGGACTCGGGCTTTCGCTCCCTTTCGGATCCACCCCCTCTCCGCCCCTGCCCGCCACCCCCGTGCGGACCGGTGGCACGCGATCCGGTAAACACGTATATCCTGGCGTTGCGCCGGGGCGGAGGCGGGACGATGGCGGGGGCGCGGGGCGGCGGGGGCGCGGCTTTGGCTGGCGTTGCAAGAGGAAGCGTGCAAATATTTCGCAGCGCTCGCGTCGGCCGCCGGGACGGGGGGAGAGGGGAGGGACGGCGGCACCTCTCTCCGGGTAGTGGGGACTCGCGTTTCTCCACGGATTAATGGGATTTTCATTAACCAGATATCCCAAACACAACATGGCGGGTAGCCAGTGGCAACGAGCTATAAATTGTGCTTGCTAAGCCCTGTTCTCTCCCCTCCTCTCGGGAGGCTTCGAGCTCGTATTAAGTTTTCCTCACTGCCCTATGATTTATTCGCGCTCGTAAAGTATTCTCTATCGGATGGCTAAAAGAAGCGTGAAGTTTCTGAGACCGAGGCGGGCGCGAGTGTGTGAGTGAGCGTCGGCGCGAGGCGGGTCGTGCGAGTGTGTGCGTGTCTTCTCTTTGGTCAGAGTTACGACAGCAACTTTCTGTGTCGTATACGTATATATATTCCCGCGGAGAGGCAATATTTTAGGGAGGGATAAGTGAAAAGCGTCTTGAAGGTTCGAGGCCGCGTCTCGGCGCGCGAGGGGAGTGGTGGCGACTGCCGAATAGTGACGGGGGAGGGGAGGAGGAGCGGAGGAGGGGAGGAGGGGAAGAGCCTCATTCAGATTTGTGGCGTTTTCGTCGCCGAAAGGCAGCGACGCGGATGTCGAACGTCTTTACTTTAGCGTTATGGGGAAAATATTATCTGCAGTTACTTTTTTGCAGATTCTCTAATCCTTTACAAGGTGCATGTAGGAGCAGCAAAGGCGTCGTTAATTGAGGGTGGATGTGCATGTGTTAGAAATAATTATTGAGCCCATACAATACAATATGAGGGGTTGAAAGGATCTGTGGGAGGGGCCGATGGAAGAGTCCGAGGGGGTGGGAGAAACTGCCGACGAAGCGACGACTGGATCTCGAGGGAAGGGAGGAATACAAATTTTGATTGACTGATTGATTAGATTCCGGGCATTGTCAAATGATCATAAATCATTAGTCCCGTAAGTGTAGTACATGTGGTAAGCTTGGGATGTGACGGTAATCTTCTACCACTATGTTATAAGATCCGGCTTTCAGGGTTTTCCCCAACCTGGTATTTCCTACCAGCGGCGAACCGCCCCAGACGGAACAAGCTCTAAGTTCCCGACCGGCGGGAGGAATAAAACGTTCAGGGGAGGTGGAAGGTGCGGGATACATGCGAGGGGTGGCAGAGGTGGAATAAACGGCAGAGGCGGAACGAGTGGTGGAGGGGTGTGTCGTTGTGGCAGTTGTGGCATGTGGAGCGAGTGGAGTGAGCGAATGAAGGGGGAGGCGAATGGAGCAATGTGTGGGAGGAGTGGGAAGAGTAGGCGGAAAAGCTAGTGAGACGGAGTGGATAAAAAGGGGCCACTAATGTTGGCGAATAAGTGGGAAGATGGCGTGAGAGGAATGGGGAGGCATTTGATTGATTCATTCTTTAGTGTTTCTGGGGCGTCAACTATTATTGCCGTTAGTCGAGTAAGTATAGTGCAATATCACGCTTGTTTTAGCTATCCTGGGAGTTCCGCTTTCTGGAATGTGAAAACTGCCTCGTCGACTTGAAGAATTTCGCACTACAGGCATCTCTCTCAGGGAGGCATCGGCCAACGGAGGTCAAACTCTAAGCTCCCGACTGATCTTCGCACATGAGTAGAATAGTGCATGTAAGTGTGTGTATGTGTGTGTACAGCGGAGGCAAAGAAACAAGTAGGTATGAGAAAAAGATTGCGTATGGTCCGTGACTCATTTGTGAGGTATGTCATGACCAACATTTGCATGGTATTGTTCGAAGAAAACAAGGAAAACTACCAGTCGCATTTGCCTGCCGACAGTTCTCCTTGAGCCTATGGTTGAAATAGATCAAGCTACAGCCGAAAATTCTAGTTTCCCCGTACTTCAAACTCTCCCTGTCGAAGATGCATAGGAAATGGCAATGCTGCAACTGTTCCATCACAGCCAGTGAAGAGGCGAAAGGGACGGAGGAAAACGTTGGCGAGGGCAGGAAAGGTGGGGTGGTAAATATATTCGGGCAGCTTTTATTAATTAGTTATTTCCATTATATTTTAAATTATAAAAAACAAAGTTTTCTTCTCTTTTTTAATATGGTACAGTAATCAATTTGTTAACTTCAGCAGAAATGCACGAATGTTACAGAAAAGTTTCATTACCTTGTCAATGGCAAGTTATTGAAAATAGACTATTTTACAGGTATACATTCTATATTTTATATCTCATCTACCATTCAAAATTTAAAGAATTTATTTTAGGGGACATTAAAAAGATTTAGAAGGGAAGATACTTTTTCCTACTTGAGAAGCATTTTAATGACATAAAATGTTTATAGATAACTTACGCTTTAAAACTTTTCGGCTTTTGATGGTTCTGAATATCGACATCATTGTGTTGTGTTCGAACAGCAAATGCACTAGTTAGTATTGATTCTACTCTCAGAAAATGTATCTGTTATTACATCCAGAGAGATTGTTTTGCTACAGGAGATTTGCCGAATTTGGACCGTCCCCTAAATTGGACGGAAGTTGTTATTTCTTTGTGAAACAGCGTTTAGAACATACAAGTTGACTATAGTGGTTGTAGATGCTCTGATGCGATAGTTGGTATATTTTCAGCAAATAGCAGTCATGTTAAAGAGACGAATTAATGATAAAGTGTTTAATATTACTATTTTATTCTATGGTCTTAGTACGTACGTAGTAAAGAGAAAATATTGTAATGCTGTGGCAAAAATCGACAATAATTCGACAGGATAATTCATATTGTTGGACCCTGTTATCGAAAAATGGATACATTTTGTTTCTATATGTAGTAAATTACCTCCTCTAACACGTTGGGAAATCATAATAAGTTAAAATAAGGAGACAGAGTCCAAATTAGGCAAGCAGTATCTCAATTAGGAACTTTCAGTTCCACTCACTCTTCTTTAGTAGCATTGGTTAAATTAAGAATACATGATAGCATCGAGCGTTGTTGCCAAAATCTGAAGACCAGAAATATTCGTTCCTGTTTAACAGAAACTATTTTGCTTCGAAAGACGATCCATCGTTTGGAAATAATAGCGCTGTTGTCAAAATAACCAAGCCACTACTCCTAAAGTAATCGTGCGTGGTACATTCTAATTATATTTTCATATCCTTAGTTATTCTCACTCTAGTTGCAGTTGTTAATTTCTGCAAGAAGGGTTTATATTCACTAGAAAACCATTTTCTTTCATTTACACAGATTTTCTTCAACAAATAAATTACAAGCACAGCCCGTTTCAACCTATGATATGAAGAGAAAACAACGTTCTAAAATCTCGAACGAGGGAGAAATAAAATGTTTCGTTTTCGACAGCACATTGCGCAGGGAACGATGCAAACTTTCGTGTACGTGAGATTGCCCCAAGCACGAAAACTTATTCCAACTAAATTAAGTTCGGAGTTTAACAGCGTTCGAACGTGCTTTGTTCTCAACAGTGGCATTCATTGCTTTATAGTTATTAAGGGAGGAATCCAGCACCCAGACGGACATTCATTGCCTTGAGAATGTTTATCATGAGAAATGCAGTTTTTATGATGTCACTTATGCCATGTCGTTGAGGGATAAGCATTCTTTAGAAATTATATTTAATCAGTTCCTTTTTAATAGTAATTGTAAGTGCAATATTTAATAACCGATTTAATTCACGGATTTGTTGAACATTGTGCCCTTGAGTAAGTATTAACATCCAGTGCAAAACAATCTTTGGGGTATATTCTCTTTCTTTATTCAAGTTCTATTCTCATTTTAAATATTGTGCCGTATCGGAATTTGAAAATGTTCTTAATGTGTTATTTTTCAATATTATTTTACTAGTGCGCTGACCCAGCCGACAGCCGGTTACCCTTTACGACCCGATGGGACGCATACTTGACCATACCCTAGACACATTTGTGGGCTCCTCTGATCTGGGGTGAGCAGAACGCTAAGCTCTCCACGACAACACATACACGAGAGAGGCAAGGGACTTACAACTAGGAGGAATTCGAAGGAGAGACTCGAACCTGTGATCTTTTGGACCGAAACGCTGAGTCGGAACACGCTCTTAGCTATCTCAGCCATCCACATCTTGGAAGTGTTAACATAATTTGGCAGAATTAGTATTAAAAAGCAAGCATTATTTATGTTGTAATTATTTCGAAATGAAAATAATAAGACCCCTATAAACATTTAAAGGAAGAACTGGCTTACGTAACTCACGGCATTAGTTGATATTACTGAATCCGCTGATCACTGATATCACTGCCCCTGATCGGGAGGTCCTTGGTTCGAGTCCCGTCGATGACAGAGTTTTTGACACTAACCAGATAGGTGGGTCGAATTCAGCCGCTGTCTGGAGGAGAAATATACCTCTGATCGGTAGTTTTCCACATTCTTTGATCGACATCTGGCGAATATCGGGGCAGTACCTTGACAAACGGATGACAGTTCGCCTGCAATCTTTTCTTTCTCTTCCTTGTTCTATCTTCACCGCTTACTTACATACACACATTTACATGCACTACACTATCACACATGTCGGGAGACCAGTCAGGAACTTAGAGTTTGCCGCGACTGGAGTGGTGCCTCGCTGATGGGAGATACCTGGTTGGAGGACCCCACGAGCAGGCGTGCAGATCGGCACCGGATTTCGCCATCCAGCAAGAGAAAATCACCGCCATTTCCCGCGAAAAAATCAGGCATTACACTTGATGCACTCGTAAATACTAATCAATCAGTCAATCAATCAATCAATCAATCATACAGGACGGAGAGATAGAGTTAGAGGTGCAAGTCGCGGAAAATGCGCTTTCAGTTTTTCTCTTTGTAAAATACCATTGTAATATTCAGCATGATGCTGAATTTGTTATCCTAGATATAATAACAATCATGATCTTTGATGAGCTTGACACAGGTAAAGAAACAGGCGAAGAAGATACAAATAATACGATTCACCTATCTCGCTGGGGCAGTTATGGTATATTGGGTATTTTGAAATTCAGAGCAAAAATAAGAATTGATTTCCAGAAAGTTTGTAAACCTAGTTTTAATTTGTGACATTTCTTTAACACTGTGGTACATTTACTCACAACAAACATTTACTCAGAACCATTTGTTTTCTTGTTGCCGTATTTAACTTCCAACAACGTCTTAAACAAAATGTATCGATCACAAGAGACAAATATCGTGTTGAGAAACTCACTGCAAAATAAACACAACTTTCTAAAGTAATCTGGATATGCTGATAAGAAACTTCGTTCTTTCCCGAACAATGAACCAAGCCTCCCTTCCATAATTTTGTTTCTAAATAAACTCGTGGAAATGTTTCGAGATCGAATTAAACTAATATGTTTTTTTTAAAAAAAGTCAGCAATATGTCTACAGAAGTGATAAATGTGTACAAGCATTCTCCTACTATAAATACTACCTAATATTAATTTATGAATATTCTGAACATTAACAAAAAAGTTGTTTTCTGTAAATGACAAGAAAAAATTGTGTATGTGGCAAATTGCTGCATTCTAATTAAATTTATTTCATAAAGTATTGTAAACGTCTATAAAACGTCAGTAACATTATGTTTTTCAAATAAAATCAAATTTGAATTTATGATGAACTAGTACCTGTTTAAGGAGTAGAGCCTAAATAACCTTAAAAATAACCATTTAAAAAAATTCTATGATAAATGTTTAAACAAATTGAAATAAGGGTATTGTATGTACAGAAATTGAAGTACTTAATTTGAAGTAATTGGAAAACTAAAATCATGAAGTTGGGAAATGAATGGCTAATTGATATATAAACGAGTGGGCGTGCTCCTCACGCCAAACCGAAACTAAAACATATGAACATGGCAACACAAATCTTTGTTAGAAAGTTATGACTTATAAAATTGAAATCTAGATAAAATGTTTTGCAATTTCTTCATTACAGTTGATCATTGCATGTGTTTTGTTTCTTCTGATTGTCTTTGTCCTGATTCTTTTCTTCAAAGTAAAACTCACCACCATATATCTAACATCTCCATCGTATCAAAGCATTATCTGAATTATTAACTTGCTGCTTAGGTATCTTTCTACACAGAGCTGATGAGCTGCTACAAAATGCGTATCTGCTAGGCCATAAATGTAGTTCATCTCTATATTATCTCTCACGGAAAACATCTTGTAAATTTATGAATGTAACTGCCAATAAAACAAAACTGAAGAAAAGTTATATAAACATAGAACAAAAGACAATGAGAGAAAACGAAACAAATGTCATGATCACGTGTAATGAAGAAAGTGGGGAAAATGCATACAATTTTGAGACTTTTTAAAACTACTAATTACTTTATAACTCGCTAGGAAAACCTGGCAGATGTTGTTCTGCCCTTAGTCTCCCTCTTTCCCTTTCCAAATCCGTTTCTCATTGTCTCTCTCTCCCTCCCTCACCTGTCCCTGTCTGTCTCTGTCGTGGTCTGTCCCTCTCATTTACATTTATTTGCAGATTCTGCAAGTCTCTAAGCAGGTGAGGTAATATCGGGAAGCGCCTCCCAGCAAAAATTTAATAGAATGTTCTGGAAGAGTTCATTTGGTAGATTACCGTGTGAGAAACGTTTCTTTGAGGCCTTTGATCTCAAAATTTTAGATTTTAAGGCCCTAGAACGTCTCATTTATTTAACGATATAAATTCAAAATGCTGCCGAGTGTGTTGCAGGTTGCATTTGACGTGAATATTTAGTGAATATGTAGTGCCATGTAGTGAAGTTACAACAAAAGTAACAACATATAAGTCATCTCGGTGAAAAAATACGTAGAAGTGCCAACTTTCAAGGAGATCGGTCCAACGGTGTTGAAGTTTTGCTCTTATATACATACCAACATCCTGTGTTTTATATATATATATATATATATATATATATATATATACATACATACAGAGAGAGAGGGAGAGAGAGAGAGAGAGAGAGAGAGAGAGATTAGCCCAAGACGATGGATTTGCGTACCAATGTTTATCTGAGATTTTTTGGCTTCAGGAGCACGCCCGCACATTTACAGACATTATTTAGATATTTGTAATCTGTTGTAAAGTTTTTCTGACACATCCCCTATAAGTTTTATACCATAGGTATTATTAAAAAATTCATTTTAATAAATTTTAAATACTCAACGTGTTAGCTATACAAGTACATTTTAAATAATATTCTTCGTTTCTGCTTATTTGATGTTTTATGTAGGTCAGCTTCACATCATAGAGATAACAAATGAACCGTTGAGAGAAAAATTGGTGAAGTCAAAAAACATACTTTTCGGAAAACGGAGTAAAACTATAATGCTTAGAAATAAATTACCTAAAGTGATATAAACGCGTTGAGATATTCTTTTAACTTACTACAGATATTTTGGGCTAAAACATTGCTTATTAATTAATTAACTATTTTGTTGATTTGCATCATTTTGCACATTCCTTTTCTGAAAACTATGACTTACATTCAAATAATTCTAACAGTTCACATCCTCAAAATTTTTTGTACCAAATAATCTCTTAAATCAAGATGTACATTCCTAGAACGTGTTCCAGATATTGAGTGCACAAAGAGAAACTAAAGGGCAAAGGGTGTAGCGCCCGTTTAACACAGAATAACGCGACGTCTTCAGAAAATAGATCAAACGAGCTGCGCGAACATCGCGTCTTACTAACTACCAGCAGAATGGGGCGCCGCCACCTTAATCCTGCAGTACTGCTCGAATTAAGTACACGGCTACTACTTGGGTCCATATGACTAGGAAAGTTTTTTTGCATACCAGCGACGAATAAAAAAAAGGAATTGTTGGGTATTATTACACAATACCATTGGAAATGGTGCGGTGTTTATGACATTAGCATCATTACGAAAGTAATTTTAGGCGTTGTTTTGTCATATATGTTCATTTTTACCATATAAATTTATTTCAGCATAAAGTTTTTTCCGGTCGAATTGCGGTCATCCTCAGTGCTAAAAAAATATATAAATTACAACATGTGTATTATAAAATATATATTTTTTTAAATTTTAGTGCACAAATAGAATTTGTGGAAAACTGAATAGAAGGAAAGTATAAATTACGAACATAAATTACATAATTGTGAAGGAACAATACATGAGCCGATCTGGATGGCCGAAGTGGCAAGAGCAAACGCCGGCTCGGTGCCTCAGTCTGTAGGATCGCGGCTTAGAATACGGCAGTGGAAATGGTTGTTTTCCCTGGTCTTTCATATATGTGTATTGTCGCGAAAGACATTTTGAGTCTGATAACCACAAACCGAGGAGCCCGCAAGTGTGTCTAGTGTAAAGGTTAATATGTAGCGCCATGAGAGATATAGTGGGTACTCGGCACAAATAGTTAAAATTGACACACCCTGAAGCTGGAAAAAGCCCAAGGAAGAAAAAATAAAGGAACATTATACGAAATAACAAATACTTAGTGAAATAACTGTTAAAGGAAATACATGAAATATTAGTAAAATAAGAATGTTAATTTTGAAACTGGCATCAATTACTATGCTAAGATGAAATAAAACAAAATACAATACTTACATATAAATAAATAAATGCAGACGAGGAAACTGACATACTAATTCTGAGGTGGCTGCAGGTCCATGCTGGCGTTTGAGAAAAAAAACTCTTTTTTATCTCACTCTTACGAGTTTAAGAAGAAAAATATTTTAATTATGCGCCGAAAAACTTATTGCCGAGCCCTGGTAACAAAAAAGCTGATAAATCATGTTCCTATATACAGTAAATTACTTCCTTCCTGTCTGTCCGTCTGTCCATCCGTCCGTCTGCCTGCGTGTGGTCAACGCTAGTGTCTGCTCCGTTCAGCCGATTTTTTCCCCATAGTTGCTATTCTCTGATCGATCTCAAATAACTCGAGTTTTTGGGAGTTTCAAGCAAATATTTTTATTTATGAAGGTACTCTACGTAAAGTCTCAAAAACATGTTTAATTTCAAACATGTCATGAAAGAATAATCGAAATGAATATAAACGAAATTCTTTTAGTGGCACTTAATAATACATGTAAAACCTCCCATCAGATGACATTTTATCCTTCACACTTACTATGTTATTTTATACAAAATCAAATGTAAATCGGGGACAATAAATTTCTACTGACTGTAAGTACAAGCGTAATTCAATAAATAACCAATTAATCAAAAAGTGAGGGGTCATGTTTCTGACAATTACAACACACAAGAAGTGGACACTACGCTGAAGCTTAATAAAATTTTCCCTCCATTCTCAATGCGCCGGGACAGCTGTATGCAATGACTGAAATTACCATCGGTAATATTAACAAGACATTTCCCTAACCGTTTGCTTGCTTTCGGAAAGAGTGGCTCGTTCACGCTTCTGCGAACTGAACTAGAGAACAAACAATGGAAGAGGAAAATATCCGTTCCCAGTTTGTGAGAAACCGCATTTACCTCAATGTATATCGGCTTGTCCTCAAGTGTTTACGTTTTCTTTACTACAGTGCACTTGGTTTGATCATTCAAATGCACTGGAATGTGAAATTGCTTTGCTTAATTCGAATTATATTTTTATATATTGCTCTTTCAAATGAAAATTAGGAAAATATAAATGTCTTAACAAAAAGATCAACTTTTGCAATCTCGTTAATGCTTCCACCGATCATTTATCGTTGAATATAATTTAGAATGAAATTAAAAGTTTTGGTTCTTTGGTAAGCAGATGTAATTGAAAAAATTGCGTATCTCGTGTCTTTGTTTGAAAAGAAGTGGTTTTGGATGATTTCCATTATATTACTTTGCATTTTGTGAGATTATATTGCTCTGTTTCATTTCGTACACCTTATCGATTTGTATCCACAGCCTAAGATGAAGAAGAGAATTTTAATAAGGAGAGATGTGAGTACTTCAAAAATAATTACATAAATTATTCTTAAGAACTATATTTTTACTATTTTCCGTAATGATTATTATTTTCTTCCTTTTTGTTTTTAACAGAAACTACGTTCATAGAAAAAGTACTGTATATCTTAATATCTTTCCTCTATGCTGCGTTCAATTGCTAACTCGCAGAAAAAGTGTTGGTCGGAGAACAAGTTGAAGAGGGGCGAGAAGATACCGCAAAACGGAAGGGGCGACGGAGTCTACCAGCAGCTACACCTGCCTCGGATTAGCACAACCGCAATTTACGCCTTCCGCGCAGGGACAAACTCGGCAATTTGCAGTCGCGTGCCCCCCTAGGTTTAACTTCTACCTCTAGTCACATATCACGCTTGTAGATGGAGTATATCTCTCTGCTTTGCAAACATTAAAGATATATTACGTACACCTGAAATTTGTGCCATATAATTACTGAAGCAGTATGATGTTCTAGTTGTTGGCTTTGTCGGTGAAATAATTTTCATTAATAACCAATTTCCTTGCCATGTGTTATTTGGGATATATTTTTACAAGCAACCACGTTTTCCAAAAATTGTTTTCCTTATGTGAATCAACATTTTTGTAATGCATTTAAATGTTTTGAAACTGAGTAGAGGGACAGTGGCTATCGAAATAAAGCTGTGCACAAATAATTTATTAGAAACAATGAGATCAATTATATATTTTCTCTTCACTCTTAGTTTTTCTTTTCTGTTTTGAGACGCAACAGTTTTCTTAGTCAGTATCTTTTCAAACAATTTCTTTCCGTAGCGATCTTCGAACGTATCTTCTCACATTTTTACCATCATAACAAATTTGAGTAAATGCATTGCAAATAATGATTTATTTGAAAATAGTCTCTTGACTTGGAAGAAAGTGCATTTGGATAAGTATTGTATGAGTATTTTATGTATTTCTCAGTAGTATTTATGTGTGTATTTTCTCAGACGCAGTAGACAAAATATGTAAAGCTTAATAAAACATAACACTTATTTAATATTGAATACTCCGTCAGTTGTGCACCACAGTTTAACAACCAAAAGCATTTCGTTGTGTATAAGCTAATACATAATCTTTTGGGTTGGGTTCCCACAATATGACGCCTGATCTCTGGCAAAATCGAGTAATCACCTGGAAGAGTTGTGTTATGAAACACATGCCACATTTTATGGCGCGTAAAAAAGGACCTACTCAAGTGAGTGCACGCTCGTCTCATAACTCATGACTCATAACTCAGACACTACGTAAAGCTGCATTCGAATGCAAAAACATTGAGACGCATAAGGTATGTTGTTATTGGCTATAAACGGTTACTTATTGCGTATTTCTTGAGACATCAGGATTTCTTAGCAATTGGCAATGCCGAATAGTTTGTGATCATTGTCATCAGTTTTTCAATTACTATCCAATAAACCCTAAAATGCTCTTTAACGAGTTAATAATTTTAAACACTGTTATTGGTTCGCAGTAAAAAAACCAAAGCGACAAAATGGCTACTGATTATCAATAAATAAGTGTTAAACAAACCACGATCCCTTTACTTTGCCACTGCTTGTGCAATAAAAACTCAGAAACATATATGGATTACTCAGTTTGTTATGTGAAAGATTATTTCGTTTTTTATGGATAATTCTGCCCAGACCCTGCATTGTAAGACGTAAATAGTGGCCCGCATAATCCATTTAATTATTACATGTATCGTGGATCCACGTGTAGCTCAGTTCAAGGTAGTACCTAACACGCACAGAATTTGGATGAGATGCTTTGCATTCGAGTTGATATGCACTTTCAATATACACATTTAATAAAATAAATTTAATACACAATTATTCCACCTGAAAGGAAACTATATATTTACGTTGAAACGTATTTATCGTCGAGAGGGATGGCACACTGGGCACACTGGGCTCCAACAGTAAAGTAAAAGTATGTGCAACACTGTGCAGAATTGCGTTGTCTGGAAACGTTGCATGGTCACTGCAGAGTTGCAGAGCTGTCCTCACACCATTCTGACCAGTTGCAAAAGCGCACGTAATAATTACAATTCGCTGCATGCGACACTCGATACGGCCAACACTGTCCAACTTCGTGTTACACACGAGTTAGAATGTTCTAGGAGAACCCGGCAGACGTTCTGCCTTTCAACTCCCTCTTTCCCCTCCCATCATCGTTTCTCACTGTCTCTCCCTCCCTCACCCTGTCCCTGTCTGACTGTCTATGTGTGTCTCTGCCTCTGCCACTCCCTGATCCTCTCATTCACATTTACTTGCAGATTCAGCACGTCTCTGAGCAGGTGAGGTAATTTCGGGAAGCGCCGGACCAGTAAAAATATAATAAAATGTTCGAGGTTTCATGTTGTAGCTTACGGTGAGGAATGTTTCTTTGTCAAACTTTTAGTTTTTATGGCCCTAGGACGCATCGTTTAGGAGTTACTTAACGATATAATTTCAAAATGCTACCGACTGCGTTGGGGGTTTCATTTGACGTGAATATTTGGTTTTGTTCTACAGGGCCATGAAGTGGAATTATAATATAATTAACCGCACATAAACCTTCTTGATGAAAAACACACCTAGAAGTGCCAACTTTCATGGAGATCCGTCATACGGTGTCAGAGTTCACACATACATACCAACATCCAGTTTTATCTATAGTATAGAAGAGAAGAACAAGAAGACTACATGGAATGGCTGACCCACTGTTTCATCGCTCTTGGTAGATGCAGAACTAGGGACCGCCAAGATTTTGGCAGTCAAAACATGAGCGATACCCGATACTGGCGTATAAAACTGTTTTACTGAATCGACGTGTTGTTTGTATCAGATCTTACATCTATATTGTCTTTTGTGTAACTACTTAAATTACGCAAGAGATTAGTATAATAATAATGTTCACAAGTCCTTCTGTTTTTACAGTTAAATGCGAAACATACTGAAGTAATCAAACCACAAATATCATATTGTTCAAGTTTTCTGCACCATTTTTGATCTGTTTGTTTGCTTCTTATTGGAATAACATTCACATTTAGGCGTTATGTTAACTACAATAACATTTCAACAGCTTCCATTCTTATGACAATAACCCATGCAGAAAGCAATGTATTTTTACAACTTCTCAATTTGTTCTCCTTAAATATTGTGATCTTGTTTTTAAATGATTGTTGTTTGGTTGTGAAACACTGAGTAAGAGGATTTACATTACTCGCTGCCCGCGCCCACCCACCCTTAACCAGCGCCAAACGGAATACTGGAATACTCTGTTTCTCCAAAGGGCGCTGCTTTGACTGTATCGAAATTGAAGCAAATTGAAGATTTTTTTTGCAGTTTTCATTATAATACAGGTTCATGACCAATCACAGAGAAGTTTACAAACCAAGTATTGACACTTAAATAATCGTTGAGTATTGTTTTAGCCAATGTTTCGTTCGATTGTGTACATACAAATTGTATTTTATATTATATTACGCTCAATAGTTTTAATTTATTTTATTAGTAGTATTTTTTCGTGGCATATTATTTAAAATGAAGTGGATCGTAATTTCACTTTGATCTTATTTGACTAGCGCAATACTCCCTAGCAGAAGGACAGGTAACCACAGCTACCTGCGGCAGCATGCGAGTGTAGATTTAGGTTGCTCTCCGCTAGGTGGCCTTGGCTGAATCACCTGTCTCGAAACTACTCATTGCAAAAGTTTAACTTATAAAAGTCGTAGAAAAAGTACCGCATGAAACTTGATGTAATGGGTATTAACACACTCGTGTAAAGTTTACAATACTCGTGTATTAATACCCACCATTAAATCATCGTTTCATAATGTACTACATTAGTAGATCAAGTTATAAGATGCGACGAAATCAGCGTGTGAGTGCACTGGGCAAGACTTGTAAATTGCACACGAGTGCAAATGGAAGTTGGCAAGACCTTAGCAGTGAAGTCGCTGCATCCAGGAGGCCCTGTGGCAGAGGCAGTTGAAGAGGAGCGAGGCAGGGGCACTGGAGGTCGAGGCGGCCCCCGCGGGACAGCGGGTGACCCTTGAGTTATTAGCCCCCTTTTTGCTCGCGGGCCAGATAGCGATAGCAGCGCGGCAGGCGGCCGAGGACAAAGTTACGGCGCGCTGGAAAGCAGGTAGCCGGGTCGCATGTCTACTGGCCGAAGTAATGCCAAAGGATGCCCAAGAGCTGCGACAAACACGAAAGGCCATGTTCGGCATCCCTCATTGTGTCACAAGACAGGTCCTTTCACCTTTCGAAAGAAGGTATTAATAGTTGAAATATTAGAAAAAGCCAATTTTCTGGCTAATTCTACTTAGATTAACATATGAACTTTTACTGATTCGTTGAAAAACTAGTTTCAATTAATTATTACTATTTTGAAATTTTGCGTTTTATGTTACTTTGATAATAGCTCGCACATTAAGTAAGAAGTTATGAAAGGTAAATATATATGTATTACTTACGAACTGATATTTAAATATTCCTGTGATTTAATTTATTTCTTTTAAATAAGTATTCAAACATTTTAATCAGGCAGTTTACGGTTCTTATTGTATCAATTTACATCACTTTTTGCAAACATAATTAAGTTTAGTTTAAAAATTTAGTTCACAAAAAAATACCTGAAGTATCTAATTGAAAATAATGTACTTACAGAATTGAAGAATAAATTGCATTTTACTCATTTGCCCAGCAAATAAAAACTAAAACTCTTCTTGAAGTATTCTTATTTTTGTTTCTGTTACAATTTGAAGTGGTGGTTTTGACTATATTGTTCGTTTATGTAGGACATCAAAATAATGGGAATCCATAATAATATTGCTTCCGTAAGAACCATTTGTTCATATGCAACGCAACGTCTTTATTGTTATGGAAATCTTTGGAAAATACAGTAGAAAAGAGCCAATTAGGAGGCTATAATGTTATTGTCTACTTCTTCATGAAAGACTCTCTAATGATGTTATTGCAAAAATTACCAGTGGGAAGTATTAATGCTTTTTAGTTTTGCTGAACACGAGTCTTCACACGCACACACACCTACACTTACTTATTCCGAACAAATTGCCTACATATTTGATGTGTAGTTTAGAAATGCCTAGCAACGCAAAATTATTTCTGCCCTTTTAAACATTGCTCTACTGTTTCATGAAAAGTTTAAATGAAATTCCTTCAGTTAAGTTAATGCCAATTGCTTTGAGTTGCAAAATTAAATTAACACTTCAAAATAATCTACAACATTCATTCAAATATTTATGGTTTTTCTTTACGTCATAAAATATTGGAAAAATTAACAAAACTAAAACGTAGATCAAAATTTTTGCATAGCAAACTTAGGAAATTATTTCTATGATAGACACATGGCCTTTTAGCAGAAAAGAAAGGAATTCGAAGTTTATGGTTTAAGCATAAACTGTTTTGTAATAATATACAAAATGAATCAGCATGATTATCAAAAGAACACTTGGAAGCAGGTCAATGAAAGCGTCCACTAGCCAATAGCAGGCGTACCCTTACTTCACTTCCAATTTCTCTTTAATTAAATATCGCAAAAACGATTAGTAATTACGCTCGAGTCCAGAACACACTGCAGAAAAAAATTAATTTTGTCGAAAAGGAGAAATTGATTAAATTAAAGTATCACAATTCAATATCGTTTGTTAAACGTCCATGCTTAAGACAAATATGGGATTCTGATGCAGACGGTTTCTCAATACTAATGCATCCAAAGTATATAAGTAGAATAGAGAACTTATGTAAAGCTTAAAAACTAAAAACTAAATATCTTAAAAATATATTTTACAATAAATAAATTGTTTAATTATTTATGTCGATGACCTGAATTGTCATTAAGCGACCATAAATAAATTAAATAAAAATAGTTTAATTTTGATACCGATATTCTGACGGAGAATCACTGCAAAACTGTAAATCATATATAGTATTTTCGCAATTCATGTTTATAATGACATAAATCAATGTTACCGCTGTTTGGGGACCACATCAAAATACACTCAATAAACATCATTATATGCTAAATTAGGCGTTACACAAACCAATCCGTCAATTTTGAGCAGAATTAGAAAAACACTTTGATTACATACGAGCCTCTTGACGCGTCAATCGAAGGAAATCCTGATGAACACATTTCAAACTTG
The DNA here is from genome assembly GCA_031308135.1 of Acheta domesticus. Lineage (NCBI taxonomy): Eukaryota > Metazoa > Arthropoda > Insecta > Orthoptera > Gryllidae > Acheta > Acheta domesticus. Next base: position 73,398,613 of record JAHLJT010009436.1, on the reverse strand, counting down.
TTAATACAATGTTTATTTCTCTGATTATATACAACATTGTCATTCTATTTCATATTTATGTAAATTATGATGTATTATTCTTTACTGCGTTTGTTTACATTACTCGGGAAATGAAAACTGACAGAGTCGATATTCATTCTCTCATCGGTTTTTTGCGATAATTGGACGCCACAGTACTAATTTTTTTATCGAAGTTGGGAGTAGCTTCACTTAATTAAAGGCTGTCAAAATAAATTTTATATTTTCAGATTGTTTTTTTAATATTACTCTGACATATAGAGAAGGATCAAGTGAGGTCTTATTTAAATTTGCACAGTTATCTAAAGGACAGTAAATCTTACCGAATTCAGTTATCGTAGAATTTCGTACAGTCCTGGGAGTATTTTTGCTCCCAGTTGTTAACAAGAAACCTGCCGTTTCGCAAAAATAAGCGAGCTTTCAGCGGAAATGCCATTATGTCCATTACCCAGATATACTGCGACCTTGCTGCAAATGAATGCGAGTTCTATTTCGGGCCCACTTCCTCAGCGCTCACAGCGGAAACCCTTCGCCGTATATCACGATTATTCCTTCCCACCCCGTCCAACCAATTGGTCGAAATGAGGAGGGGAGGAGGCCTTGGCAGGGGGTAGGGCAACTCCTTCGTGGGCGTTACTTTGCTTAAGAAAATGCAGGGCCCGACCGCTGCTTTCACCTCCACCTCCCTCTTCCACCAAGATGAACGCCCTCGCCCAGATTCCTTGCATGCGAGGAGGGAACCTAAGTGGGGTACCATGTCGACGGGCAGTATGTCCCAGGAAGGTTCTGATTCCCATTACCGTCGGCGCGATAGTGGCTTGTGGCGGCACTTATCTGATGCTACTGTGCTCGTGCGGTGCTGGCGCGGCCCAAGATACGGACTTTAATTGCCTCACGAAAATTGCTAATCCTTGTAACGGGTGGGATGTATCCTTCCGCAGCCGGGCAATGCTCTCCAGAAATCGAGAGGATGAGGGATAATTTTTTGAGTAATATACGTTACTAATCGTAATTGCTTCATCATATCTCTTATCGCAATACCTGACTCGCAAGTCCCGTACACCATCACATCAAGAAGTTAGCAACACGCAGAACGTTAAGAATTTGTTCCCACTTTAAGAAAGCAGATCATTACTTGATACTTTAGAAAAGAAGAATGAACCTAAAAACGATAATTTCCCTCATTTTTCAGAACAGGAGATGCAATATTTGAAGTCTATATTGTAATCTCCGTTACCTGGTATTATTCTCTCATTATTCGCTAGAAAACAATATTTGTTGCCTGCAGAAAACATGCTTGAAATTTGTCTATATAGAGATGTCAGCACAAACTCTTGGAAAATGAATTGTGATCGTATTAACCGTTTCCTCTTGACTAGGACATTACTTCAATTCTTAATTCAAATATTACAGAATTGTAGATAGATTATAGGAATTATTAACATACATTATACAAACCCACTAGTAAAAGAGAAATGCATGAAGCGTGCTTGAAAATTGCAACAGCTACTCATGAGTCGACATTTCAACATTTTTACTCACGAGTGTACAAATGTTTCGGAGCTACACATTAGATTCATTACATTTAGTAACGAATAGTTTAGAGTAATAGTATTACACAGTGTAAACTTTAGTTGATAAAATAAACTTTTATAATGAATCTATGAGCTATATAATATTATGCTGAAACATGATTCCTGATCAAACGAAAAATTTATTACATCGAGGGGATAACAACATTTTCATGTTTCTGTTGGCGTGTTTTAATAGATCAAAATAATTTTTGGCATTTTCAAAGGTGGATGGAGAACATGACAGAACCATGAGATATTGACACACTACGGCATAATTTTATCAGTGATGAACATTATCACATTATAGAACGCCAGAGATCCTCCAAAGTAGACTCTTCACTATGTCAACAAAAATTTGCAAATATTTGGGCAAACTTTTGCGCCAAGAAGTTAGTGTATTACATTCGTGTTTGGTGACCAAACGCGGTCAGTCGCCTCCTATGCAACCCTAATAGGTAGAGGGTCTACCAGGAAGGGTCGTTGTTTGCTTGAAGCCTCTACCGTGCCTCCACGCTCGGAGCCCGCAGCAAAGTAAAGCTCTTGAATTTCCCGTCTGGAACTTCGTGAACGCGCGCTATTACAGGGTCACTTGCTTTCCACTCAATTAGTGGTTTCCTTTCGGCGCCAATTATCAGAATTACTGAGTACATCTTAGCGGGTCAGGCCACTTTGTCATTGGCTTCCTCATAAATTCACATAAATCTCAGTGATGGAAAATTGCATTCCTAACATAGATTCAGCGAGTTTATTTAATTGCATTTTCTATGCTTCATTACTTTCTTTATGGGAGAGACCTCTTCTCGTCATTTAATTTTGGAGGGAATTCGAACAAATTACGAAACCCTTATTGATATAAATGTTCGTTCAAAAATTGAAATTACAGTTTCTTGTTACACCAATATTTTCAATATACTTCGCAAGAAAAGAAATTAACATAAATCTTTACAATGAAAATAGAATAACAAATATTTCGAGTATTATCAGTAAGCATTTGTGAGGAAGAAATCCACAAGTCCATAGGTACTTTGTCAACATTTTAACAAACGACGCACTTCTCACAACATTTATGCAGAGAAAATATAAGGAATTTGACTGATTAACTAAGATCTAGATAAAAGAGCTGTGAGTATTTTATTATTTGAAACCTATTTCTCTTGGAAATGTCTTAAAATACTTTTAAATCAAGTTTATAAGTTTAACCAATTTATTATTGTTTGAATCTCAGCTTTACTTCCAAAATTAGATCAAGTAATATTATATAGTACTTAATAGCATTATTAAGTATAATTTTGATTTCAAATGACAACATGGAAGAATTTTCAATCAGAATACTTTCAAAGTGTTTTGAAAACCAAGACAATACACATACTACAGAAACAATGTTAAACGACAAATTATCTTCAATGATTTTATACTAAACTTAGAAATAACGATTGGGCTACTTGTACTACAATATAGTAAGTAAGATTTTTCTTGCAACCATCTGTTTAAATTTAATTGGAATATATTGTATCCTTGTAATACAAGTGCATAATGTAATGAACATATTAAGCCAGTCTTTGACTATAATTAAAGAATACAATAACCCATTAAAGAAAGTATACAGAATGGTCTATCATTCAATAGCTTCAATTGTGCATTAAAATCTTCAGTGATATGGAATTTCGAGTTGAAAAAGTATACTCAAGTAAAGAAGTCACAACCAAATAAATTGATTTGTTTAATTTCTTTTGGAAGTCACTTTTCAGAACATGTTTTGCAGTGTACTTAAATACAACAGCATTAATTCCGACCACCATTAAAACACAATTGCGCCAGTTTTTCAGCAATGCAAAATGAAGGGACTACTCTTCCGGATTTGCCGTGATTACGCGTCTGTTTGTCAAATGAAATCAACAGCCCAGACGGAGGGTCTATTGACCATTTCCACCATTTCCGTTCTCATCCTGGAAGGAGCTAGTGCTACGTTATCTCTCCTGTTCCTCCTGGACCAATGTAAATCGCAGTCCCTGCAATCCACGCAGAAGCGATATTATTTATTTATGTCAAAAACAGTTTAAAATTGTGTGACGAGCTATAGGGAGAAGTGAATAAGATATAAAGAGGCGTAGTTAGATAGAATTTTAACCACAGAACCACGGTGAATCCACTGATTTGAAACTCGTTGGATAAGCTATTTGAACATTGGATCGATTATTTGAACATCAGTGAATCAATATTCGAATGTCGAAGAGTCAATATGGAAGTTGTAAATAAAGAGGATTTACAGCAATATTTTCTCAAATTTCTCTGTTGTAGAACAGCACAGTTATATTAATATCCACTACTATTTTCTTTCCAGCATGTTTCTTCAAACATCTTAAATAAGAATTCGCTACCAGAAAAGTGAAATGAACACTCATGTTCTCATCTTCAAATTTGAAACCACTTTCACCCCTCCCAGAAATCAGTCTACTCTCTAAATACCTTTTTCTCGACTAAGGGAAAAAGAAGGAAAAAATGAAAGAAAATAAAAGAGAAAAGGAAGAAATGGGAAGAAAAAAGGAAGGTTAGAATTAGTGGTGGCACAACAGTACGCACTTCTCACATTAGTAATGGTTATGTAATTTAATACCGCAATTTCTATCCGTATTAAGTCACCTCAGCCATCACTTTTGAAACGCATTGCCAATTGTAGCAAACGAGGTGCGGAAACCAATCATGTAGAAGCTAATACACCAACAAATTCGTATGTATGTGGAGAATATCAACAAATTCGACAATTCAAAATCACGTTCCATTTCCCCAGAAACATTTTCGCCCAACAATGTGAAGTAATTCTACGAACTTCAAACTGCTGTGTCGGGTTGGCATGGTCGTGTTTCGAACTCATATACCTCGTGAAAGTACCTCTTCTGTAAAACGAGCGTGGGAAATTTGAATGTGCAATTTCTAATATTTTCAAAAGTTACTCGAAAGTATTAAACTGTTCAGAAAAATGAATGTACTTGGCCTTATTTAAAGATTTAATTTTGAACATTTTATTAAGAAAAACATCTCAGTCATCAGTGTTAATTTTTGCAATGGTAATTTTTTACAAGTTAATAAAATACAGAGAGGTTATTGAAAATGGGTTCTGTATCACGATTATAAGCAAACTTTGCTCTATTCTAAAAATGAATTTAAAAATTGCGGCTTAATTTGAGTAAATATAATTTTAACTTCCTTCTACTTCTGGCCAAAATTACGCAAAAACTACACCTTTTAAAAAAGTTATTCATGATCTTATTTAAAAATATAATTTTAGAAAAACAAATTTTATTAAAGCAAAAATCTCTAACATCAATATTGTAATTTTGTGATGTTAATTTTTCGCAATTTTCCAAAATATAGAGAGTTCACCGACAATAGGGTCTCCGTCGTTTTTAGATTACTAATTCAAGAAAAATATTGGAGAAACAAATTGGAGCAGTTTTTGAAAAAAATACTTTTCTAAATTGTATATAATTTCATGCAAAAACACAAAAACTACTCACATTTTTGGAAAATTCTACATGACTTTAAAGAGACAAGAGCTTTGCAGAACAGATTTCATTAAGAACAAATCTCTATCTACTGTAGTTATATTGATAACAAAAAAGTTGAACTTTGGTAATTTTCGAAAATTCAGAGTTCAACAAAAGTACGTTCTACACTATTCACACTATTCGAAAAAAATAATGAAAAATCTTTAAAGTACCCCCCAGCAAATTAAAACACTCGTTTCAAATTCGCAGGGACTCGAGTTCGCCCAGATCGTCCGGGAAATAAGAAATTTGGATAAAATTCTGAACAGTATGGGTGCTAGCATTGACCGTGGACAAAGGGGCGGACTGATATTTTACCGTAAATTAATTTTTCAGTATTCAGAGCCCGTAAAAGTTGGTTTCTTACTACACATGTCAGAGGAAATAGTTAAATACAAATGGGAACAAGAATATTTCATCCAATTTTATTGTATGAGGGCCTCAAAATATTAGGTTTTTCTGTCAAAAGGTTTTCCCGCAGAATTGTAATTCCTTCTCTTTTCTACGTTAGTAGTATGCGAGAAACGTTATTAACTAAGGAAAAACGAAAACAATGTTTTCACTGTGGATTTCAAAACATTCTTTCCATCCTTGTGTCTTTGACCCAACCTTAAGCTTTTTATAATCAAAGAACCAAACTATTTATTTTCAACGTGCAAGAGCTGTAGATTTTTTCTTAAAGGACAATGAAATGGGCACTGACGAGAATATATTTATGGGTTCAACTACAATTTAAAACGTAAATTACTCTGGTCTTTAAAATATAAACGTTATCTTTTTCCTTAACATAAGTAGTTAATTCTTACCATGTTGAGTATCAGCAACAAGAATATTTCATTCGCTCGTCTTTTCAAAACATTTACTACATGTATATTTTTATATATGGAATTCTCCCTTTCAGACTGTAACCTATTTAAGCATTTTCTGAACCGAGTCTTCTTGGTTGATTTTGTTTGTATTCAATTTTAGGTGCATCTCTCACTACGTTTCAACATTGGTCTGCACGTAAAGACGAGTTTCACTTGCCCTTGTATCTTCGTTCCTTCCCTAATAATTATCAATGCAATTCAATGCATAGAAGTCGTGTTATTTATTATTTAACTGAGTGATAATTTTGTTCGGCCACTCATTTTCGCTTCTTCTTGACACATGTTGTCCTTTCTATTTTTGTTCTTTCTCCGTTCTCCTCCGCTGTTACTCGCCCGTTTTCGCTCACATGGTGACTTCTACATGGTTGTACTCATTCCAGTAACTTCCGCGCCCGCGATCCCGATTCTCCAGAGAGACAGATCCGCATGTGCTATTCGTATTTGCCGATGAGATCTCACATCGCGAGTAGCGCTGCTCCTTTCCTCGCTGCCAGCGCTGCCGCCGCCGCCGCCATCGTCGTCGTATCCTTTCTGCAAACCGATCGTCCGACATTGTGTGCCGAACCGGAGCCATTTGCATACGTGAATATGGATGTTGATGTGCTCGCGTGTGAGGGCGTGTGTGTGTGTGCGAGCGACCGTACTCGATGGTCCCCATTCTTCTCCGGAGGAGCGTCCCGGGTAATTCCTCAACGAGAGAGAATGTTTGACTTGGAAATAGGACGACATTCGTCTCGGCATTGTAGGTTCTTGCTCGTATGGGTCGATACATCAAGAAAACGAGACTTCGTTTGTCATGTCGTCGCTGGAGTAAAGTGAGTTGACACAGGGAGTGAGATGCCACCCCAACTGACGCTCGTTTCCTCTCGAAATAAACAACTTCGAGAACGGTTGGATTTCAGATGTTTCCTCCCTCCCCTCTGGAAGGGGGTCTGTGCTTCGTTCTGCTCTGCAAATAAACCGAAGAGTGAATTAATACGTACTTGGTTGCAATGCGGACAAACGGGAGAGAATTAAATCAGATCCGTTCTCATATCCTGTGACATATCAAAGAGTCTTCTTGCGCGTTCCAGAAAGTTCAATTTACTCCACTCTTGCCCCCAGAGGAAAACAAACGAGATATTGGTTCGCTTATCTTCTTTTGTATGCCATTAGTTTGCAACGATGTGCTTCTGTTTTTATCTTTCTTGCCCAGTTCTTTCTCGTAAAATATGTATTTCATTCCGTTTTATCTGTTTAATGCGTGTATTTCTTTTTACTTACTCGACGGTCCGTTCAATTTTTCTTTCAGTGCTTTTCCCGCTTCTAATCCATCTTCTCTCGTGATGCTAACTCAGCAACAGCTTTAATTTTTTCTGAAATGTTTCAGTGTTACTTATAATGTTAAACAAATTCCCAGACTATCCCATTTATTCACATTATTTTTTAATATTAACTTTTATTGAATATTTCGTTATAAAACTAAATTATAGCTCTATTAGCGAAATATTGAGATTATTTTGGTACAATTAGAACAGAGCGGGTGCAATGACTGAATATTATTTTAACTGGCGAACTTGCTTTCGTCAGCTTGTTTCTACATCCTTACGAAAGGTTTTTTAGATGAATACTCATACTCTTTGTTCACATCAATGATACGCCGTGATTACAAAGCAAGTTAAGGTACAAGAACTTAGCATACGTTAAACACAGCCGATGAATTATTATTGATTTTTATATTGAAAGTTATTAGTATGCGATCGTCGTTCCCTGTAACTTAATAAACTATTTCAGTATTTTCTAAATTAAATATGATATTATGCTCTTTAAAATTCTTTTCAACTCTCTTTGCTCCGTCATTAATCTTTTCGTTTTGAGCGTTGGGGATTTTGTTCCTCTCCATTTTTTCTACACCGACACTGTCTCCATCTAAAACATTGCTATGTTTTACTAATGCTAATTACTAATCATTTACTAAATTTACTAATTTACCAGTTGTAAAATTTCATTACAGTCAGAAAAATAATTATGTCTAGATGGCATAATCATACAAAAACTGATTTATCGATCTGATCGTTCAGCTCTAGTTACATTTACGAGTAACTGTATATGTCATGTTATCACCAGTCTGCAAACTTTTTTAGCACTAAAATTGTTGGTGATACGCGATACATGGAAAAAGAAGAGATATAGGCGTTTCCATGTAACGGCATAACTATGTATTAATTATGTTAGAAAAAGGGTAAATAACATGTTGTAACGAGTTGTAGCGCATGCATTAAGTTGATCGCAACATTAAAGATTACTATCAGTCAAATACCGACTTTTTATTTGAAAAATAGTGATAACAAAAATTAGTCTTAAAAATGACATTCACCTACTAGAACTAACCAAACGATCCCAAGAAATAAAATATTAATTTTTTAGATTAGAAAATCGGATTCAAAGAAGTAAAAATTTGTGCTACTTTTGATATGGAACTATTTTATGGACACTCTTTCGCAGCATACCGTTTCTTATCTTTAACCTCAAGGAGACAGCATTTACTCCAACCATAGACTAAGGATGTACATCTTTACTGTATGCTCCAACGCACTAGCAAGATAGCACGACTGCGTAGAGAACCCGTTCCCCGGACGACCGTAGAAGCAACCCCGCGACAATAAGGGCCCCGCGACAGAGAGCGATGGGCCGGCATGTTCGTGCGAGGACCTTTCGGGGGCGCTCGCGGGAGGAAGGGCTCGGCTGCGGCGGCCGTGGGGCGCTGTCGGACGCGGTTCGCAGCTCTCGCCGCAGACACGGCCGGCTGCGTCGCGGCTAATTAGAGCCTCAAGGCGGCCAGCCCCACACGCGGCGCGGGGAAGGGCGGGAGGAGGGGCGAGACAGCGTGCGCGGAAGGACTACTTGAGCCTCCTGGCTACCGACTTGGGAAGGGCGACCGGCGCTCAGAAGTTGCCAGACTGCTCGTTTTCCACCCTTCGGCATCGGAGTTTAAATTTCAGCCAACAAAGCGGGCTCGTGGAAGATTTCCTCAAGTTTCTCCCCTGCCTCTCACTTTGCCTTTACTTCTTCATTCTATTTATACGATCGAAATCATCAATACATCAAAATCATTCTTACAGTTATCTTTGGACTATAAAGCTATCCCTTAGTACAAGACGGTCGAATCGAAAAAACCAACACAATACGCTTATGTTATGTTCGCTGGTTAAAAGAGCTCTAAAGCAATAGATCAGAAAACACAAAAAAAAGTCCAACTTTGGATCATTAATTGACTTGAATATTGTCGAGCACTTCGATTTCATATATCATTCACACCACTAACAAAATGAAAAAAATTACTCTACTCGCAATTGCTCAGTTTTGATGAATTTAAAATAATATTATAAACAAATAAAACGCGAAAATATTGGAGAAGAAAAGGGCAAATAATATTCAAGACCCATAAGATTGCATTAAAAAATTACGAAATGATATATCAGCACTGTCCATTCTCGACTCTGTCTGTTGACGACACAACATGGAGGATGCTCTGTCTAATGAGGATGCAACGTGCACAAGATTGCCTCGGTGTAAATGATGCGAATATGATCCTATAACACCGTATTCATTTATCAGATGATTATAAATATGATGTCTCATTGGCAGCATAATGTAAGAATATCTATGACAAAACTAAAAATTAATACAAAAGGGAAAAAAGAAGACTTGTAGAAGAATACGTGAACCTAAGGTTAGAAACGTAAATATATTAAAAAAGAAATAAAAAAGTTACTAAATATGAAATTAAAACTAAATATTTGAAAAACTGCGAAAAAAGCAAACGGGAATAAAAATTGTAATCGGAAGTTAAAATGAAAGGTAAATAAATTAAGGTATTAAGAAAATAATACAAGGCAGAGAAATACCAAGGAACATATTCGAAGTAAAGGAAGCAAGAGATGTAACTTGACAAATAAATTTCAAGTCTGTGTAGAGAAGAGGACTCTTAACTAGCTGCAAAACTTCAGTAGTACTAAAGACTAGGAAAGCTAACAGAGACATGAGCAGTTGAAATACGCTTATCTCGTTGAGCCACCTTCACAGCATGTGGAGCATCTGGAGAGCCACTGGGGATTTTGAGCAGAGTACGAAACGCTGGCAACTCGCAGAGAGAGGCAAGTGTGAACACCGGACACCTGCGTCAAGGAACGTCGAGAAGGGGGCGGTAAAATATGAGAAGGTTCTAACCGCAGGAGGTAAGGGGGCAGCGGATGTGTAGGAGGGTCTGCTTCGCCGGATTCCTAAGGTTTACGAGCGTGCTACGTGAACGTTGGGGTGTACCGGAGACAATATCGCTTTCTATTCCTTTAGCCACCCACTATTTAACCACTATTTACCCACTATTTAACTTCCATAATATCTAGCAACTGCAATTGGATTATAGCACTAAAGAAGTTCGTTTGTTATTAGTGAGTCGATCCACTAAATAAGGATGACGTTTCCTTAAAGAAATGTATTTCATTTGAAGCAAGTACAGAACATAAGAAATACATTATGTTTGAAATCCTTAATTAAAATACATTTTAACTTACTCGATTTAGGTTTTATTACACAAGATGAACACAACACCGCATGGTGTTCAATGTCTTGCATATGTAAACAAGAAATTCATTGCTTAAAAATAAATCTATTAGTGAATATCTTCAGTAATATTATTAATATTTTTAATATTTTCTAGTAACTAATATTTTCTACAAACACTGAGTTGTGACAGATAATAATAATAATAGATATTAACAATAACAATAATAATAGCAATAATAATGTTAATAATAATAGCAATAATAATAATAATAACAATAATAACAGTACGTTAATTTTTTTTTTGGTTTATTTATTCTTGCTTGGCCTGAGGCCCTCAGCAGCCGTGAACGACTGGTACAGTAATTGATTTTATTTAATACAGAAAGTTTGCAAGATATTTTCTTTTTTCGTGATTATTACATTTTCAGAAGCATTGTATATTATACGGAAAGGCTCATCTCTTCCAGTTTGCTTAAGGATGGTCAAAAAATTCTCTGGGTAATTTCCTTTTCAATCGTTTACGATGAAATATTTTTATTGCATAATTAAATATGTTCTTTTATGAACATTTGTAGATAAAGTAAGTTAATGAAAAGAGTTATAGTAACAATACCGAACCACTAATAATTCCATAGGGATCATGAACACGAAGTATGAAGAAGTGAATAGTAACGTGTTATTTCTGTCCGAGATTATATATAAGACGATGGTCTAAACGAACGAGCTGCGAAATAAACACAAAAGTGTAATCATTATTTACAATTCAGCTTTCTCACTTAAAAGAGGTAACTGAATAAGCGGAACTGTAGGTTTTAGAGCAACACTGTGCGTTAAAATTCTTTATCTGCAATTCATTTAAAGTTCTACATCATACGAGGAGAAAACGCGTCGACGGGAAAGCATCGAGGACCAACAATTGCGGAAAACGGCGAGTTCGTTGGGCGGGCGGGTCGTGATGGCAGCAATGACAGATGGCTCTAATGGGCGTGCGGCGATACCCGTGTGAGCGATGGCTGTTGCGCCCCAGTTCGTCGCCGCCGCTGCCGGCTGCCTCCTCGCGTTCGATCCTGCCATCCCAGTGGATCCTCGCGAGCACACTTCCTCCATCGTCGTCACATCATCATCACTTTTTTCTACTCTCATTGTATAATACTGTCATTTGATGGCTGCAACCCCTTGCATAATGATACTCATTACGATACAAGTTCTTCACCAATCACAAAGAATTTGACAAATCAAGTATTGACATATAATTAATCATTGAGAATTGTTCTAGGAATTGTTTCGTTCGTGTACGTTAAAATAGTATTTAATATTATATTATACTTGTCAGTTTTAATTTTTTTAGTAATTTTTACGTGCAAAATTATTTAAAATATATTGGATTGTATTTTCACTTTGAATATAGTATTTGATTAGCGAAGAGGAAAACCATATTCATCTGCGGCAGGGTAACGTAGGGAGATTTCCGCTAGGTGGTCTTGGCTCAATAATGCACGCCAACTGTCGCAAAACGATTCGATGTAAAAGTTTAACTGATAAAAGTTATCATAAGTCATAGAAAAAGTACCGTAAGAAACTCGATGTAATGGGTATTAATACACTCGTGAGAAGTTTACGATACTCGCTCGTATATCACGAGCGAGTATATATCACACTCGTAATATCACACTCGTTTATTAATTTTCATCATTACATCACCGTTTCATAATGTTCTATTTTGTCGCCAATATTTTCGTCATCATCGACGCTACCGATCTTATTGCAATTGACGCCAACCTGTCCGTGTGATAGTCAACATTATTATAATCGATTTCGATAACGGCACATCAATTTTCCCATAATTATCATCGTCGTCATTGTGATCATCCCTATCGTCATAATCGACACCATCGCCATCGTTATCACAATCCGTATCATCGCCGCCGTCGACGACATTATTGCGATGCCTCCATCATCACCACAATTATCTCAGTCATTACCATTGTCGCAAACGCTGTCAGTATCGTCTTAAGCGTTGCTGTTGACATAACCAGCCTTTTTCGACAAAGGTGAAAAATTACAACTTCGCGTTGTAATGTTTTACCTGATATTGCCCTTTATCTTCAAAATCGTGGTTGCCATTACCGCTATCTGTCCTGGAGACGTCTGCACTACCCTAAGGCGGTCTTTCAACTCCTTAGTGTCTCGTCTTATGAGCAGGCTTGTGAGCACTCAAGAGTTTTGTAACCTATGTTTCAAGAACTTTTGTAAGCTTTGATATAACATTCATTTATAAAATAGTAATTAAATGTTTTGTTCGAAATGAAAATAAAGTTTCGCCTATATGCAAGTTTCAAACTTATAATGCCAAATTTTGCACTTAGGCATGATGTTTTGAGATAATTGCTTTTAATTATGTTCAATGAAGTAAAATAACATCAATTAATTACACATAAATGTTGGCGAATTAATTAATAGTTCTTTTAGAAGTAACCTTCTGCACTTCATTGAATAATTCTTGGACATTCTTGACCTCATTATTTAAAACTATTTATGATATAGAATTGTTCAAACATTCTTTTAATGTTTTTAATTTAGAGTTACATGCTCTTATTAATGCGTTTTCAACTTTTTGTAAGATAACACGTCATAGGAAAAAGAATTTTATTTATGATTACAATGTCAACTTACATTTTTAATAAATTAATGAAATTATATTTTCTCTCTAGAATTAAATTTATTATTGAGGTCTTTACATTTATTCATTTACCTCTTCAATAGCTTCGGGGTACAGTTCCTTTATGTATCTTCTACAGAATTAATTTTCAAATGACAAATTATAACAACTAATTAACAAAAAATAATGTACAACACCGATTTCACTACCCACATTGCTTCCCCAATACGTATTATTACTACGGATCTGATATCGGCCTTCATTAGAAAGACATTCGTTAACTTATTTATACTTCTGCCATCGCTGCCATAGGTTAAGTGAAACTGAATAACTTGAATAACGCTTTTTAATACTACCAATATATTACTTTTATTTACGCAGTGTTTTTTATTAACTTAAATGGGAAACTCTGTATACACTGGGTAGCACACTTGGTTGGACAGGATCGTCATTCCGAGGTAAAAATGGAAACACTTAAATGACGCTATATATTCTTTTATGGAGGAATTATGACAGGTAATAACCAAAACGACTGTTGAAAATCAATATGTGACAAACCGAGTGAAGTTAGCATCTAGATAATTAGTAAATAAGTAAATTTTAATAATTAAAAATAGGCAAACAATTGTATGAATCACGGGGATTAAATAGCTCTAATGATCGAGCGGCGACAAAAAAAACAAGGGCCTTTGGTGTGATGGGTGATTCCACTAGCCCCAGTTCCATGGGTTACATAGAAATAAAATACGGATATTCTCAGTTTTTAAAACGTAGCATTTATTTCCACATGAACTGTCTTTACGCAAGTTTTACAGTCCAAAGAATGTGTGAAGAAATTGCAGACCAACGTCTGCATATTACTGGAGACACCTTAATATATTGTTCCAGCTATTAAACTTAAGGATTTAGTGGCAATTTGTACTGTTTTTGGTACAACAATTTATATTTTTGCACTATTTCCTTGATAGAAATTTTCGAGCATCTGTTTATCACCCCCACCAATGTCGAGTTGAGCATTGGCACTAACAGACGAACATTAAAATTATATGTACTGTATCCTATCTTTAAAAAATATTTAGAGAAATTGAGCTATTTTAGAGAAAATATTTCTTAGGTATTGTAAAATTTTAACCATTTAATTTGAAACTTATGCAAAAAATAATAACGTCTTAAGAACCGTATACATTTTCTAGAGTATTTTCAGCTCTTTCTGGAGATCACGATATTTAATTGTTTTTTCAATCTCCTTTTGATTTTCTCTGAAATGTACTGGGAGACGCCCACTATCCTACGCTGCTTCTCTTCAACGACGCGAAGGTGAGATATGACATATCATAATATAACCCATGGTATTTCAGGGTCTTGAAAACCCAGAGTATTCCTTGTATTGTATTTTCAACCACCTTACCCAGCTTATTCTTCCACTACTAACCCCCGTCATTGAGCCGCCTGCAAGCTATATTTTCTGAATCGATTCCAGTGCAGCACCGTGATCACTACAAGGCAGACATTGAGGACCTAAAACATGGCCAAAAATTATCCATAAAATGCTCTTTAATTTTTTTAAATGTTCTAAAAGAAAACAAATGACGTAAAAAATGTGATCAAAACTAGTTCGGATGAACAACTTAAGCTGTTGGATACTTTAATGACGTAATTTAGACTACTTTTTTCGGTCAAGTGAATTCAGAATGAAAACTTTTGGTTTGGACTGTTCTTTATTAGAAAATATCTTACTTTAATTATCCTGAAATCGGCTTAGCCGTCAGTGACGCTGATAGGCGTCTCAGGAATCATAGATTCAATACAGTGGCTGACATTACAATTTCTGAACAAAGAAATCAAATAGGCCACTCAATAATTCTGCAGGGAACATTCATTGCATTTCGTAAATATTATTTGAAGCGAGTAGCATTAAAATGGTATGAAAATCGATTAAAAAAGCGAAACAAGCATTAAAATTATAAAAAAGTAAAAAATGACTTATTAATCGAAATCGACAAAAAATGCAAAAATGACAAAAATAGACCATTTCCTTTTGTTATAACATAAAACTAATTTCTATACTGAAAGCCATTGTTCTAATGGGAAAAGGAAAAAATTACATTTCATTACAATATTCCCTTAGTGTCCACATTGTCATGGCGTTGTTTGTAATCAGTGCTATTTTCCCGCCAGCACAGAGTAAGCGGTTTTGGCTTGTAGTTTGCACCATCTACATTTGACCTCGTTCAAACGATCTATTTTCTTCGAATGGTCGTAGTGCTTATTTCTTATTAATTGGCTGCTAGAAACACACTTTATTTATATCTCTAGCCAGCCTTAAGTGGGAGTACCTTACACCTTGCACTGAATGTCGCGGAATTATTATCCGTGGAGCGCCTTGCAGCGCCATCTTTATCAGTGTTCTTCTGTTTCTCTCTCCCTCCCTCTTGATCCCTCATTAATCTTGAGGCTCCTCCCAAGTTTAAAATTCCATTCGTGGGTCATTCCATGTCAAATCGGCCAAAATTTCCTGACCATCTTCCGATTCGACTGAAACTTTTTAAATCGTTTTAGAATGACGAAACAATACTGAATATTGTATTTTTCGCATTATATTTTACTTCCTTTTGAAAATTTTGAAATATGATATTTTTCATGCGTTTCAGGGGATATTATCTAAAAAAACTTGTAAAGTATCTTCAAATTTGATTTTACTTTGCAACTTGCCTTATATTTCTAATGAGTACATCGCACCCTAAAAGTTTGATATGATAAACCCTCATTACAACGACCTTAATAAGGCCATAATAAGGCCAAAGTAAATAATTACAATTTTGTTTAAAAATTCATTTTCTCAAATACTCCATCTCGGATTTTATTTTTTTAGTCGTCAAATTGAAGCGGAGACATTGAAATTTATAGTAGTTAAAGAATCTCGATGGTAAATTTGAATTTACCAATGTTATTACCAGTTAAAGTTACATTTTCATTTTTGCTTTTAATGGACTTAGGAGAACTATGCATTTATAAACGCCTATCATTTGTGAATCTTGCTTTCGTTATTTGGTGATTAATTTTCGTACATTTTAAATGTATCTGAAGCATATTTTTGAAACTTCTATTTACACCGGGTGACCCACCAATTGTGAGCCACACTCATATCTTATTACTGCCTCACAACATTGAAAAGCAGTTTTCGGTCATTAATGCGGAATAATGGGGCAAGTAATGCGCTTTATAGATATTGTTTGTAATATTTTTAGTTTTGGACGGTTGTAGTAGCCGACTTTTCAGAGAACTACGCATTCACAATTCAAGGCAGTGTACAAAAATTACATTGGAACAATGCTCAAGCTATACAAGCTCTTTTCGGCCAAGCAAAGAAGTGAGTGTTTGAATCAATTTTGTCATAATATCAAACGATTTAAATCATAACACGGCAGTGGGTATTATTTCCAAATATTGCTAATTAATCTTGAAAACTAATATTTCAAACCTGAGAAAAATCTCTGCTATGATCGTTGGTTTTCCGTAGTTTCTCCGATCAACACAAGGAGAATGCCGGAGAAATACACTAACAATCGAGCCACGGACCGCATGCGATCTTTACTTCCTCTTTTTTTCTCAGGTTCGTGCACATTTCGACTAGTCACTCTCCCTTTAATTTTGAATGGATTTTGCTTCCGTGATTTAATCGTCTCGTTTAACTGCTCATGTGCGCGGCTTCCTGATGTGTGGTAAAGTTACTCAACACCGATGCACGGGTAGGTTATCCAGCTCTCCCTGCTTTCGGGCCAATATTATACCAGCAGTGTACCTGATCGCCCGTGTTGCTTAGTGTTGTTGATTGCCTGACTGAGATTTCCACCCTTGAGCTAGATTTTGACAATGTTTCGGATATATCGCTTACAATACCAAGGCGAGGAAAACAAATACTGGTGACAAGTTTTTGCAGCCTTCTGAAGACCTGGGTAGGTATAGTACTTTTCCATGCATGTCTCGTATTGCTGTTGTGTCTGGGAGTTAGATTTTTTAAGTGTTAGTGATTTTATCTCGGCGGCTAGTGAAAGGGATGAACTTGCCTACCCTGAACGCCTTTGCGATATCTTAACTAAATCCTCGAACTAAGTTTATATGACTTTAGAACGTTTCTCTCAACTTGAAGTAATTCAGACGAATCTAAGACATGTCTTCGATGATAGATATAGGAGTCGGTGGTAACCCCAGGACTATTGTGAGGTGTATCAATATATTACGAAGAGCAGCGTTGATAGACTGTTCCTGCAATATCCCTCTACGTAATCAGACATTTCCGATCCGATGTCCCCCTCTGTTACAATGCCAGTCTTTCAGAGAAGTGTACATTATTGAAGTAACATTTTTTAATTATACCTAGAACATCAATATTTTTCTATCTCCTAATGCAACGCAGAGAATCCTATAACTAGTTTTCGATCCTGGCGACAAGAATGTTCATCATCTGTCTTCTTGTGTTCTGTATGGTCATCTTATCAATCTTTTATCGATTTATAGTTAACAATTTGTTTATTTTCCTAGGATGTTTCTGGGCTGTGACAGTATTCTTATCTTCTGTGCCTAGAAGTAGGTTTTGTGGGCGCTCTTATTTACTCCTTTATATTACAATATATATATACTCCTTTTATATTCCAGTGGAACTGGCGTTGACTATTTCATCGAAACTGGCCATTGTCGGGGCCTTTAATTGTTGTTTCAAGGTCTTGTTGATTTCAGCTCTGGATGTATATTTGAGATTCTTGGCTTCCTACAATGTGCATTTCAGACTTCCCAGGCTGTTTATATTGCCTTGGACGTTAATGATCTTCCTTTCTATATGGACTTTCCATCGTTTTCCACGGAGCAACAGATGGACTCAGATTTACGGGGCAAGTATCCAGTATTTCAAGCGATAAATTACTCTGTACTGTACACGGGACTGTTTCTTACCTTAAAATCCGTCCTTTTTATGGTGTTAATAGCTTTGTCACTAAACGCTTTCTCCGGAATCACACGTTAAGAACCAGTAGTCGGCACCTTTATTATTTAGGTATATGGATACTCTTATGATATTTTATTTCCTTTTTTCCCTTAGCATCAGTTCATTAGCAGCCAGCATATGTTCCATTACCTTCATCATCTTTGTTTTCTTCTTCTGTATCTGCAGAGGAAAATAATTAACCTTCTAGACGTATTTATCAGACACTGTAAATCCTTACTGTACCAATTTTTTTCAAATAAGACATGTTTTTATGGACTTACTTACACTTTTTACTTTCTCGCTACGGAGCAGAGAGGAAGTAATGCATTGCTGCGCAAAAACATGGCAAATTTTCGGCAGAAAAACTCGTATTTATCCTGTTACAACAAACTGGATAACTCCTTTTGCTAAATTTAGAAAATAAATATTTAACACGTGGTGTAGACAGAATCCATGTTTTGTAGGTACTTGATCGCCAAAAACCAAAATTGACGGCAAAACGTCTCTCTATATGTATGTCTGTAAACAACGCTAATGGCTACATCGTTCAACATTTTTTCGGCGACTTTCGACAACTACAATTCTAAAGATTGATATTTTTTTCCTTAAAGAAATTTGTTCTTTAAAGACAGATTTTGGAATAAAGCCATGTACATTTTTTGAAACTTTGAGTACTTTTTGCTTAATTTTGCCTCAATTCTACAATTTAACACAAAGCGTAGGCCTGTTCCCCTTCCAATACGGTGTTCCGCATTCCTCGAATGACCCCCATGGTATCGCTCTCTCTCGCCGCCGCCATCCACGTCCGCGTCGCCCCGCCGCGCGCTTATCCCATTGTTTTCGCCTCCGCTTTGTCCCGCGCTCCCTTCCAGCGCGTGCCGCCGCTGCCGCCGCCAGCCCTGCTGCCACTTGTAGCTGCAGCTGCCCTTCGCTGCAGCATCGCAGGGCTACGCGCTAAGGAGAAGTCTTCTTTTGTGTGCGGTGGAGTTCCAGTGTGTCCTTTTGCCCTGCCCTGTACGAGGTCCGTCATAGAAAAGAAGTTTGTCGTTTACAGTTTATTTAGATTAGTCGCTCTGGGTAAGTTCACGTGAATGCTAAATATTTAATACGAACGTCCAGGAAATAATGAAAATATTTTCTAGGAACCTTTCTCAATTTCATTGAAGTTCATTATGAAGTAATTACAAGGAAAGTCCTACACTTTAATCTTCTTAGTAGCAAGTGATGTTCCGTTGTGGTGTACCAGGAAAGAAAGTCTCTGAAGTGTCCATGACAACCAGAAATAAAATGTTCATGTACTCGTATATTTATACCCGAAAAGGAAACCGAACTTTCCCGCTAAGCTGAAAATATTTTTTCTAGCTCGTCTACAAAAAGAAAGTAAGTACCGATGTATACATGTTTATACTTGGGCATCCTTATTCTATTTGGAAATAGAATAATTCCAGTATTTTATAAAATGTGAGAAAAATGATACATAGATTTTCAAAAGTAGTGTATCCTTTTTCTAAAATTATATTAAAATAGTTTTGCCCAAAGAAAATTTGCAGAAATAAGATACGAATATGTAAAGAATACATCTAAGTTATTGATTTTGATTACAATTTAGAAAATATCAGTACTTAAATAGATACCTGCTGCATGAAGAATCTTGAGATATTATGTTAAAACTACAGACACAGCTCCTTGATAAGAAATAACAATCCTTTTTGTGAAAATGACGCTCAGTATCCTGTCTTTCATCTTTTGGTATCGCAATTACAGAATTACAGGGTGGAGTGCCACACATCACACGCAACTGAGAAGACCACAGCACGATTACAAGGAAACCATCTCTAGTTCACTCATCACGATGAGGGCATTCGAAAGCGACTGGTTCCCTGACATCTACAGAAAGCAGTTTTAATTACGTGGAGCTTGACTATATTGTCAGCGTTGCGCGAGTAATACGTTTGCAAGCCGCAAGCTATTACCCTTTGAAAACCGGACATCACCGCGAGGTAGAAGTTTCAAACAAAGGCAAATTAACTGAAATTGAACATGAAAAGTGAATTGTGATTGTTAGCTGTACATAGTATAAAATAACGTAAGCTACAAAATGAAAATGATGAAAACTTATTTCATATCCGCAAAAAAGTGCTCTCGATGTAGTACTACTTTATTTTCTAACAAACAATGAGAACAACCGCTCATTAAATTATGAATAATTCTCTGAATTTTTTCAATGAACATTCTTTTCTACTTATGCAAGCTATGTGTGTAGGAGAAATGGGTAATTACATTTTGATACACATGTGCTAGGATATAATTATTTGGGGGAAATGAAGTACATAGCAATTTCATTGTAATTGTAATACATAAATTTTACTTTCTACGGAACATGAATGTATTTGACTATAACACCTTTTCCGGAATAAATTTGAAAATATGACATTTTATTGCTTTCAATATTAAACTGTAAGTGGATATTTTAAGCATCAAATTCCTCTCAAATGTTAATTTTCTTAAATTAACTTTTATTATTTTTTAATTTACATCCAAAAGAAACGAAACAGCAAACAGCACCCATTTCACCCATCATTTTATGGCAATCATTAATATACTATGAATTTGTTTTTCATATTTAACAATGTTCGGGCACGACCCGGAAATATTAAAGTCATTTCAAAACTGAAATCTTTTTCCTTCGCGAAGTGCCAAAAAGTAAGTGGAACGGAAGTCAGAGGTTCATTACGCAAAGCACAAAATAGCATTAGGAATTTCACTTCACAACGAAAAATTTCCTTCTTTTGTGAGTCTCCAAAAAGGATGAGCAAAATCTCTCCAATCTGAGGAGAGTAATAGAGGCCGCCAAGAGGAAACAAAACGAATGTGAAACACGGCGGTATTTACATTTCCGCGTCTCGAACAAAGGAGTCACACGAACTAACATTTGTCTGTCTCCTGGCAAGCAGCGGGTATTTACATATCGGAACTCCTCGACGCTGAGCGCGGGAGACGCCTGGTGTGCAAGGGAAAGGGGCAGGGGGAGGAGGCTCTGCGGCAGAGCGAACCTAGGGGTTGTGCACCAGCACGCGATGGTGAAAGCGTGGGTAGGGTGCAAGAACATGCGAATAAAAGATAATTGCGATAAACTCTGAGGAAATTTAGAAGAGGAGAGAAAGAAAGTGTTTCTGGATTTAGAAGACATAACTTACCAATGACAGAATTGCGAATGATCCTACAAAATGAAGGAAAGAGAAGAATAAGAATAAAAATGAGGAGGTAAAGGGGGAAGATGTAAAGAAGGAGGAGGAAAAGAAAGAAAAGAAAACTTATCCCGTCCCGACTTCAAATTTTTTCTTTGCATTTCTTATAAAAATAGAGTAAAATACACTTATCAAGGTATAGATCCTATTTTAACGTTTAACTCCGAATTTTTGAAAATTGCAAGAGTTTGATTTTTTTTCGGCGTCTTCCTACAACTACGAAATTGAAGATAGAGATTTTTCCTTCAAATAAATTTTTTACCCCAAAGCAAATACTTTCATTAAGGTAATGTAATCTTTCTCAAAACTTTTAGTACTTTTCGCGCAATATTGCAAGCAATATGTGAAATTAAAAGTACAAAAACACGATTTTCTCAAAAACGTCTCCAATTTTTTTCTTTAAACTTTTGGTAGGGATAGGGCTTAATGTGCTCTATGAGATGAGATAAACTTTATGTTGTTCTATTCTTTTGTTTTTTTCAAAAATTACAAAAATGTAATGTTTTTATCTTTAACGTCACTAATATTTGCCTTAGCAGTGATTTGTTCACATTATTACATTGATGAGTGCATGTGCTTGGAATAATGTCATAAAATTTCTCGAAAACACAACCGTTTTCTATGAAAACTAGTTCGAAATTCTGCATTTTTAGAACCGCTCAAACGCCATTTTCTCATAATTAGTTCCAAATATTTTCTTCAAACGTTTTGAACGTATAGTGAAAATTGTACTCTTTAATATAACGTGAAGTTCAATTTGGAGTAATTTTTTGTTTTTCGCCACCTCCCGAGGAAAAACACACACTTCAGTAACGGGACTAATGACCTGAGTTGTTGACGCCTCCGGAAACACGAATCAATCAATCAGAAAACCGAATAGCTAGCCGAGACCAAAGGAAATAGAAAACTAATCCCGAAAAGTCTGTACCATTCTGTACCACCACTAGTTAGTTTTACAAAAACAAGAATTTTTAAGCAACTTAAAAGTTGTGTAATTGTCAAAGATTAAATTTTCATCAATGTAAAATTCTTAAAAAGGAACGAATTTCTAATTTATTACTTACTGATTTGTTAATTAATTTCAGAAAACGATAATGAACTTATAACTGTATTTCTGTAATCAATGAGATATTAATGTCCATTATACTTATTTATTCGTATTTTTCTCTTCAACATTTGTGTTTTTCAGAAACTTCAACAAATTATGTAATAACACGAGGTAAGGTCATCTAACGCTTTGCCCTCTAAGGGTCTAAAATCACATCAATATTACAACGTATTTGGTCTACTATATACAATGTTTTCACAATAATATTTTTATATATTTATTTAGATACAATATAGAATGGGGCACGAGTTAGGGAAGGTTGGAAATATCTTTGAAATAACATGATTTTCTTCTGTTTGTTTACAAATAAGTTTTCCAATTATAAATGTTGCTGTGCTGTTGAAATGCTGAAACGTTAATTACACCGAGCAGTTTTCGATGCAAAATCGGTTATCAAGCCTCAATCCACACCTTGGTCGTTATTTGCCCTCTTCAAATTGTAGCGCCCTTCAGGAGTATAAAGAGAGTTAATGGAAAAATCTAACTAAGCTTCAAAATTATCAAATCCGGAGTAAAGTGAAGAAATGTATAAGAACGAATGCTAATAACCTCGTTCTTGGAAATGTTTGAATTTCTTTTGCCTTTTGCCTTGCTTTGGCGACCTGAGACCTCTCATCAGCTGTGCTTGTCGTCCAAAATTCATTTAACGTTATTGCTTGTACGATTGAATACATCGCGTCTCTGAAACTGATTATCCGAGAATGCCTGTTTTTCATCTCACCAATGAGGAAAACATCCATGTCTTACGCAGGATTCGAAGTCGCAGTCAAAGAGCAACGCGTAGTTGGGCACAGTATCTCAAGCCACTTGGTTGGCCAATTAAGGAAGATTCGTGGTTGTGGTTTTATCAGAAGTGCAACCTAGTGTAGCTTAGCAACATTGTTAAGTGTTATTGCCAGTAACTTTTTTACAGCCATAACCGTGTCATCATATGGTACTAGTATATTCTTTTGTATTAGTAATTTCATGTTTCGTTCCGACTATTGAAATTATCAGCGACATCGGAAACCACATATTTAGAAAACAAGCATTGATATCCAACTTCGAAATTGGTAGGTCGGAATGAAAATAAATTAGAAGGCATTTAGCAGTAAGTTTGTTGTGTTACGAGTGCTACTGTTTCACTCTCTGGTCTGCTTTGAAACGTGTGAAGTCGTAGACTTGCGGGCCAGAGTCATGCAAATGATCTTGGCTGTCGAGGTGACGTCGGGTCAAACGCTTCAGTGCCGACATTTCGATCATCTTGGCGCAGGCTTCCTCAGTCCAGCGCTGGGGAAGACTACGTCAAAATAGTTGGTCGAAACATTGGCACCACAGCCTATGACGCGCGTCGCCAGGATAGTCAACATCAATTGTTTTGAGAATCGTAAACTACCGAAATCCAACTTAGTATTGGTATATTCTGAGTAACTAATTCAAAATACACACTTATTTCATTAAATCAAGGCTCAATCCTTATTGTCCGTTTATTATTTTTGTTATTATAAGAATGGTGTGTTAATACCTGGCAATCAACATTTAAATACTCTTTCTCTTGAATTGAATGAACAGAATAATGACACTGCCATTCGAAGGATTGACACAAATAAAATACATAATTTCTCATATTTCGCGTAATTTCATCTAAAGAAAAGTGACTGAATGTAAAGCTAGTATGAATAATTTCGCTTCCACAGTCTTGACTAATAATTAATAGGCAATCATGTTTTCTTCCATACACTCCTGTTCAACGGGTGGCTTTCGTGTAAGTGAACGATTTTCTGTGTTATTACTTTCTCGCCTTACGAATACTTCGTAAGAAGAGAAAGTTATGTAATCGTGCGGCGGAAAACGGAGAATTTTCGCCAGAAAATCTCTTATAGCAGGGGTCTGGTGACAGAAAAGTGGATAAAACCTGATGCTAAATTTAGAAAAAAAATCCTCTATCTCGTGGTGTAGTCAAAATCCATGATTTGTTGCTTTTTCATACTTCAAAATCAATTGACGGCATTCCGTCCGTCTGTCCGTCTGTGGTCAACGCTAGCGCCTAAACTGTTCGGTCGATTTTCTTCAAAATTGATATTCCCCGATGATTTTGACTCGTCTCAAGGCCTCTTGAATTTGAAACCGATATCTTAGTATTTGAGGATACTTTACATGAAGCCCATTTTGAGATTTTATGAATTAAAAAAAATGGCTCCAAATTTTTTGATTATATTTGTTGCTGAATAGTGCGAAGAACGTTGAAGGAAATGACGTAGGCATCATTTTCGTTGATAGGCCCTATTTTTCGAAAATTGCAAAAAACTGTTTAAAAACGGCAAAATTGAAGATATTTTTGCCTCAGACAAAGTCGGTTGTACAAAATTAGCACTTCAAATAAGGTCATGTACCATTTTTTGGAAAAACGAATAGTTTTTGCGTAAATTGCGATTCAAATTTACAAAAAAAATTTTTCTCAAAAACCGCTCCAAATTTTTTCTTTAAATTTTCTGCACGTGTGTAAGAAGGGAAGGTACATGTATAAATAAACTAGTGGTGCTATAGAATAGCACATACTTTCTCGCAGTAGTTATTTTCCAAATGCCGATCATCCGATAAATTATGTGGAGTAAACAGTTCACCGCTGCCTTTCTTGGTCATGTTTTTTGAAAGACAAGTTTTTCGCATGTTGACAATTACCGGCATCGTAATGATAGAACTGATACAAGTACGTTTTGACTGAAATATAAGCACAAGTCCGGCAAGTCGGTTTCGTAGCGCTGTTGGTTAATGCACCTGCGGGTTGAGCTCTTCAATAAGGAAGGTACCGAGTCCGATCCCCCGAGGGGAATTTTAATTTGTAGAATGTGATGTTGCAGGAAAAAAACATTGAAGAGTGTAGATACTTTACTGAAAATCATTTGAAGTATTTCTACTCACGAATAGATTCAATATAGATAAATAGACAGGACTTGTCTGTGATATCCCTAACTGCGTTTTTTAAACAATTTTTCAACTCTGTTATTCGATTTCTGAAGCGTATGACATGTCAAATGAACAGTTGTCTAGTATATATCTGTATGAACCAATTTAAGTAAAATTATGAGCATTTCGGTCGGTTCTATTCTTTTATGGCTCTGTTCGACAGAGGTGGTGTTGATGTTACGTAGTGGTATAAGTGCCGGTTCGTTGAATTTGAGTTTCGTTTGTCAGGTCTCGGTACCGAAATGGTTTGCTGGTATAGTACACTTTTGCTGGTTTATGGTGTAGTGGAATAGCAATAAGGACCGTATAGAAGCAGAGCGAGAAAGTATGTGAGTTGGAAGCCCCACTAGTTATCCTTGCTGTACTATTTAAATTTAGTAAACGCCCGCCTTTTTATTTTCAGAATTTATCTACATATAATGATGTACAGAAATAATCGTATGAAAAATTGTCATTTTAGATAACTACTTTCTAGAAAAGACCGTTCTCTCATACCTTGAGTTTTTCTTCCTTTTGACCAGATTGTAGAAGTAATAGTGCATGTTTATACTTATGTTTTCAAACCAGAACGTACTATTGCGATATTTCTAATTATCGTACCTTAGATAGAGAAAGAGGGGAAAACGTAGAATAGGGCACCAATGTGAAATATTGCATGTGTTGTTGCGGAAAGCACTCGAAACCGTGCTCTGTACGGTCATGCATCTCGTCAATTCAACTGTTCGAACAGGCATGCTATTTATCATTTATTTATATATGCACATCGCATATGATTAAGCTACATGTACAACTATTTCATTACGTATTTTATTTAATTGTAAAATACGTTCGGCATATCGACTCGCGATTCCGAGAAAAGGCACATCCGCCTGGCACCACTGCCTAAGCGCCTTTCCGGGAACCGCCCACGACAACGCGAGGCGTTGCGCATACAATTCATTTATCCTAATACTTTAGCTATATAAAACACATTGTAATTTCTAGCATTTAAAACTGTACATGTTCATAAGATTTGCCTAATTAACAAATCAAAAACATCTTGCCCCCTTTTTTTATAGTATATATATTTGTTGCGTCATGACGCAACGCGGCTCTTAAGCCCTTGGGAACGTTGAGCGCAAGTTGATCGGAGTAATCTTCCATTAACATCGACGCTATATTTACATCAGCGCTCTCTATATTTGAGTCACATCTCGTCTGTCAATTGCCAAGAGGACCGCCAGGTAGCATTTCCGCGTACGCGCCTTGCCCTTAATTTCAAAATCTTAGTAACACGACTGCCTATTAGCTGGCGATAGAAAAACGCGCCAAGCCGAATCGAACTCTCCAGACGACGCCACGCATCGTCAGTGGGGCCTGAGATCTCATAGCAAGCACACGGATGTATTGCGCGAGCCCTCTCGCATGCCTATATCTTCACATCTTCACATTCTATATCTTCACACAACATCTTATGTACACCGTGTGTAAGATTACCTTAACATGTTATTTCCACAGTTCAGTGTATTGTACGATGAACTAATTAGTGGTTCTAATCGCCCCAACTCCAAGCATTTACGTTTCAAGTGAACATTTGTGCACGTGGTGCGCAACTACGTATCACTGTAGTGATCAGTAATCGCTGTTGTCACGCATTGCGCAACGTATTGTGCTCGACGTTTGTGCTTAAAATAGTAAATCTTCATGCATGCAATTATTTAATTCATGTATGCAATTTCTTCAATTGCATTGCGAGCTTGCTTGCCTTAAGGCAGGCAAAACTCATTCAATGTTGGGGCTCCGTAAGGGGCCAGTAAGCATCCACCCAGCGGGTCACCCTCCGCTGACCGCTGCTTTGGTTTCCGCATCCGCCGCTTGGTGTGCTCCGCACCGATGGCGCTGTGAACTCAGCGCCACCTCCAGATGTCGAGTGTAACAATCACTTGTCTTTCTCTAACAGCATTACTGCTAATTCCAATGTGATTCTTTTTATACTCGGTTAATCTTTGCATATGGCACATACATGAACTGATAATCTTAACATCTCCCAGTGATTCAGTGATGGCATGTAATTTTCAAGTTCAGCTACACCATCTGTAAACTCATTCAATTTCATAATTTATGCTTTCACAACGCATCACAATTTTGTCAACCTAATTTTCTTTGTAATGTTTATTCAATTATATGTATTAGCCCATTTCTTCCCAACGTTGCGTGAACGCAACGCAAGGTTCATGCTTTTTTTTCTACTTTTCTATTATAGCAATGCATCTGTGAATTTTTTCACAATACGTTTAATTCATTGTGATTCGTATATATTTTTTTACTTTAGTAAACAATATATTGGTACTGACTTATTAATTTTTTCTCTTCGGGTTGTGCAGCGTATTTTCATGAGGTTATTAATTATTTTCTTTTCTTTTAAAATTGATGAACTGCGAAGCAATTTATAACGATAGTGGTAAGTATATACTATATAAAGGCAAGTGTAAAAGTTTGAATGAAAAGTGATTCTCGAAACGGATGCTGTAAGTAAATCAATATCGTGATGCGTTCACGCAACGTTGGGAGTTCTCCGGTTGACTAGTGATGCCCACGTGCGCGCGCTTGGTATTTCATTCCGAACTCGCAAGTTCGCAGAACCCTATAATTAGAAATGGAATATGAGACAGGCGATACACTGCCGTGTTAGAAGTTTCTGTCACCGGCATTTTAAGATAAGATAAGCACGTGTCCAAGCTATTCGTAGGTTCTTCTGGGAATTGAAAACAAAACAGATCGACCACGGAAGCTTCTCTCTTCTCCTTTGAGGCAGTAGTGCGCGTGAAGAAAACCGTACCTCAAACTGCCCTCTTCGAACATGTAAAGAAATTGGTAAAGCAAATAAAGGAACATATGACTACATGATAGACAAAGAAAATGAGATTTTCTTAGTTAGATGGCATGACAATTCAGTTGTCACAGTATCAACAAATGTCGGCACCTTGGAACCTCTTGTCAACACGAAACGGTATAACCGTAAGGAGAAAAAGCAGGAAATAGTTCAACAGCCCAATACCATTTGTCAATACAATCAGGGAATGGGTGCTGTAGATTTGAATGACAATGCTATTGCAAATTACAGAATATGAATAAGAGGCAAAAAATGGTGGTGGCCACTTTTTACAAATGGTATTGATAGTGCCATTGTAAATGCCTGGAAATTGTACACATTAGTAACTGGCGAAAAGGCAAGTCAAATTGATTTCAGATCACAGATTATACTCACCCTTCTCCGAATGGAAGAAATAAATGGAAGTCAGAATTCCAATTTGGGACATAGCAGCAAAAATAGTTTGCCTGAAGCTGTAAAGAAAGACCTTGTAGGTCACGTAATAATTCGTGACGTAAATAATGCGCGTCGGAGATGTAAAATTTGCAAAAGTCAAACAAATTATCAATGTAAAAAGTGTCAAATTCATTTGCATACTGAATTTTTTTCACTATATCATGAATAAATTTATTTTCAATTTTTCCAAGGTTTTTTAATGTGTATTACAATAAGGAAATAAAAAGATTTACTAAAATGATCATCTGACTCACTCTTACCGGAGAACTCCCAACGTTGCGTGAACGCAACGTTCCATTCCGGCAAAATGAATAATCACAAAAATAATTTGAGGGTATATTTACATTCTTTGGAGATGCATTATTAATATTACAGTCAGAAGTTTGAAAGAAAGTAGGTATTTCAATGCTTGGGAAGAAATGGGTTAACTTCACATGTTTCCTAATTTATTTTCGAGTGATGTTGACAGCACAGATCAATTTCATGAACGCAAGACTGGTGACTTGCAAGCAATCAATCATTAATCTATCACCAGTGATCCTCCAAGGTAAGTTGAGTAATCAGAGGATGGTGGAGTGGTGTTATTGGCTCATGCCTTAAAGTAATCACAGTTCACTAATCACAAACATACGCGCTGTTCCTCCAGCAACTTTGTGATAGCATAAGGCCGTGATATGCAAGCGGTAGAAATTTTATGTTTTTTCATTTTATAAATCTTTTGACCTTAAGCACAACCTATTGAGAAAATAATGCTGGGAAGAACATGAGAGAGAGAGAGAGAAAGAGGAGAGAGAGAAACGGAGACATAGGCGGAGAGAGGACAGAGAGAAAAAAGACAGGCCGAGAGAGATCGGCCAGATTCCTAACAGAAATGAACTGAAAGTAATGGAATGTTCTCATTTGAACTGCGCGAGTATATTTGTAATTTGAAATTTGAAACGATGCTTAAATTTGAAATTGGAGTTAACTTTCCATTTTTTGTAATAGGTTTTAATTGCATGAGAAACAAGAGAAGGAATTCACTCACTATTTATCTTCATATTAGAAATGAAGTTATATCTCTGTATGAAAAAATATATTGACGTCATAAAGCTGCGACTTTGAATAGGATTTTAATGAGCATGAGATTGTGAGGTTCTCTATAGGATATTTCTCGGTGTCATTTTATTTTTAAATTTCAAATAAAAGCAAATTTTTCGTATAGATATATTATTAAAGAAAAATGTTTGAATTATTTTCTGCCGTAACGCAATATATCCTTTTTATGTTATTTAAATTTCAGACTTAAAGGGTATTTTGCGAAGTTTTCATGAACTAAGTTATGTTGAATTCTACAAGGAGGTACTTTACAAAAGCCCTTTGGCTTGAGCTAAATGCTGATTGCTAAATGCAATAAGTAGGTCATAATATTATAAAATAATATAAATATTAATATTAAATAATATTATATATAATATAATATTATATATAATGTAATATTATATAATAATATAAATAATGTTATAAAATAATAAATAACATCATACATCATAATGGTTTTCATTATCACTTTTCATTATCACACACTTTCAAAAGTGTTTAGTGCAGAAAATTTGAATTTTATAATTTCCTTTTCTTCACTATATTTCTGATATTCGAAAGACATTCTCAAGAAATCATATTCTACGCCGAGTTTAATTATCTGCAATAGAAAAATATGAAAAGTTTATCAGAAAACTCTTTAATAAGGGATCATGTGTTAAAAACACACTAATGGCAGCTATCTTCAAAAACAGAATATTTATGTTTGAGAGTCCAAGTAAAAAATGTAATACTGATTTATCATAATAGGCTTTTTAGTATCTTTTGGTATCGCTGCTGGAAATGTGTCTAGAGAGTAATAGGTTTGAAGCCTTTGACCTGATGTCACCCGGAAAGCCAAAAATCTTTTGCATGACTCTCGCCGCGGAAGTCTACGACTTCACGAGTTTCAAAGAAGGCCTCAGAGTGAAACAGTAGCATTCGTAACACAACAATGTTAGTTTTCTTAATACGTGGCTTTCGACGTCGATGATCATATCAATAGTCAGAACAAAACTTGAAATTACAAATGCAAAAATAGTTGCAAGTACCATATGATGATACGGTTACGGCTATAATAACTATAATATAAATAATATATAACTGTAAATAATTAACTGTTAGAACTATAATAAAATAACTGAAGTTAATTTCAATATCACTTCATAATGTTGCTCAGCTGTATTAGGTTGCACTTCTGATAAAATCATAACAAATAGTGGAGAGAATTACATCAACAGCGACGCGAGTGAATTTCTCATTGGATGTAAAATAATTCTCTTCAACCAAGTGCCAAAGAACTTATCTAAACTAACTTACTAAAGACCTTTGTGAGAAAATGTAGAAATTTTAGATTCATTGAACTTTTTAAACATATTACATATGTTAAAATATATTTTCCAAAGTTAAATTCGAAAACATTGAGGAACGACTTGAAAGAAGTAATATTCCCTTTGTGAATTTTCAGTTTCGAATAAAAAGACCGACTTACGTTCTGGCAGAGAATAACCTTTTCTGCTCCATCTCTCGCATACGCAGGCGGATTGCTTTTTGCCAGTGGCATTCGTATAATTAGATATACTGGGATGTCCAAGCCCAGAAGGAGTATTTTTCATCTCGCGAGAGTACTCTAGAATTACTTAGCATTCTCTGCGAGTCATATGATCTATTACCTATAATGAAAAACAAAGAACATAAGATAGAGTCTTTTAAAATAGTACTTCTGTGCGGAGTAGTTGGTTTTTAGAGAATGGACGATACAAAAAACTAATGAATCTTTAATGAAAATATAAAGGATATAACTAAAAAAACTGCTTAATGATTTGTTTCTATTGTTCAGTCCCAATATCTTTTATGTTGACAGAATTCTGAGTGAACCACACCGATAAAGAATTAGAAGAGAGGTAGAAAATGAAGATACACCCAGGACATTAAAAACACAAATAGAACAGAGAGTAGTAGGGAGAATGGTGAATACCGTTAAATAAGAACTCTCAAAGAGGAAAACAAATGCGAAACGAAAAATGAGATAACTCCGAAGATGGATCTACCACGGCTTATCAAGAAGCATACAAAGACACTAACACGAATGAGTATACATGATAAAAAATTTGTTGGTAAATTGCAATTAGTAGCTCAAAGAAGAAAAATTAGAAAGTGTAGGTTTAGCTTTTTGAAGCCAGTAAATTTGAAGCAAGGAACAAAGATCAAGGTGAAAAAGCAAGGAAGGCAGTGGCGAAGGAAAATACTATGTTATCGATGTGTAAAAATTGTTGCATATGTGTCAGTCCAAAGACACCACACAGTCACTATAGTTTTACTATACACTGGTACCTGAATGTGTTTAATCAATTAATTAGGTCAAAACGGAACCATCTACGTAGAGAATTATAATGCGACTTTTGTAACTTTGCATCTCAAGGTCCGTATTCTCGATGGAATATGTCAGGGTATTTCACTTCATTTGTGCCGCTCGATATCGTATGATCGCGACCGTACCAAACAGTGCTTGCGATCATGCGACGTCTAGCGGCATGACGGAGATAGACCCGAAACGCTGTTTGATATTCCAACGTGACCATAGCGACTTGACGGGCAGAGTTATAAAAATCGCACTATATTGCCTTGACGAGGGGTCTGCTTGGCAGCTGCGAGCGGCCATCATGCCAGTCGTCTACGCCCCGCACGCCAACAACATGCTCGCCTAGAAGAATTACTGTAGACTGTCTCCCACACTCGCGCTTTACAAACTAACGTAGACATCGCGAATTACAGCTTTGGATTCGTGCAAGGCCGACTCCGCGCAAGTGCTCTTTAAAGCAGTCCAGTCCACACTAGCGACAAACCAACATTACCCATTTTTGTTATTCATTGTGTAGTGAAAAATTGTTTTACTCAACAAATTCGCAACAAATGTAACAGATTTTTTTATAAAATGTTCTAGTAATTTCGAGTACTTCGCGCAATGAATCTACTGATTTGGAGGGGAGGTGAGACGTTGTGGAAGCTTTTGACTGAAGTAGTGTTGGAGTATGCGATGTGAACAAAGCTCGACGGGGCCTCTTAACCCGCGAGTGGCCACCCTCCTCATTTGCGAACGCGCATTTCCAGTCAATTCAAATTTGCTTCATTTGCACGAGTTTGCGAATTTTATATACCCGTATAAAACACACGTAAGAACATTTTGGGCTGTCTGAATGCTATCCGGGATCACATAAGTTTTGTATGTTTCCGGCCAGGGCGTATACATTCCTTACAATGGTATTAATCTACTTCTAAATCAGTGCTTAGCTGCTCAATTCCTGTGGTAACAAGTTAGCAAGTGAAAAAAGTTTCAAATAGAGTCAAGCAGATAGTTACAATTGTTTTTCAACTACAAACACGACGACAATGGGCGTGGGTTACGCGAACAAAATTAATTCGCACAAAATTAAGCAAAATTAAACGTTCCAGTCACTTCGAGTACTTTGCAGTGCTTACCTTATGGACTTGACGTTGGGGCTTCGGCGCTGGCGGAGGGGGGTCGAAAGTGTTGCCGGAGAAGGCGGCGCGGGCGGGGTGCCGGAGCGGCTTAAGCGGGTATAGATTCAACCAGGTAGCTACAACAATGGTTTTGCAACCCCGGACCCGACAACAATGAGCGTGCGCTACGCGAACGAAATTAATTCGCACAAAATTAAGTAAAATTAAACGGTGGAGTAACTTCGAATACTTTACAGTGCTAACTTCGTGGACTTGAAGGGGGGGCTCAGGCGCTGGCGGAGGGGGGAGGAGATGAAAGCGTTGGAGTAGGCGGGCGGGGCGACGGGGCCGCTTAAGCGGGCAGCGCAGGTAGCGTTATCGGACCCGTCATCGCGCGATTCCCTCGCGAAAGCCGGCGCCAAGAGCGTGACGCGAAAGTCGATATCTACTCCCCGCGCCGCGCCCCGTCTCTCCCCGCCGCTCTCCTGCTTCCTCGCTCGCAGTGCTCCGCGCAAGAAAGGGAGGGGGTCACACCTCCCACTTCCTTGCAGTGCAGCCCAGTGGCAAAGAGATTCCGTTCTACGTGAGAAAAGATGGCACTTAATTTGTTGTGATAATTTCATCTCAATCATGCATAGGCCGCATTGATTGTCTTACTGAATAGTTTTATCGAGAATAATATATTACAATTACTACTTTAGAATGATTGGGATCTGAAACATTACTATGAGACTATTCAGTTCTGCGATATTCCTTTATTTTATGCGCCCGGTAAGGCCATGTGAAAAATAATATGCCTAATTTAAAAAAATAAGATTTTGTAATTAAGTTCAAAATAGGATGTATGATTTTCAGTGCGACATTTAGTGGTACGTTTGTATACAACAACGACGGATTTAAAACAATATATTGTTGAGCCCCTGAATGTCCCAAATGACTCTTTCATGGAAATTCAATATTGATATTTTCAATGTTTCTTTAGATTATCGAACTACGATTTATCGAATACTACATTACTCGACAAAAACGATCTATTGCCTCATTGAAATATAAGTAAACATCAGCATCATAAACAAATCATTTCTGATATTATTTTAATTAAAAATTGATCAAACTTAGTTACATATAACAAAAATGTTGCTTTGAGTTCTTCTGGTTCATTACAGAGTAAAATCATTATCATGTTCACGTAATTTTACGTAATGTTGACGTAAAATTGTAACTTTCGTGTTTTTATCGTGTAACTTTCAGTACACGATAAAAATTTAGCATTATGATATTTTGCGCCAACTATTCTAACATTAAAAGGTATGTCCTTTTTATAGTAATTCTTATACTCTCATTGTAGTCAGCAAACTTCAGATGAGTTTTCGGCAGCGCTCCATTCGACTGCAGTATTCGTGTCAATTGATTTCCGATTTTACAAGTGAGTATTTATTAAATCATAATTAAGTTGGAGATTGTCCCATAATTGAAGTGCATGAGAAAGAAACATTCAAGGCCCGTTTATTAGACTACTGCTCAGGCATTACCATGTAGTGATCGAAAAGAACAACAACAACAACAGAAAGGAAAACTACCGAACAGAGCAGCAAGCTAGAGAAATCGTCCCTCACACAGCAGTTGAATCGCCCTCGTTTTATAGCTAGTGTCCATTCCATGACCATCCCTCGTTTTATAGCTAGTGTCCAACATCCGCCACAGTGGCAAGTCTCTAACCCTACGGCCTCCGTATCAATAACACTGTAGAGCAGTGTTGTCAAGGTCGATGCGACATGCGGGAGTCCGTGGCACGAGTGCCACGACGAAATCACCCATTCACGCAGTTCGTCACCCCGCCACCAGAGACAATGCCATCCCTATTGTAAAACGGCGAGGTTACTACTACTCATAAAAGCTCCCTTTCCCGACGCTAATTGCGCAGAGTAGCTAGTGGCATGCTATGGAACCATGACGCGTGCCACAGCCACCAGTAGAAGACCTTGACTCAACTGCTGTAGAGGCAAAAGTGTTACCTATGAGTCGTCGCAGCCGGTTCGGTTTTATGTCCAACTCGATACGAATTCACGCCCAGTGTGCGCTTCTTGCGTAGGGTTCGGTGAAATTCCACTGCGCTGGAAGAGGCGACGGAGGCGGTCCGTCAGCACAGGTGCGTTCCACGCTTTAGCCGCTCGCCCGACATTCGCCGCTCAGCATTCAGCGCGTAAAATTCGAACATCAAGTTCCTTCTTCACGCCCGACTACTGTTTCCGTTTCTTTTTTCCTCTTTTTGGTATGGAGTTGCTTCTGTAAAGAGGAGATATAAGGTTCTTGCAAGAAACCGAATGTTGCTGTTCGAAAGCCGCGTGCGTACTTTGAAGTCCTCCGCCAAAGGTTTTTACTTTTTCCTGACGTGTTTTTGCTTCTGTATTTTACTATGAGTGGGTTAGCATACATCACTGTTTTACCAGGTGACTTGGTAGAGTGTATTTAGGAGAGTATTTCTTTTCTGCATGCACGTTTTCTCTTCCATAGTTTATTATGTAATCATCAAACCCTGAGCGGACAAATTAATATGCTCAAGATTAGAGTTTCACTAGTTTTGTAGATTTGCTATTTAATATTGACGGGTCAATAAATTTTAAACAGTTCAGCGGCCAGTGCTGAACCATCTCAGAAAAACATCATAATTTGTAAATATACTCATTTATGTTTTTCTTGTTCAAAATAATTTTTTAAAATAATTATTGTTAGTGGTCCACAAATAATGGCCTGTCATGCGCAGTTTTTCGCGCTTTAAAAAATAGATATTTACGGTGTTTAATCAGCGCTAAGTTTCGGCAGCATTTTAAACTAAAATGCATTGAATTCGGAACACTAACTTACAAATGAAAGTGATATTTGTATACATAATGAGTTTTTTAAATACCAAATGTGTTTTAATTCAACCAAAACGTGTGTGAACAAATTGTGACTTTCAATATTTCAAGAACGAACGGAATAGCAGTTTTATTTTTATGCACTTTTATACATAACATTGTAGCTACTTATATAAAATATCAATAATAGATGGTATACCTTTCAACATTACGATTACCATCAAAAATTAAAACGTCCTAAAAATTCGAATATTGTTGTTTCTGCAAATTTTTAACTGTAATACCCTCTTAAAAAATAGATAAAAATTAAGTAGACTAATAAGCTAGAAATTTGCAAATATAAGTTGTCGCTATTATGCAAACTTCAGTATAAATTTCAACTTTGAGATTCAACTCAAAATGAGTTTAAAAGAATTTTCATTTAAGCAAAATCTTCCTCTTTTGGGAGAAGTAGTGACAACAATAAATTATGTCATTTACCAGCCATTTCGAATTCAAATCTACCTTGTTTTAAAATAAGAAATAAATTGTTAGTAAACTAAAAAAATGCCTAATATATAATTTTGAATATTAATTTAATGCCATTCAATCTTATTTGCAAATGCAATAAGGTCACCTTGACGTCAAAACTGTAACATTTAAATAGTGTTAGAAAATTAAATTTAAATACAGCTTCCAACAAAATCGTCAATAATCGTCGTCGTTGTCTTTTGAAGTCCCAATAGTAAAATTTTGGAACTTGACGAGATGCACTTTCACATGATGATGATTATAATGATATGTACTTGCATTTATCATAGTTTCTGATAAAACAATGAAAGGCTATAACAACTCTAATTTTACGACAAATCCTCTAAGATTTATCCTCTAAGATATATGAGAATTACGTTTTCGACTATCTTCAGATTTTACAAAGTATGTAACTTCTTTAATAGCAAAATGAACGAATGTTACATGTATTTAGCAATATTTGCAACAATTATTCCCTATAAGTTTATTTTAAAGTATTTTTAAAATATAACAAAAGCATATACTATATTTTGAATATTTTTTGTATATGCGGTCCTTTACGCGGTGACCGAAATAAAAATAACCTTGTTACGAAAAAAGTAGTTCAAAATTTTCAGTGTTACGTCGATCGCACAACTTTTAATCTACAACTTATATGGCAACGTTTTTTTCTTAACATCCTATTTTTCTAACATCTATTTTTTTCTGAATTTCTGAAATGTGTTGAATGATGAAACCATCATCGCGGATTAGAAAATGTTCTAAAAATTAAATTCCTTAATTATGAAAAAGTAATCCCTTATCTGAACAAAGATGCAAGGAAAAAACCTATGTCGAAATCCACCCTCATGTTACATCACCCTCATTGGTATGCTACAGAGAACGTAAGCTAATGTAGTTCATGTAGTCCTACTAAATAGTGAATCTGTAGCATTTACTCTACGTCTCGACATCATTAGATTTTGGAATTGCAAGAACTAAACTAACCTCCAAAATGTTTCAATAGCCACGGGAAAGGTTTTGGATAACTCACCATGAAATAAAAGGAACTGCTGCATTGATTCGACAGTAAGTACACAAAAAGAGAAATTGGAAATTTAAGAGCTTCGCTGTCGAAAATCAAAATATCAGTAAAAACATGCAGGTGGTTGTGACTTTAGGCAGCAAAACAGTTATTAAATTTTTTTTTAAATCACGTAGTAAATACATTACTTCAATTATATATTTGATTCAAATCATCTTCTCCCCTCCCTCAGCATTTAAAGGGTTTTATATATTAGTTTGTTTGCAATTTCAAATAGTACACTCTTTTATTACTCGTACTTGCCCAATTCCATATGAAACCTGTACTTAGTTGTTTGATCAGAAATCAAAGGGAATCTAATATGTAAGAGGAATCTGTTTGAAGGTGATTCTAATATGTTTTTCTTGAAAACATCAGTTATTTTAGAAATACGGAATAAGATTTATATTAATGTATAATAGCAACACAAACGCTATTATTGTTATTCCCATTTGAGGCAGTGCTATTTTCATTGCATTCTTGAGTATAATACAAGACGTATTGCAGGAAGAGAATAGTTCCCATTTCATACAGTTTGGTAAAAGTTCGGGACCAAAGATATATTACAATTAAGATGTTAATTACTGTGTAAAATTAAAAATTGCATTTCGATGGACAAGAATCGATGATGAATCACGAATTTATAGGTTAATGCAATAGTTGGTGAGTTATGAAAGTATTTTTTGTTTCAATGTAAATCAAATTTCAAGTAATTGAAAGGAGTTAAAATTAACAGAATATTAAGAAATGAAATTTACTTTTTCCCGACAAATCTCATTTTGAAAGGTCACATTTCAAATGTAGAATATTTATTTTGGTTTGGCTTAGCCGCGTGTATGTCATTATTTACCATGTTGCTGTATCGTCATAACTAAGCTACCTCATGTAAATAGTGTATTAAAGAATATATTACCTACAATACACATTAAATAATGAATATATTGTATGACTTGCTTGTGAAGAAGTGAAGACATGTGCACCTCTTTCATTTTTCACTTACCAAACGTAGTCACTGCTCATAGAATGAATAATATTTGTCTCTGTGAATTTCCTTGAATTAACTCTCAAAATCAAGAATACTTGCAAATTTAGTATTCAATTGGAGATTTGTTAAACTATTTTGATTAAAAGAAATAATAAACATAGGAATTTATTTTAAAATGCATCAATGATGTTTTCTTTTCATTTAAGAGCAGTAAAATTATATGATTAAAAAACTTAGTTGCATGTTTAAAACAGTTTTGCGGTTACCGTCCATGTTCTGAGTGCTCAGTACATTCAGTGAACGCAACGATAAGAAATATACACCAATTTAACATACCATCACAAAGAAAAGTGGCTTTCGCGACAGCTACACCCCACTGAGCCAGCGGATAATTCCTCATAGACACGCGTCCGCAGCTGAAGTGATGGCGGCCTAAGCCAGAGGCACATTCACGTGCAGGGCTACACAATCCGCCAATATGAATTACTAGCGTCATGTGACAATTGAGGCACTAGTCTATAGAGCTGGGGTTGGGCGAGGGTGGGAGGTCAGCGAGAGGTAATTGCAAATGTGAAATGGTGGAGAGCAATAGGTAGAAAGGATTGGAAGGGTGGAGAGTGGCAATATGAAGGAAGGTGGAATGAAGAGTAACAAAGCGAAATAACCGGGGATAGAGAGCGGCAGGGAAGAGAGTGGGGGGTAGAGAGAATGGCGGGGTAGAGAGTGGTGGGTAGGGATTGCTGAGGAAGAGTGTGTTGGGGCAAATAGTGGTGGGTTAGAGGTGGGTTAGGTTGAAGGCAGTGTGGATGACGGAGAGACACAAAGGGTCTGCGAATGGAGGGGGACCAAGAGGGAACGAAATCACAAAAAAAAACAAACGCTGATGAGTAGCTGAAGTGTGAAGATCTTAAATGGGGGGGATGTGGGTAAGAAATTGAAAAGGTAAGGGCAACGGGTGATTCTAATCATCGAATTGGGAGAAAACGTATTCTGAGAGCGAGAGAGTCCATGGCAGCAGGGTTGTGAGAGAAGCGGGTATGGCGACAACCGGCGAGTATGCGGCAAAGCAGCCAGAGCAGTGGTAGGGGTGGAGAGAGACCCTGATCGGGGCGGTGCGGGGCGAGGCGAGGCGAGGCCGGGGCGTCGGGGCTCGGAGCGACCAATCCATCCGCAGACGTCAGCGCCCGGCCACCGCTGCCCGTCGCAGGCTTCATGTCACCGAGGCATTAACCTGTGCGTCCGACGCGAGTGCCGCCCCCCGTCGCCCGCCCGCCCGCTGCTTCTGAGCCAATAGCCTGCCGACAATCCGGAAAATCGCCGGGGTGGAACGGCGCCCCAATTTTGCTGCAGCGTTGCATAATCTCTCTGCACATAGCTGTGTAACAGGATAACAATTAGCGTTATGCGACGGTAATTGAATGCGCCCACGACTGGGCTACAAAGGGCGGCGACGGGCGCGGTGCGCGGAGCAGCAGCCAGGGCGATTGGGTGCACTCGCCTTCGCATCAAGCACTCAGCGCGGGGGCAGGAGTCACACCCTAAGGTGGAGAACAGAACAAGGAAGAGGAACGCGATCCAAGCTGGTTTAATGCAATTTATATCAATCAGTTGGTCCATCATTTACAAGAAAGAAATGTTTTAATATATAAAGATGTTATTTAAAACATTTCTGTCTTGTAAATGATGAACTAACTGATTGATATATTAGAAATATAGACATAAACAAAAAGTATTAATAAAAATGTTAATGCAATGTGAATACTCATATTCAGGGCTCGGATTCGGATGAACTAAAATTCTTTAAATCGGCCTTAAATGACTGAAAAAGAAGAGGAAAATGACATACAAAATGACTTAAAAATGAGGTGAAAATGATCTAATTGCTTTAAATATTCAAAATATTGTATGGAAGTGTTTATTTATTCAATGAATTTTACAATTTTAAATAAAATTTATTTAAGTAAAAATATATTTAATGTGAAGTGTTTATTTTAAGAGGAAATCCTTACCTCTTATCTTCCAACCCTCAGTTTTAAAGGTCGAGGAAGGTACCGACGCTCCGTGTTATTTTGAGTGTTCGACCAATAGAGTCTACTGCAGTAGTGAATGTCGTCATGAACTGATGATAAAAGAAATTTTGTTTTAGTGTGTCATTGTAAATTCATGAAATATTTACTAATAAAAAAACAAAACGAAACAAAATGCGTAAAATGACGAAAAATTTTGCAAAGCTCCAAAACGTCCTAAAAACAGAAAAATGGCAAATAATGACAAAAAATGACCCAATAACTATATATATCAATCACCTATATATAGTAATAAAAATTCATTACAAGTTAGCTACGTCTAGAATCCACCAATGAAAACATGACGTATCAGAATCCGAACTCCGATTATATCTTATTCCAAACAATGTAAGTTGCTTAAAGCTATAGAGAGAAATTATGCTCGTAAGAAAAATACATCAAATAGATGGAATAAAGACATACAAATAACAGATTATGAGGCTCACAATGACTCACATTTTTCAGAAGAGAGAGCAGTTTAGAATTCTGAAGGAATTTGTATGAAAGAAGTAAAGATAAATATTAAGATGTGAAGAAATATAAAAACCTACATGATATTCACATACAAATAACAATGGTGGTATTTATTTTACGAAGCAATAGTCTATTAGTTCAATTGTAAACAAGAAATGGTATCTAAAAGACTGACAAGTTACAAAATACTAGTAAATTTATTAGAACGGTGATATATTACAAATTCTATATTACAAATGCTACAAACTTGTATGTGTAATGCCTTGTGTTTTATGAACTTGATATGCTTTGCATAACGATTATTAAATAAAACAGTTTGACAAAATTGTTTTAACATCACAAACCTCTATACCGAATGTGTTTCAATGTCAACATCAGATTAACATCTCACACGGATTTTCTTTATATATTCTGGTACACCCAGTGGGAACAATATAAACAATACTGCCGACGGCCCTTGTTTCATTTACACAAAGATAATGTCCCACGTTGCCGTTTGGTGACTCCGCTGACCCCCTCGGTTTCTTCTCGGATACCCCGTAGGTCTCCGCGTGTTCTTATTACTGTCTCAGTTTTTCTCTCAATTCCCCTTTTAATTTTTTATTTTATAAGGGACAAAGAGGGAGATCCTTTATAACTCCCCTTCTAGTCAAACTTTCTCCACTGTTGTTCTTTGCATCAATATTCAGAGCATTGATTGCAGTGATATTCATGATGTGAACTTAGGTCAGAAACTGTACCGCGAGTGGCCCCCGCGGGTTACTAGTGTAATAATCCAAGCTGTTTCCGGCGCTTATCGCTAGTGCAGCAGTTATCACGAGTCGTATTTTGCTGTAACGCAACATCTGGAGCCTTCGACGGAAGGTACTGAAAAGCCCATGCCTGAAATATGTCAACACTGAAGGGTAAAACTGTAAAACTGAAGGGTTAACTTCATAACAAAAGAACTTACTGTAGAGCAAAAAGTGTGCTACAACGAAAATAATATAAAGTTTCCTTTCATCGTTGTAATACGAGTTAAATACTATTTATAGCTATGGAAGTAAAATCCTGAACTACTGACTGAAGAAACCGACGTTCAAGCACACCAAAGGGTAAACCATTTTTAACTTACTGCGTTAATTTATATCAAGTCATTGAAAAAGATTAGGAGAATATTAGCGGAAAAATAATTGAATTTACTTGGTGCGTTTCAGTTGTTTCTAGGGCAAACTTTGGACGCAAAGTACATGTAACGACCAGCCACTACTGCTAATACTCAAGTTAACGATTTTTAAAGTAGAACCTTTTTGCAAGATCAGGTCATTTTTCGTCAGTTTCTCCTAAAATATTGCGGTTCAATTGTTTAATAATTTATTTTTATCTTTTTGTTTTAAATATCTGAAAGTGGCTGCAAGACAAATTAGGTAAAGTGTAGCAATTTTACAAAAAATAAATTCTTCTTGTAAGCATTACGGTTCTTCTGGCAATTAGAAACAAAAAGGTAGGAAATGTTGTAGAGTATTGTCACACCAAATAAAAATAATTACTTCAGCGGTAAATATTACCTTTTCAAAGGTCAATATGAGGAAGATTGATTAAGAATTGTAATACGGTTTTACATTTTTTAGTGTACCAGTAAATATAAATAGGATTTGACTTCGATTTATATGGTA
This sequence comes from Acheta domesticus, assembly GCA_031308135.1. Lineage (NCBI taxonomy): Eukaryota > Metazoa > Arthropoda > Insecta > Orthoptera > Gryllidae > Acheta > Acheta domesticus. The sequence goes on along the minus strand of JAHLJT010009436.1, from coordinate 73,355,681 downwards.
ACTGCCAAAAAAAATAAACCAATATTTTACTAGAATCAAATATTGAAAGCATTTTGACAATTCAACCGAACTACAAAGCAGAAGTTTTCCAGGCAGTAGGCGCTATCAAATATAGAATTCCATTGAGGCGGAATCCTGCCGTGGCAGCGGACAATAACATTCTTCCCACCCCCGTGTCCATCAGCAGTCAGACATCAGCGGCGCTACGGCGTGGGCTGCGTTCAAACGGACAGCGGTCAATAGCATTACGCTTATGGAATGCGGCGCGCGCGGGGCGGGCGGGGCGGGGCGGGGCGGGGCGGGGCGGGGCGGGGCGGGGCGGGGCGGGGCGGGGCGGGCACGGGTGGGCGCGGCGCTCCGATGGCTGTTCCGCCGGACCGCACACACGCCGCCACGCTCTGCCGAACAGACGAACGCCCCGCGGGCGTCGCGGCCCCTCGCCCGCGGGCGGTGGCGGCGCCCAGACCTCGTGGCGGACGCGGGCGCGCTCATCCCTCACACTTGCCTTGAGCGTGAAACGGAGTGGCTTTGGTTGATAACGCATGCGCGGGTACAGTTTCCTTTGATACAGGCGACTTAACCTCTGCTGAAACCGTCACTCCACTTCTATCGGTAACGTCGTTCCACCTCCATCGATATCGTCGCCCCCATCTCTAGCAATGGCGTCGCCCCATCACTAACGTTGCCATTGTTCCACCTTAATCGAAACCGTCATTCCACATCTCTCGATCCCATCGCTACACCTCTGTTGAAAATCATACCCCACTTCACCAGTGTTGATACCAACAGCATATCTCCATTGTTACCGTTGCCCCACCTCTATTGATTACTCCCGCCCTACTGATAAATCTGTCACATCTCTAACGATACACCTACCATGTCTCTATGCATACATCTGTTGTATCTCTGTCGATATACCAGCCACATCTCTATCGATATACCAGCCACATCTCTACCGATATACCAGCCACACCTCTATCGATATACCAGCCGTATCTCTATCGATATACCAGCCATATCTCTATGAACCAGCCATATTTCTATCGATTCACCTGCCGCCCCGACTTCCGAAGATATCACCACTCCTGCCTCTGTTGACACCTAGATCCCCTCTTTTTCTACTAATGCCTTCGACCCCATTGATTATGATGCTTCTTTCAATTGTGCAACCGCCACGTCCTTTGTTATTGTCTCCTGAGGTTCGTACAGTTGACTCTACATCGGACATATCAATTGGTAGAGCCACTGTCACATCTGGCGAGTTTTGTTCCCCTGACAGTTTTGCCTCCTCGATCTCAGTCAATACCGGAGTTTATATCAATGAAACCGCAACTTCAAACTCAGACAATTATACGGATTGCCTTTGCATCCATTGAAATGCCACCAACACTGCTGTTTTGTCGATACTTTTATCACAGTTTGATAGTCCAAAACGAAGCGGTTGGCGCGCTTCCATTCATTAATATCGAGATTTGTATAGAGGTTGATGGAATCATGAAGAACGGGTATATTTTAATACCAATTCACATGACCATTTAATCCAGGTATTTACGTGCTCTGTATGGAACTTTCTTATGTATCAAAAGTGTATGAAAATTACTTAAGTTTATAATTTAGTAAATAATTCTAAAAATTTAGCGTAATATGATTTACCCTTTTACTTAAAAAAAGGTGCCGAATTAGTCAAGATATACAATTTTCAATAGGGTTTGGATCAAAGGAGTACACTTTAAAAATGAGAACGAAAGTTTCTGAAAGCAATGTTCCGTCATCTACTACTATATGCTGTTTTGTGAGGGACAATATCCTCAACCTATCAGAACTAAATATTTTCATGATAACCCCTTTAGTGTGTTCAATGTAATATGAACTTATCACTGACTGAAACTGAACAACCTCATGGAGTAAAAACAAACCCATTTTTAGAGTAAGATTATATGCTTATTTTTAGCTTTCTAAAGTGCTGTTACAAGTTCCAAAAACTTCGTGGATGACGTGCTTTAAACAAGTGTTATTTGTGCTTTTAAAAGCTCTAGGGTAAATATGTATGATAAAGACGAGTGATATTATGTCAGAGATTCATAAACGTTTCGACCTTTTAATGTTAGTTTTGCATATATTACTTTAAACAATGAGTTAGTATTTCAGTAAGTCTTCCATTCTATGTATTCAAAGCCTTGAAAATACGGAAAAGTCGGGAAAATGTCGACGTATTTGAATTATGCGCGTAAATTTACCCCCAACATGGCAGCCAGCGCAAGCTTCAATTTGCAGCGGAGAAGGATGGCCATTACCATAGGATTGTGGGGCCTTGGCTTGAACACACCACCACCTCCCATCTCCCGCTGATAACATAACATCAAACAAGTAGATTCGTAGGCTTCCGCGGCCGGAGTCATTATATTCTTGGCTGCAGTATAGCTCTGAAGAAGGCCACAGCAAGATGGCCGAAACGTCAGTAAAACCGACTGAGACGCGGCTCATCCCGGACAGCCAAGAATATAATAACATCAAACAAGGTTACCAAATCTCGAACGTCCAATACCAACGTGGGTAAGGTAGTAACGCCCGGTGTAAATTCAAGCTGTGGAATGACTACAGGTAAAAAAAAAGGTTTTTCCAACAATATATTTTACGAAGATAATTAAAAAATTACTACACAATATATCAAAAATAAAAAAGAATTGTAAGATGATAGAAAATAATAAAATATGCTAATGACCCTCCTGGCAGCAGAAGGGTTAAAGGGCCCTGGTAACGAGAAAGTGGATAAATCCAGTTCCTAAATTTGGGGAAAAGATCTTCTAAAACGTGGTGTAGACAGAATCTACTTTTTGTGAGCCCTTGATACCCAAAAATCGAATGACGGCAACACGCCTGTCCGTCCAACCGACTGTGCGTCCCCCCATCTGTGAACAATGCTAGTGACTAAATCGTTCAGCCGATTTTCTCCAAAATTGATATTCCCCAATCGATCTGGCTAATGTCGTGGTGTCTTTAATTTATAACCGATATTTTAATATTGGGGCTTCTTTACAAGAAACTCCTGGGACGTTTTCTCAATTTTCAAAAAAAAAATGTCTTCATCGTTTCTGATTCAATGTTGTTGTTGGATAATATGAAGGACGTTGAAGAGAATGATGCAGGTCTTATTTTCGTTCAATACTCTGGTTTTTTGTATATTGCAAAAATCCAAATTTTTCCGGTATCATCCTACAACTACAATTAGGAAGATATAGATTTTTTCCCTTAATAAAAACTTTTCCTTGGAGATAGGTTTTGAAATACGATCATTTACAATTCTTCGAAAATTTGAGTACTTTTTACGTAATTTTGCGTGAAAATACGGCCGAGAAAGTACGTGTTGTTTTAGCATCAGTAGTTTTCGTCATTTTCTATTCTTACTGTGAATATTGATGCTCCAACGATCGGTTCATATGCAATTTGTAATGGGCATAGAGTGCCTGTATCTCTTTTCTTGAGGTGAAGATCTGTAGTGTCTTGTCTGTCTTTTGAATTATCATTAATTTCGTTATCGCCTTTATTTAATCAGTGTGCTTCACTTTAAGCACTGACATTTGAGTAAATTGAGTCTTGAGTACAAAGAATAGTAAATATTTGACAAAGGTTATATAACAATTATGAATCTTAGTACACCTCCTACTCACCATACTGAGCTACGAATAAGACCTTCAGCAAGAAAAATATAAAATGAAATAAAATATAAGTCTTACTCATAGTACAGTTTTATTTCGAATTATAAATGTCTTAAAAATTATACAGTATTATCTATATCGTTCTTCTTTTTCCCCCTCCAAACAAAATATACAATTTGTGAGTAAATTGAATTATACTAATGCAAAATTTTGTTCATTCAAAGCTTTCTACAAGTACAAAAATACATAGAAATCGGTTATAAATGAATCCCTATAAACATTTCACATTGAACACACAATTTTGCCTCTCAATTTATAATTAATGGACATTTTCTTTCTACATGTAAAAGACCACCTTTTAAGTGTTTTCTGCCTATAATAAATAAAATAATGGTTCTAGAGAGATTTTATTTTCCACAAGTCAGAATCAGAAGTCGAAACAATAAATTTTCTCTCACGGCAAGTCGGGCGACTCGTTGGTTTTACTTTTTTTCAAGCACTTTGATAAATAGCGATTCCGTCCGTGGAAAGATCCGGAAAACGTAGCGTTTCAGAAATAACTCAGCTCATCAGTGAAATGTGAAAATCTATTCTTACTTACCGAGTAAATTGTCTTATTTTGCGTACTTCTTCAACCGTTCTTTCGTATGAATTATTGTGTTAAAGCGAGCAGAAACGATTTTCTCTCTGTAGTATTTGACAAGGCAAAAAGATCATCATAATTGTGTTTTGTGTTGAGCTTTTTACCTTCGTGTTTATATTGGTGCTGGTCAGTGGATGATTAGTACTACGTTTGTGTGGGAGGTGACGCATTAATACATTGTAAAGAAATTTCCATTGTGATGGCACCAAAAAGTAAGTTAATATCAATATGAAAAGATAGCATAATACGTAATTAAAAACAGTAAACGTGTAATAGACGCGTAAACAGTTAACATGTAATAAGCCCATAGGTGAAAATACACAATTTTATCAGTATATTTCACTAAAAACATTTTCCCGTCAGTAATAGAAAAAGTCTGACTCTAGATGTATCTTTATAACAGGATTCTATATATTTTTGAAGACTAGAAAAAGAACGGAAATGATCGTAAATTAAAATAGCGTTCAATTTTTGGAATGAAATATCACTATTCTCATGTACTTTACGTTTGACTTTATTTACATTCTGTATCTTCTGCCAATATTCACATAAGTATAGTTTATCGATACTCTTCTTGTCTCGTTTTTTCTGCATCTGTAGTAAAATGACTTCTATATTGGAAATTCTTGTGCATATTCATATTTGAGGCCAGGAACCAATGTAATTTAGATCTTTACTCCCAATCCCTTTATCAACGCTGTCGTTCATCTACATGCAGACATGCCTCATTTCAAGTATAGTAGAGCGGACAGAAAATCATTGCCTGTGAATAATAGGATTTATGGACAATCTAATGGATCGAACACTTCGCATGAAATGGGTTTCGCGCACGTTAATGCCTCGTATTGCAAGGAAAATGGGTCATATTAATGCCACTAATTACAGTGATAACGTATGCTATACATTTATCTTTTTAGGCAAAAATACCTTCCATTCTTCTCATGAAAAGTAAATCCCACGTTGGTGGCTAATACTATTACAATGGGTTTTGTGAAAAATCAAATCTATAGACATGTGTTAAATTTTACGAAATATGAATATTAAGATATGATCCATTACTTTCTTATATTATACAAATGAATTGACTTGTTTCATTTAAGAGAGGACAAACGGTTTAAACGATCGAAAGCCAAGTATTTACATGATTTCTGAACATAAGAAGTTTATCGTATGTCGCCTTACATCCAAATGTATAATTTTAAAAAAGTTTTAAATTCCATCTGCTGCCAAGAGTAAATCATATAAAATTCTTAATCAATATTCTTAGTAAAATCAATATTCATAATGCAGGTATATGTACAAATGCAACATTCGACACTACAGTAGACATGTACGAACTATTAACTCCAAAAGGAATGTCTTATCACCATCACAAGATACGATGTATCTTGCAACTTGTAATAATGTATTTCCTTTTCTAATGACTTGGTTGAAAGAACATGTATCTCAACTAATAAGTTCACCTTCTACTCGCGAACGAGAATTCGCGCCTCTCACAAGCAAACGAGCACCGCGCAGAAAGAATCTCGTCTTCTTCCGCACATTTACGAGGCATCTTTTGTGGGTTTGGGGAAATGTGGCGCTGTGAAAATAGAGTGATACTTTTGGAACCTTTTTCTAGCTACCTGTATTCACTTTGGTCAGTATATTCCAAAGCATTTTCATGTTTTCAAACAGCCAAAGTGTGTTGATTGCAACTATCCAAAAATGCCCAGAATTGTGGTAGGACATTGTCCTGTGGTACCGGTTCGAAAGATGACATAAATATATTAGTTTTGAATTTGTTAACAAATACGGAGATATTCCTGCTCTTCAGTGCTGGATTTATTTTTACTATTTCATGCATTGTGTTGTAATACTTCACTTCCATTTGGATTGTTGGTACAAGCCAACAAGATTGCATAAATATGTATAATATAGAAGTACTACGCAAACTCAACAATATAATTCAGCAAATTATCCAATTGTAATTTGGTTTTTACAATCATGTGCTCATAGTAAAAATGTAATAGAGCTAGCAATTGGACAGGCTAGATGCTTGTTTAATATTGAATTGCACGTCATCTCTGAGACCTAGGATAATAATGAAGTTGGGCATTGAACACACCAGTGTATCTTTAAGACGTTTCTTTAAACTTTCATTTAATAACTATTATTGATATTCAATGAGTACAGAAACAATGAAAATTATGCATCTTCAGGCTTTTTGTGTCATATCTGTGTTTTTGTTCATTTTGTACAGGATAAAAAAGTCACTTTTATTACTAATTTCCAAAGCGCGGAGAAATTGAAGGGATTCTCTGCAGATTTCGGGTATTCCTACGATTTCTATTATTTTGTTAGCTGTCCAGACGTTCTAAGAAAATCCAAAATCAATTTTGATATTGATCAAAAATACAAGTACATAATGGTATTACACTGCCTGTATCGACTGAATGCTCTTATTGAGAATCGTTGCTTACGACACAGGTGACATTTGTCACCTGTGTCGTGTATAAAATATTTAATTTAAGGCAATGTTATATGAGAGTTCCAAACTTGTTATTCTTGAACATTGCTACATTTTGAAAAATTAGTTTGGGTACTTTCGTTCAGAAAGATGTTTGGTGCTGCAATCTACTAGTATATAAGTAACTACGGAAACAACTAGAGTAATCAAGAAAGTTTGGTGTAAATTATTCCTCTAGGAAGGAAACATATAACGTGAAATTTACATTGAACTTGAATCAGATAAGTCAGTGTAATGTTGGCAGTGAGACACTTAACAATACGATTATAATTCATGAATAATAGACACGATATAATTAATTGTGTTTGCAAATGACAGTCACGCCAGTAAAAATATTACCAATAATTGTTTTTCTGTGATTGGAAAATGAGACAAACACATCAATGAAACATATTAAGTAAAGAAGCCACAACATTGTGGCGAATATTAGTATCATCTGTACATTGTAACGGGAATAATTTTAATGAACCTTATAAGGAGCATCACTCTTTCCTTCTTGCTAGCAGTTATTCTCTACGGAATAAGGTGCAGCTCCGGAGAGCTGATTAATAAATATTCAGCAATTGTCTTGGCGACTTACGCAACATGCCACTAAATGTCAGTGCAAACAATGTGATCGTAATGACCGATACACAATATAATAATGTCTCGCAATAGATAATTTACACGCTTAATACTATTCGCGCATTATAGTGAATTTAGGTGATTATTTAGTGGTAATTTTGATTAATTTCATTGATGACAATGGATATAATATTTGCACGGTAGTTATACCGTATGAGTCCACTCTCGTGTAGTAGTGCAGCCCATGTGGTATGTTCCAGTAGCATGTAGTACGGTCCATTCGTCCAACAATTTACATCACCGTCATTTATCCAGAGATACCTTACGGATAAATATAAATACTTATAATATAAAGATGTATACAAAGACAAAAATTAATAATAAATTGATGGTTAGCAAAATGGTCTCGCAAGGACGTAACTGAAGTGTTTGTCCTCCTGCACGTAACATTATGAGTGGAAAACGCGCACTATAAGCTCATAGCTTGCATGTTGGCATTCCAGACGCGTGATGGTAATTGTAATTGTAGTTAATGAAATACAATTTCTAAAACGTTTCATATAGCAGCAACACAAGAACGGGACACAAAATGCCTCTTAAAAGACATTAAGAATAAAAATGCTCACGCCATGCTCCCGGGTATATCAGCCTAGCACTAAAAATACTGCAGCCGCTATTGATTCACTTCAGGAGCCGGCTTATTGGATACATCTTGTTGCTTAAAGATGCTCTTCGTTGCGGGGAGGCATTCTGAGACATACAATATTTGGATTAACTCAACCAAAATTAATACAGTTATCATTCATTTTACAGTAATTTTAAACTACACTTACACGCAATTTTGGAAGAAAAAATATATAAATTCGAACATTTTCGACTTTTACTTATACAGGTATATTATTTTTAAAATGCAAATAGTATGTTTAAAAATTTGTTTAATATCTTTCATGCTTTAAAATATAGGAAAATATATTGGAAATAAAATTAATTGATATATATATATATATATATATATATATATATATATAATTTTTGTTCACAACAAATGAAATATTAAACTAGTTAAATAAATAAAGAAATCCATTTGACAAATACTCTATGCACACAAGTAAGCAAAAAAATGACCCGCAAATACGGCCAACACTGTTCTCTGTATGTTGGATAAAACCAATAGAATTTAAAACGAGCACGATGTATATTTTTGATTCTAACACCTGCATCAACAGATTACTATTCACTGTCTTGTGAATTCGGAGTTTTTGGAATTTAACGATCCAGTAAACCATTGCTATGTTATGAAACTACATTCTGAATAGCCTCCCTGCGGCTGGATGCTCTGCCCTTGGAGAACGCCGCATTCCTAGGTTCGGCGCGAACGCCGACAAACTCCTGAATTAAAGGCAACGAACAAAATGTAGCACTCCCGGTCTTTATAGCTCAATTTCCGATATCTGCTCACACACACACCGCGAAAAAATAGACAACCAAAGCGCTGGGCAGGATCAACGACGCTCGGGCGGCTCGGGGTAGGGAGTTAAGTTAGTTAATGCCTTACTTCACGTGGCGAGACTCAGGCTATCACGCAAATTTCGCCCACGCGTCTGACCACGCAATTTCTCCTCCACTCCTTACACCATCTAGCGGAGAAACAAGCTATTACCTCGAGCAGGCTTCATTGAGGCTTGAGAACCTTTACATGCAGTAAATCTACTACATGGGACAGCCGCATTTATTTCCCCTCCGAAGGAAGGCGTTCGAAGGATTTTCTCGCCCTTAAAAATCCACGACTTCTATGGGGTTTGAACCCGCAATCTTGGGCATGACAATCCGTTATACCATCGAATGCGGTAGTGTGCGAGGAAAGGAGCAGAAGGGTGGCGGGGTGGGAGCAGGCGGAATTGGGAGGGTGGGAAGGGCGGGGAGAGTGGGAGGCCTGACAGAGAAGCGTGGATGGGGAGCGGGATGCGGTTGCGAGCCCTAATGGACACAGTCGATAGAGCAGGCCGACTCGTTCCCCCAACACCGCACCGTGAACGCCTCACACCACCACTCCATACCACATATCCTGCTAGCGCTCTCAGGCCATAACAGTCTCTTTCGATTTATTTACAGATTAACTCTAATTGCTAAAATTGTTTCGTTCATTAATGGCTTTCCGTATATTAGCTGACGCAAAGTCTCTGCATTTGTTCGAAACATTTGTATTTTCCGTAGGCGATAGTTTTGTTCCAAACAAGTGCCGTAATTATAAACTTAGAAGAGGATCAGAGAATCACAAACCGCGTGTGTGCTCTTGGTTGGTGGTACAACGACGCTTATTATGTTGCGGGTCGAGTGCAGTTGTTACATTAATAACAGAATTTGCGAAGTGCAATTATGTCAACAAACCCCGGGCAATTAGTGAGGTATAGTGCCGTTTAAATTATTCAGGAGTAGGATGTGAAGGTGAGAACAAAATGACTGTTGGGTGTTGGAGGTGATAACGCCTATTTTCTACCAAGTAACTTCATCTATTATTCACTATTTACGTAACGTGGAAGCTGAATAGTAGGTTAACCCATTAACGGCCAAAGGTAGAAAAAAATGACAGAAAGTCAGTATTCTTACTGAATAGTATTTATTTACTGTTAAGAACACAAAAATAAAATTAAAAAAAATTTTTTTCTATTTGAAGTTAGAAAATTTTGCTGTTGCGAAAACGCAACATTGGCTGCTTGTAGGTACAAATTACACCTATTTTTTTAAATGGTATTCTTCAAAACATTTTGAATGCAAATAACAATTGCACTTTTTACATTGATACACTGTGGTGCTATGGCACAATTTACACCTTCTTCTTGTTTCGTTATCTGATTTTACCACAATGTGACCTACTCCATCATATCTTATTTTGTCCAAAACTGTTGAGCTACGTGAGCTTCCTCCAGAATATTCAACATCTTCCGGACTTTCACATCTTATGAGGCATCTTGCAATGTAACTTTTATAATCCAGTTGGCTCATGGATTTGTCTGGTGTCAGAAGGTTGAATAACTTCCAAGAATTGACCATACAGCTGTCTAAGGAATTGGTAAATAGCGGCCACCACCATTTTTTCCCTCGTATTTGGATTCTGTAATTTGCCACTCCGTTGTCATGAATATCTACTCCTCCCATATGTTTATTGTAATCCATTAGTATGTCGGGCTGATTTACATGTATGGATTTACGTTCTTTCCGGCTGAATCTTTTAGCCTTGTGAAGGGGATGAACTGAACCATAGTTAGTAGCAATAGTAACGATGTTGTTGTCGTTCCACCTCACCATTGTAATCTCATTTTTATTGTCTTGTGCACTATCGTAACTTCCTCTTTGGGTTTTTTGCATTTCCTTTTTGCCCGTGAGTGTACATTTTCCAGTTCGCGCATCGCGAATTGTACCAGTTGCAAAGAAACCCTTCTCTCGAAGTGTGACAAATAAAGCAAAGGAAGAAAAAAAATTATCAAAGAATACACGATGGTGAGATGGATCTTGGACTACATGAAGTAAGTCAACAACAACTCTTTCACCTAACGTTTTATGAACATCGTTTAATATTTGAGTGGCCCCCCCGTAAGGCTGAAATTGATACAAATAACCGTTTGATGAACAAAGACACCAAATTTTAAACCAAACCTTACAGGTTTTCCTTTTATAAACATTTTCGCCGAATGCCTTCCAAAGTATGGAACCATTTGTTCATCAATTGAAAGATTATGGGAAAAAATGCCAAACTGAATAAATTTTTTATTCAGATATTCTATGAATGGACGTAACTTTGAAAATTTATCTCTTTTGTCTAGAGAAGAGTTGTCTGATACATGCAAATTTCTCTTTATCTCTCTAAATCTGTTTCTACTCATTGCTTTCTTTACCAGGTCCACACCTTTGTCTTCGTCTGTCGACCAAAACATATCTTGTTGGGGAAAAGTATTATATCCAGATAAGAACAAAATACCTAGAAACTTTTTCAACTCTGTTTCTGAGCAAACAAAATTGTGGCGATTGTTTGAATTAGCATATTTTTTTGAAAAATCTGCTATCATTTTCAAGAGAGTATTATCCACAAACAATGAAAATATTTCAAAAGGTGACAATTCACCATACTGAACCACCATATCTTGTAAACATGCTGACTCAACTGATGTAGGGAAGGCCGAATAAATAGGATATTCTGTTTTATTCCAATTTGGTTTCATAGAGTTTTTCGATGTTTTAGAAATTTTTACCTTAGAGTTTTCCTTTCCATGAATTTCGAACGTCCCTGCGATGTCTTTTTCCAAAACGTCTTCAGTAAGCAAATTGTCATCTATATCTTCTTCATCAGTCAACGCTGTCACTTCAGGTGGTATATAAACAATATCAACATTTTCAGTTTCCGAATCAGATGAATCAGATTCTTCTAGGATTGCGGTAAGTTCTTCTACTGTCAAAGCTTTCACACGATCTGAATTCTAACAAAAGAGGAAATTCGGTGTTATATTTCAAAACAAAACTAATCGGAATAAACTTTCCTTACTTCAAAAAAGATACTTACCATGGCCCACAACTATTCCACTATGTCATAAATAACGCGTAAGAAACAAATCGAACTTATTTGGCATGAAAACAGCAAAAATCACGGGAGAACTGAAGAAACAGTAATATTACACGTCGTCTACGAGAGCGCTCTAAGATAGCATGCGCCTGTGCGAGTCGAGACCTGCTTCTCGGAAAGATCACTGATTGCGCCAACGTTGCGAAAACGCAACAGGGAAATTGGATCCAATATTCTGACGCAACAATGAGTATGATTTTTGAATTTTCAAAACTATTCTTTCAATAAACACTATAGCATTACACTAAACTAAAATATTTATTTGAATTTTATAAAAAAGAGCTCCTTTAGCTAATTAGAAATATGCCATGTTATTCGGTTGAAAACTTAGCCCAAAATAATTCCTCAGAATAAACCTGTATGGTGAGAAAACTGTATAAAAACGTACAGCACAGCAAAATAAAGAATAAAGAAGAGTTCAGAGTAAAGTATTTGGAGTTTCATTTCAAAGAGACTCTAAAAAAAATTATATAATTGGTGTTGCGTTTTCGCAACGGTGGCCGTAAATGGGTTAAGATATTAAACAGGAAGTAAAACCTAGGTTCATAGGTGCATGGGTGCATAGGTTCATAGGTACAATGTAATAAATGTTTTAAAACATCAATAACTACTTGTATAATAAAATAACGAGTATTTAATTGAATATTTGTTAGTAGTAAAACTAGTAGTGTTACAAAACCGCATAATTTCTGGCCAATCAACCCAGCACTTTATTGTAACGGCTCCGCAGTATTGGACTACTACACGAGTCTGCAAAAGTGTTTTCAGCCAGCAAAAAGATTTTTCCAGCGAGACTCGAATTCAAGTCCATCGAATTAATTTGCCGTGTGCATTACCGCAAAATCTTGCAGCCACCTGGACGTACTTACTTGAGCCGATGCTTAAAAAATAATGGTTTCTCCCAATATTTTCAACAGGCAACTTTCGAAAGTTCAAAGAAAATGCTACCTGCGTCTTTTCTCTGAAACAACCTTTGTTTTACTACCTGGAAAGATTAAAGAAAAATTTGGGATTTTTGAGAACAAAAAACAGTTTTTGTTCTCAAAAAATGTGTTTGTTCTTAAAAAATGTTTTTTACAATTTGCGATAACTTCAAACAGAAATTAGGCAATCTCGTTTTTTTTCAAAATTTGTATATGAAATGTTAAAAGATCTAATGTTGTAGAACAGATTTTGAGAGAAAAATTCTTATCTACAAATTTGCCATATTTTTTTTAACCTTTTGGAACTTTTGAAAATACAGAGAATTCGCCGACTAGGGACAATTTTTTACCAACCTTTGATGCACACAAGGAGAAAATTTAAGGAAAAAGTTTCAGCACTGTCTAAGAAAATAATTGTTTAAAAATGTTCATTGCCAACCAAATTAGGCGAAAACTACTCACATATCGAAAAACTATACATGACCTTATTTAAAAATCTTACTATACGGAACTCAATCACAAGATCACAAGCTACTTTGAAGATATTCAGTGGCGCACTGATTAATTATGTTTCTCAATATGCACCTGCCCATGTTGTGCTCAATATCGTACATATGTTTGAAAATAGTTACTTTTGCAGTTTGCAATATACACTTTTTACTTTCTCGCTTTACGACGTAATTAATAAAGATAAAATATTGTAATCGTGTGTTAGAAATTGGTGGATTTTCAAAACCCTTTGAAGTCGAGTCCTGATCACAAAAATGTGGATAAATCTTGTTCATATAAGTAGTAAATTACTTAATCTAATACGTGCAGCCAGAATCGATGTTTTGTTGGTTCTTGAAACCACAAAATACATTACCGACAAAACGCGTGTGCGACTCTGTCCGTCACGCCTTCTGTGAACAACTCTAGCGCCAGAAACGTTCACGCGATTTTCTGCAAATATGACGATCTCCGAACTATTTCAACCAACTCAAGGCCCTGCGAGTTTAAAATGGATAATTTTGATTTTTTAGGGTATTTCATATCAAGCCTTAACAACATTTTAAATTTTTTTCAAAACTAGGCCCAAATTTTTTGGTTAAGTTTTGTCCTTGGATAACTCTTAAGCAAAGGACTCTTAAAATAATTTCGCAAGTCTCTTTTTCGTTGCAATCCATTATTTTTTGAAAATCGGGGATATGATACCATTTGTAATATCACAAAATACCATATTTATATCGCTCCCCTCCCAGATCGACTGAGTTTACATCAGTGCCAGCGTGTAAAGACGCTTGCACTAACCTAAATGAAATGAACTTCATGTGAAGGAACCAGTAAACTGCTTTTTTTACTTTCATGCCGACATTTAAAGTGGTAAATGTTTATTTACTTGAGTAAAGTGTTTTTATAAATATGAAAGTTTATTTTAAAATACGAAATGCTTGTTTTCTTTTTTTTTTGGTGGTGTAGGTCTCTTTCGGAAAACATTTACTGTTCAGTTTTGATATAGAAATAAATTTTTTCCATAAGAATGCATACTTTTGCATTATTAATAAATTTTCCTACAAGAACTTCGTATATCAAATATTACCAGTGTTTTTCTGATATATTACAATTCTGGAGACCTTAGAGAAGAATATTACATGCAAACAATAAAAAGGGGACGCGTATAATGTTAATGCCCGTTACAGTGACAAACGCACGCTTCACACGTATGACAGATGTCGGGCAATTTCTCCGCAATCCGGTTCGTGACGCTATATAACGCCCTTCACCGCCCTGCATGACTGCTAGCTTCTCATCAAGGCGCACCCCTCGTCCCAAACGCCGTAATCGGCGGCAAAGGGCGGGACTGCGGGGCGCAGCTGTGACCGGCGGCCGACGAAGGCCGCCCTGGCACTGGGGCGCCACCCCCAGCCATCCCCAAGGCCACCCACCGCCCCCTCCGCACCTTCGCGGCCACCCCCCCCGCCTTCCCCAAGGCCACCTACCGCCCCCTCCGCACCTTCGCGGCCACCCCTCACCGCCTTCCCCAAGGCCACCCACCCCCCCTTCGCACCTTCGCGGCCACCCCCCGCCTTCCCCAAGGCCACCCCCCCCTCCGCACCTTCGCGGCCACCCCCCGCCTTCCCCAAGGCCACCCACCGCCCCCTCCGCGGCCACCCCCCACCGCCTGCTTCCCGTCCTCTCCCTCCGTCATCTCGCCTTCTCCAGCTTCAGTCGTCGCCGCCTCTGCCACTGGCTTATCCTCTTCCGCCCCCGCTACACCGCATCCGCTCTCCCCTTTGCCCCCTCCTCCAACCTCACCCTCGCCTCGTTCTCCACGGCCTCCGCTTCATTCAAGGCCTTCAGGCAACACCACCGCACCATCCCCTTTCACCGTCCCCTATCGCCATCGCCATTCAACACCTCCCCCGTGTCCCGCCTAAACCGCCGCCAGGGCGTGCGCGGGGGCGGAAGGCAGTCGTGGGTGGGGGGCGCGGGGCGCGGGTGGAGGGCGCGGGGGCGGCGCCCATCTGGCAGCGAACACGCGAGCGGCCGCCGCTGGCCCCCGAGCGGCCTCCCACGCTCTCGCCATCGCTGCCGCCTAACTTTTCGTGGCGAGTGAGTAACTCTGCCGGAGCGCCGCGCCGTGTTATTGTTCCGAAGCGGCTGTGGAGGTGTGTGTGTGTGTGTGTGTGTGTGTATGTGTGTGTGTGTGTGCGGGGCGGAGGATGAGGCTTGGAGGGGTGCGGAGCTCAGAAGATGCGGTGGCTGTTGTCTGACGAAAAGGCGATGGGAGAGCAGACGATAAGATTCTACGGATGTCCTGTTCTGGCCAGGCATGCTCAGCTTTCAATGTCTGCTTTAGTTCCCTTACAAAAGTAGTCAGTGATTTTCCTGTGAGTCGCGCTTTGTCTCTTAGACCCTGTATTATACATTTGTTTAATTGGTCCTACCTTTTATACTTCTTCGGATTATGCTTCGTATACTAGTTAATTATCTTAGTCTAATAACTTCTTTTCTCTTCTACTAGTTTCCTTCCTTTCTTTTGCTCCTCATTTACCATTTTGTCTACATCTTTACTCCGCTGTAGATGGTTGCAACTAACCCTGTTTTTTGAAGAATACGACATTCCTTTCGTTGTTTGTCTGAAATACAGGATATCGGAACATTTTATTCCAGTCTCAATTCGGAATGCTTCAAGTCTCTAGGTCACTATCCTCTGGACGAAAATGAGGATTTCAGTCTCATTCTCTCAGAGTTCAAATTTTCTTCTTCTATTTCAAGTAAACACCAATATTTATATTAATTTTCAAACCGTTTTGGTAGTGAATTTCTTTTGGCTCTAAGTAGTACAGTCCTATGGCCAACTCATAGATGAATGAGAATATTGTAATGTTTGGTATATGTTTTTAACAGATGAAATAAGAATTCAGGTACATATATGTCAATTAATATCGCCACATATTTGTCATTATTTTATGTTTTGGTTTTAGATTTTTCCAGGAATATTAATTGCAAATATTGTACGAGTAATCCACTGGTAATGACTAAGCAAAAAACTCAGTGTATTGAACGATCCCCTTTCATATTCTTGTATTTTGTTGTATTTGACATTTTATTTCTTAACACACAACGTCTGCAACACTTTGTTTTCAAATAAGTTACTCTTACACATAGGTGCTAAGATTAATTATTAACGGAAATTTGGTGAGGTAACTTGTATAACGAGAAAGTGAATCAATATTTTGCTGACAATTAAAAAATTGTGGAGTACATTAAGTTAGAGTGCTGAATGTATTTGGCCGTAGAATGTAGTTAATCTCGAGTGATACAAAATATTTTTTTTATCAAACTATGTAAACAATAATCAGAAAGTTAATTAAAATATCTTAATATTGAATATATTGTTAAAATTGTATCTCTTTAGTTGTTCTAATAAAATTGCACTGAGTAAAACGTAAACAAATAGACGCATTAAGAATATTAAAAACTATGAAAGTTTACATAACGACAGCAGATAAAAGGGTGTGATGCATTTCTGGTTTTCGTATGGAATATCGGGAACAAAACTATTAGCTAGTCGTATAAAACACTTTTATATTTAAACGTTTTAGAGAACAAAGCCATATTGATAAGTGAAATAGAAAGCGCTTAGTGTTCGAAATTTGCTAAGAGCATTACGTGCACTACATTCACAGCAGAATTTTCTGATTTACTACCATTGCCTAGTGATCATCATAACACACAGATGTAAAGACGTGAGACGCAACAGAAACAAAGCACGATAAAGAAACAATAGCACCTCATTCACTAGCAGGTGTCAACATAAATCTATCATCCCAGTTCATTACTCCACTCCATATCCGTATTGAATGAATCAACTTTTCGCACCACACGCGTCAAAACAGGAATAAACCCCTCTATTTCACCGATCCCCGGAACAAAATACATCGAACAAGCAGTTGCATCCCTCCGATATCGATTCTGAAAACCCGACAAAAACGCAGCCTCAATATGTCACCCGCAGAGCGAATGTTTACAGGCTCTGTCCCCCTTTCACAGGTAGCCCTTCCCCTTCCGGTTCACCTGCGGCTCCGACGCGACGCTTCCACGCATTATTTCAGCTCTCCCTCCACCGGAAAGTGCGTATGTGTTCACGCGGGGGAGGGTTTGTGTGTGAGCAATAAAGCCTCAGTACAGCATGTTTAAGCCGGACAGCCCCAGTGATTACGTAGATCACGCGTCGTATTTTTCTCCCCATCCCCGGCCTTGGACCGCCATCGGACGCCGCCAGCTTCCCTGTTCTCCTCCCCCCGCCGCCGCCGCCGCCGCCAACACAGCCGCCTCCGCCACTACTGTTGACCACTCTTTCCCACCCCTCTCTGCACCACGAATCGCAGTCACAAGCGCTGAAACACATAGGGCTCGCCCTGTGGCTCGCCAGGTGTACCTAGTTATGACCACGAATTTATTATCGTTACTGTTTGCGGAGCATGATCGTTGGATGCAAGGGAGGGAGAGGGAATGAGAGGAATCGTCCGCGAGGACGGGGTTGAGGGTGACAAAGTGAGCAAGCTGGCGGATGAGCAAGGTTTGTAGAAGTTGACCATCGGCCGAGTTGGTGGGCGACGGAAGATGAGAGCGAGCAGGAATTCGATTGACGAATGGTCTTGCGGTCAACCAAACGAGTGAATGAACGGGAGAGCGAGTGTTAGCTTAAACCGGACATCAAACGGAAAGCGCGTTCCCGCATGAAACATACAGCGAGTGGCTACGTGACCTAACGAGAAGGTAACGTGGACTGCCATTTAGCATGCACATGGATAGGAAGAGGAGACAGCGAACAAGTGGGTGGATGAAAGATCAGTCGAGCTTGCAGGTGGAAACCCTGGGACAGACAGGCAAAAGAGTAGGGCTCGAACGACTAATCTGCAGGGTGACGCGAAGGCGAGAAGGTAAATGAGTGGGCCCAGGAGCTATTAAGCGCTGCATATAGCTGCGTGGGCTGTAGAGGCGGTGGGTGACGAGGGGCGTTGCCGGGACATGTGGGTGTGCCCCAGGGGCCCGGAGTGGCGCGCGACTGGCATGCTAAGCGGGGCGTGATAACAGCACGCTATCTTTTAGCGCTCCCGACCGTGCAGCATTAACACGCCCCGTCTGTCCCCTGACACTCTCGCAGGATCACGGACTGCCCCCTCCCTGTTACGCTCGGTTGGGATCGATCTCTCGATTTATTCCGCGATCCGAGGTGCGACGCGCCTGAATAACGGGGTTCGATTAACCTGTTTGCCAACTTGACGCGGAAGGATTTCCCGCCTTGTCATTACGGTCGATAAATCGACGGAACTGGACACAAATACGGGAGGTGAAGTCCACCACAGAGCAACAAAAGGTCAAAATGGTCTAAAACTGGACTAATCGTTGGTCGCTGTTAGCTCGTCCGCACTCGGCACGTGCGAATTCAATGACAATTTATATTCTTCGATTCGCAGCCTTTTACGCCCCAATGGAGGTGTAATCCGATAAAATTCGTGTGAACTGGAAATGAATCAGATTAAACATTACTGCTATTATTTATGATCTCATAACAGTTATTTTCGTCGATTGTATACCAGCGGATATAGGTAGAATAACTTCAAACAATATTACAAGTTAAATAAGTTTGAAAAACGTGCATGCAAATAAGTGTATGTTATGCGTACACTGTTTAACCTCCAAAGCCCATAAAGGTTTCTGGTTTTGTATTTGGTAATAGCTATAACAGAAAACAGTTGCAGTAAACACTTTTTCACGCTCATTTTCCGAGATTGGGGGTATGTAATTGCACATGTATCGAAACAAGCTTTTCTAGTATGTATTGGTAATGCTGAACATTATGTTTTCTGCTGGCAAAATATTGAAATTTCCAAATGATTTGCAGTATTGTCAGTTAAAGCACAACGTATAACTACTTGTGTGACATTTCAATATTTTACTTTTTAGGTTTAAATATTTGTGTGGTGAATACTTCTGTAATTGAAGTACCCGTGGAATGTTTTTACACGTCTTTCACTTCTATTCGTGTAAACAAATGAAGTTTCATTATATTTAAAATGCTTACGCAAAATCAATTCAATTTTTCTCGCCGATGTTCCGTTTTCATGAGCTAGTATGGCTTAGATTCTCGAGAAATAAAAAGTAATACCAAACTGTTTTTTAAATTCCTTGATATAGAGAAATTTTCGTTTTTTAAACGGATGCATCCTTTATTTAGATTCCTTTTCGATAAGAAAGGTATATTAAATTCAAACAATTTTTAGTCAAAAAATCATATTTAACTTTTGAGTATTGAATTATTTTAGCTCAATGATTTTAATAGTTATAATTTTTTATTGTTATAAATATACTTTCAAATTATAATTTAGACATATAAACTTATTGCTTTAAGGTATTTCCATTCTAAATACATTACGTTATCAAAGTTTCAAATAACATTTACTATTCATGATTTCTAAAAAAAATCATAAAATGTATTATACATATTTTTTAATTCAAAGTTTAAATCTGCTAGGCAAAAATCTGATAAGTGTCTAGTATTACGACTTGACCTCGTGTTATGCAACGTGCTTTTCCGTGAATGTCCCATAAATCGCTTTGAAAGCCCGTCATAAGTACTTGTCCCATTTCACCCCTTACCTCGTGAGGCACCTATGTCAAGACCGTATCGCCCCTTGTTATTATGCACGTGTCTTGCTCAGTTCGAAGGGCTGCTGTAGCCAAGGGGTAAGTTAGATAATATATGAGTATGCCAGACGCATCTAGGTACTCATCTGTCTTGCTTTGCATGCATCACTATGAAGGCGGGCGGTGATAAACCTAAGGCAAGCATAGTGTAGTAGTACCGCAACGTGGAAATAAATAGGGCAAGGTATTAGACATGCAATAAAGTGTAAGGTTGTGTAAAATGAATATGAATTGGACTATAAAATAAAAATACGTGTTGTGCTATAACTATTAAATATTTTATTTTCTATTTTATCAAATATATTTTGGTCTATAATTTTTAATTTAGTACAAATAGTATTTTATATTACTTTCAAAATATAATCCGTATCAACAAAGCAAACATAAATTACACTTTTGAAATCTTCAAATTCCTACCTGTTCAAAACATATGGAGACCAATCAATGATAAAAACAGAAAGATATCAGTGATTTTGTTTATAATCTCTTAAGTAACTTAATATTTCACATGATAAATAGAATTTTAATAAATCTGCATTTGTATTCTCAAAGCAAACGAATATTGCAAGATAAAGAAAATATTGCTTTGTTTCAATTTAAAAATCAATGAATGAAACTGAAAAGAATTTGTAACCTTCGTGTTTTAGATTTTGAAGAAAAGTATTTAAAGTTACTAAATACTTTTATTTAGATTTTAAGAGAGAAAAATATTCTATTATGTTCATGGTTCTGCATGTTATGCCATTGACAGTAGTTGCCAGTAATATTTTAACTCTTTAGTACATAATGCCTCAACATTTATTTACATTTTCACTTCGTTTCAAAAGCACACTCATATGGATATTCTCTTCCGTTAAGCTCCTCCATCGCGGACAATCTAGAACCTCGAGGGTAATTCCAGATTTATTGAATATGTTACACTAGATAAAAGTGTAGCGTTGGGATTTTTCAACTGCTATCGCTGCTCTTTGTATTCCATTGCCATCTACATTTTCTGTAATTTCCATTACTTTTTCCCTTCCCAGTACACTAACAAATACCTCTTCAAAATTAACTTATACTTAGAGCAGAGCAATCGCCTTACTTTGAGATCCAGAAGAGCATTTCTGTCTTCAAGAGGTTGCAGTTGTGGCGACATTTCACTGAACTGATCAGCTTATGATAATACTCATATTCACTTTTATTTCCTACAATATATTTTTAATTATTGAGTGTTTACATTACATGTTAAATGTAAATGTTTTCATCTCCGTTCATTAAGCAAATTTCAGTTTTAAATCTAATGATCAATTAAAAATGTATATCGGATTTACAGCTACGTATTTGTACCTACGTTAAATTTATCTCTAAAGACAAACGTCGCTATTATATTCATTAATTAACATGTGTCTTTGTGTTTGCAAGACTGTTTGTACAATTTGCAAAACAAAATTAGTGACAGAATAACCTCAAGTTGCAAATACGTGGAATGGTGAGGAATGGTGAAGCAGACTCCTACAAAATCTAAAAAAAGAACAATATAGCTGCATTAATAGGGCAGCAAACGTAAAAAACTTCCTCTTCTTTTGCTCACAGGTAAATTGAAATATTTTGTACTCTCCAAATGCATTTTACATATTATTTACCACACACTAATTGCTAACAAAATGAAACGTTTTTTTCCCGCTACTGCTCACTTTTGCGTTTTGCCGATCCTGTGTGATTTTCTATTCAGGTACGTTTCCAGTGCTCTTTTCAAACACCGCATAACATTAAGTAGAACTTCTACCTGTAGCTATCGGTTTTGGTGGTCTTTGCCAGTTTCAACGATCGCCCGCCATCAGCATCAACCCAAGCCTTGAGAACACGCCCACTCTGACGGCAACGGCGACGGCAACGGCGCGGCGGCGGTGGAGGAGGCGCGGCAGAAGTTGCTTGCTCGGTGATGGAGGTGGTTGTTGTGGTTTGGGGGAGGCAGCAATGGTTATGGTGGCGGAGGTGGAAGCGGTTGTGATGGCGGAGGAAATGGAATTGGTGGCGGTGGCGGTGGCGGTGGCGGTGGCGGTGGCGGTGGCGGTGGCGGTGGCGGTGGCGGTGGCGGTGGCGGTGGCGGTGGCGGTGGCGGTGGCGGCGGGTGCGGTGGCGGCGGGTGCGGTGGCGGCGCAGGCAGCGGCGGCGGCGGTGAAGGGGATGCTGTTCCTTGACAATCTGTGTGAAAGCCCGTCCTGTGCGCAGGCGGCAGGCGGGCGGTGGTGGCTGCGCGCCTTTGGTGGCCGGGCGCGCGGCGTCTGATCTCGGAAGGGCTTGCGGAAGGGACACGCATGGCTGGCGGCCGCTCCGCAGGCGCGATGCGCGCGCCACCGGCGGCGGCAGGCGGCCGAGGCGAAGCAACGGGGCCCCAAATGGGGTCGAAACGTACGCCACGACGAAAAGGAACCAATAGTGGCCATAATTAACACTTAGATTATTGTGTTATACTTAGAGATACACATGTGACTTTTACACCAGCCCATCTGTATTTTTTTGAAACACACACATACATTTCATTACTCTGTATATCTCCCTTCGCACAAGCAAACCAAATGGTTGAATTAAGTATTTGGGCTTTCGGATGTACAAGGTATATGCCCACATGATTCAGGGGTCTCGGAATACAAATTTGTCATTAATCTGAAGTTGGCTATCCTGATATCATGTTAATTCCATTGTTGAGATACGCATGCTAGCAATAAGGTAAACAAAATTATGTCCACTATCGCCATATGGCAAAATTCCCTGGTAATGTGTGTTAAGCACATTTTCATTGTGTTATAAAACTCTTGGGTTGATTCATTATTTTCTGTTTCCGGTCGTGTCATGTGCTAAGACCACTAGTCTCGTAAGTATAGATCATGTTATATCCCGGTAGATGGCGGTGTTCCTTCCTGAATGGAACGCGAGATACGGCGCAGATCGTACGTCGGATTCCGGTGTTTTCTCTGATCTAGGTTTCTCCGCCAGCGGAGCATCGCTCCACCCGGGACAAGATCTAAGCTTCTAACTGGACTTCTGACACCTGGGGTCAATGTAGATGTACGTATGGGGAATATGCAAGGGGAAGAGGGGCTTGTTTTACAAAGTAATGCTCCGCCGTTGGCGTGGAAATCTCGGAAAACTGATGATACGAGCAGTCTGTCGATAAAATCCTTCTCCAGACTGTGACTTAAATTAACAAAACTATCTAGCTACAGTTCGCTCTCTTCATCGTCAAGAGTCGAACCTTGCACCTTTCGGTCAGAAAGTATGCAATGGAAACTGTAAACATTCTTGGGCATGAGTTAGAATTTTGTGATTTAAAACTAAATCGACAATTAGTGTTTTACTTTTTCGATATTTTTCTTATCTTAAAGTGTCCAATTTTCAATTTCCTTTATTTTTAATTAATTTATTACCAGATTCGAATCTT
Source organism: Acheta domesticus (assembly GCA_031308135.1). Taxonomy (NCBI): domain Eukaryota; kingdom Metazoa; phylum Arthropoda; class Insecta; order Orthoptera; family Gryllidae; genus Acheta; species Acheta domesticus. Next base: position 73,332,150 of record JAHLJT010009436.1, on the reverse strand, counting down.
GATTACGTATTTCCAGCTAATAGTGGCCACCTGAAAGTAGTAAAATTCTTGTCGGATACTCGAGTTAGTAATGGCCAATCTGTGTCCTACCCCTTGGTCGCGATTGATACCAAAAACGAAAAAGGTACAGGTTCATATCTGTATTTCATATTTGCAATATCAATATTTATAATATATTTTCAGGTTTATTAAATATAAAATAGGATAAAATGAATCCACACAACTAAAAGGAATTCACTCCACATTCTGCGAGATTGAAGCAAGTCGGTGGCCTCTAAATTTCATTTTTCAAACTATGTCTAAAACGGCTACACCAAAAATACTATTCCATTTCAGAACACAAAAGAACAATCCATAATACTATTTATACTTCATTACTTCACAGAAGAAGGTGCTTCCATAATAGCACGTTTATTGAAGAAAAACAGCTATCGTGTGATAAGTGAGCTTAGTGAAAGTTATTACACGGCCTATCCAAACTTTTTTGTTTCAGAAAAATTAATATAAACTGATTTTAATTCAATTTTTCTTTCATTTTCACAGTCTAATAAATACAAAGGTTGATCTACAAATTCATTGAAAAAACAATGATCCGGAAAAATTACACTATTTCTACAAATATATTATATCTGGTTTTGTGAATCTGCTCTATCTTATTTTGTGTAACTCATTCAGCAAAGGAGTTGTACCATCCGTTAAGAATCAATCATCTGAAGAAAGCACTTCAAATTTGTTCCACTCTGTAACTACATTTTTGCGGATCACAGACTTGAATGCTCTGCCCAATGCGGAGTCAAAATTATATTGTTTCCATTTGGATCAGATCCAAATGTTACAAGCTAGTTTTCTCTCACATTTTTTTAAATGTATTATCAGTTTGTTATATAACAAAAGACTAATTCATCATAAAATTTCTATACTTATTCAGGGTAAATAAACTTCTAATATTGGTCTCACTTCACACGACTCACACAAGAAAAATTATAAAATTAAAAAGGCAACCTTACAATTCTGTTAATATCTAGCACTTTCGTCACTATTACAACATATATATTTGTACCACAATCATTTAAATTTAATTATACACTGCTGATCTAACAAAATACGTTAATGGACACCACTCGCTAAAATAGAAACGTTTTTCTCTTAAAGTTACGTTGACCAGAAAACGAACATTCGAAACTCCGAGCAAAATAGTAACATTAGGCTACAGAGCACTGAAAAACAATCTAATTCGAATTCACTCATTGAATGGAAAGGGGTTCGAACGATACAATTTCCAACGCGTGATCAACTTCTATGACCCTCAACAACACAAAACAAAGATTGTTTGTTGCTTTTCCGGCGACCATATCGTTCTTGTAACTCACTTTCCCACTCACGCGCAAATCGATGCACGGGGGGGGGGGGAGTGCGACTGCAGCCGTGGGCGTGTGCTTTTGGCACGCCCCCTGCGCAGTTTTGGAGAGCGACCAACTGCCACTTTTTTGGCGACGGCTTCGGGTTAATCAGCCTAATGTGTCCAAAGACATAAAATTCCGCACGAACACGACTTTTTAGGGATACACTGCGATTTCGGTGAATCACGATTTCACCGCTTCTCATATCTCCAACCCCGCTAGAAGAAACCTAATTGGCAATGTTAAAAGTCTCTCTTTATCGTAACTTCACGATGTCGTTGTAACTTACAAGATAAGTTTTTGATGACCCACATTTCCTGGGACACACAAATTTCATATACCTTTTACATTCTCAGAAAAAAGGAAGTTTTTCTGACTCTGAATATGAACAGGCTAGGCATTTTATAATAATACTATAATTTAACATTAATTCAAGAAAAGACTCTGGATCAGTTTTCTATTTTTAATCGTTATTATTGGTTAACTGAGACGAAGAAACAAAAGATATTTCTAGCGGCATACGATATCAAATGAATAAATAGAACATGTTCGATGTCCAGGGGCCTCAACTTTTGGGAAAATGAAAAGAAAACTCATTTACTTAAAAATGTATTATGTTTTATTCACACCAAAATAATACGATGTTTATTTATACATTCTTAAAGCAATCCTTGTGGTATTTTTGGTTTAGAGTTTATGAATATATCGTCATGTAAATTCAAGTGTTGCCAACTTCGAACCTTTTAACATGCCATTGGGGTTTCAACATTGAAGTACGCATATTTTAAAGAATTACTTAAGCTTTTCGACTAAATCAACAAATGTAATGAAATGGAAAAGAAAAATAAATAATTATTCTTAAAAGTTTAACCAACTTTTCTATTATATGAAAATTAATTACAATTTTTAAAAAAAGTTCTCTTACTCTCCACTTCACAGCTCTTCCGTGTTCACAGCACTTTTTCTTGCAACGACAGTCTGGACCTACAGATAGTACAGGAACAAGCTGCCTTTTATAGTTTACATATTTTGCTCCCTTAATTCTAGCGTCTTGATTTTATTTTTTTCCACTCACTTTCATTTGTTCTTTTAAGATCTGAAACATGTTCTTCTTCCATACTATTACTGTTGAAATACCACACAAAATGGATAAACTTCAACTTGATTGCGAACTGAAATTTCGAAAATACTCGCTTTAAAAACCCAACCTGCTTTACAACGAAAGGAGACAATGAAAACACACTACAATTAAGTGGAATCAACAGTGTAATAAAGGCAGGTAGATAAAAAGAAAATGAACGTCAAAGATAATATCAGAACGTTATCTGCGAAAACTCTACCAACCGAGCAAACAAAAAGGTTCTTTTATTTATTTATTCTTGCTTGGCCTGTGGCACTCAGCAGCCGTGAACGACTGATACAGTTATTTTATACGACAAGTTTAAAAGATATTTTCTTGTTATAGTAATTATTTCATTTTCAGTAGCACTTTATATTACACGGAAAGGCTAATCGTTTCCAGTCTGCTTAAGAAGGGTCAAAAAATTCTCTGGGTAATCTCCTTTTCAATCATTTACGATAAGGGTTCTGTCTGCCAGGTTTGAAATGAGTAGCTGAAGGTATTCCAGAAAAAGGTTCTATGTCCCGGACATTTAACGTTCTTGCTGGCCACTAAGAGTAGAAGATCTCCTTACAGACATCACAGAGGCCCAGAGAACGAATATTTATTCATGAAATGATGTATTTATGAATTAAGAATCGTTTCCCGCCTTTAACTCAAAACACTAAAAAATATGACAACAAACCTTTTTGTTTGCTCCAATTCATACGTATTTGAATGTTTCATAGAAAATGTTAAATAAATGAGGTACAAATTGGTGCAAAAAAATCGTTGTGCGCATTGACAATTTGCACGTGAAGTATAACATCTTTAATATCCATTAAAAAAGACCGTTGCCAAAAGAACTATCTTGTTACAGTGGAAAAAGTACTTCACGCATTGAAATATAACGATGCAACACACATATCACTTAGAACTGTTTTGGCTTCACGGCTGTTTTGGCTGTTTTGGCATTTCACGAGGTATCGAACACTTTATTCTAACATACATTTACAATATTTTCAGATAGTATTATTTGTAGATATTAGTAAGAAATGTTGACATTTCGAGGGTGATTGTTTTCTTTTTCAAGGTCCCGATTATTTTTTATCTCAATAAACTGTCTGGGAAAAAAATTCAATTTCGACCATGGAAGAAAAAAACCCCACTTCGCGCACTTATTATGAAAATAACTATTTTGTACGCAGGATAAAATACTTCATTAATTTAGCGAGACATTCTTTAGAAGAAAACATTAATTTTTATTTCAAAGCAGCTATGTCTGCCTATACATTTATATTGAAAAACTAAATAATATAAGTTTTAATCAAAAATATGCCAAATTTTAAATTCTTACAAGCAAAATATTATCAACCTTGGTGATGAAATAAAATACTTTCGATAATATATTTTCAGTAAATAAATATTCATATAGCTGTAACGTTTAATTATTACTTTTCACGCACGTTTTGTAGAATTTCCTTCAATTATCAAGCCTATGCCAGAATACGAAAAACAAAATAAATGTAATTAACGTCATTATTATGTTATTACATTAATATCTCTATAACTATAATATTTCGCAAAATGTATCAATTGGACTTGGGTTATAGACAGAAAGAAATGCTTATATGGATAAATCATAATACAAACATAAAAGAAATAAGTTCATCTTTTAAAATTTATCTTTTTCATGAATGTTATCTACAATGGGATTAAAAGTTTAAACTTCGCTCAAGGGGTGAATCACATAGGACATATTAAAACTTCAATTCAATTTATGAAACGCAATATTTGATTGATTTTTTATAACTAAACTCAACGAATCTTCCGTAATTCACTAAAAATTGTGTTGTATCATGTCTATATAAATGGAAACGTCCCTGGTAATTCATTCGCGAAAATCATATAATAATTTAATACAGGTAATGACTGGAAGTATTTTGGCAAAAGCTTAATAACTGCAGAATGTACTGAAATACAATCCATTACCAGGAAGCAAATGTTCACAGCAGCTCTTAATGAATGTAGAATTAACTAGTCCACCGTGCACAATATTTAAACAAATACTGTTTACTGCAGCGTAAATCATATTTGACTTATTAAACGATTTTACCATGTTTGCGCAATACAAAACACATGGCATAAGAATAGGCAAGGCTTAGCAGTCATAAAGTCAAGGATAATCACCATTAATATACTTTTTTCGGAAAATTGTAATGTGCTATGTATACCACGAGCACATTACAAAACAGGCACATGGAAACGAAACTCGAACGCGTGATAACAAACGGGCACATGGGATCAAACTTGTTTTTATCTTCAGGAAATTCTTTAGGAAGCTTTATGTAATCTCTTAAGAGATTAATTGTATAACTACCATAGAAATTATTTAAATCACTGGTTGAAGCTAAATGTAACTGATACTGTAACGAAAGCTGAAGAGGAAGAGAAGGCTCATGGTCCGGGGGAGATGAACTACAGAGATATGAGGAACGACACAAGGTGACGAGAATAAATCCTTCGGCGACGAATCAACCGCAAACGAGTAATAGAAGGAAAAACTTCATTTGCCCCCAAAAGCGAGTAGGTGTATCAGATTGACAGCGTCGCCAGTTGCGAAGGGCGCAAGAAGCTATAGTGATTCATTTCATTATCACGAACTTTCTTGCTTCTCGAGTTGATCATGTCAGCCAGTAATTAAAATATTACATAGTAATAACTCCAGAAAATATCTGTAAGTAAGTTCAGGCGCATCGAGCAGACCCTGAATGCCACTGGCAGTGAGGTGCTCAACAAAATATAACGAACTGTATCTCCCGATCGCAGGTCAAGACTGTCGTATTTTTAGAAGCGGAACTTAAAAGAACTGAATAAATCAACGAGAGCAAATGGGAAGGATTTTAGATTCTTTTAAAAGAGAAGATTGTAATTCAATCAATTTGAAGCTTTGTAAGAATTGTAATTATGTAAATTGGGTCATGAACAATATTAATTTATTACGTTGTTGTAAAGCGTTCTCGTATAAAGATGTTTTAAATAATTGTATAATTTGTTTGGGTAATTGGATTATTGTATTAAAATATATTACTGGTAATTACAGCTGTGTCTATAGATAACTCAAAATATGAGCATGTCTATTTTATTTTTTTAATGATAAAAGATACAGTAAGCTATTGTATAGAGGTCTGCATTCTCCGCGATTTTTACCGACCAGCGCTCGCTCGCCTCTCTTCTCTCGATACCACACGCTCAACCGTCTTTCGCTGCTGGTTGCGGACTCTCGGTCGCTGGCGGCCGACGGAGACTCGGTCGGTTGTCGATAACCGGCGGACCCCGTTCAGGCGAATTGCACCTCGCAATAATCAGCTGCCACGTCGGAGTAAATATCTAATGCCAAGTTTCAGGAAAGGATGGAGTATTGAATGGTTTTTAAAATAAAGGACCAGTAATTCTTTTTCAAAATTTAATATATATATAGACGAATTTTAATAATAATTTTCAAATAATAAATTTTAATATAAGAAAGAATAAAAAGCTTTAAAAATCGACTTCTCAGACGCACTGGAGAACCTCAAGTGGACCTATTGCAGTTCTGCTTGTGAATTCAAAGAAAAGACATTCGAAAGTTTTAGAGATAAATTCCGTTCTTTGTAATGACTAGACATCGGATGTTTAGGAAATGGCCTATTTTATTCTAATGAACATAAAATCATTAAATTTCCTGCATTTTATATAGTGTAAATACAAATTCTCTGCTAAATTTAGATGCACGTGCAATGAAATATATTAGTACCTTTCCCTTCCAATTGTTTTTATACTGTTGCCTTTTTCCAAATATTTTTGTTGTTGTAATTCTCATGCATCTGAGACGCAGGTCTTAGTTTTGTAACCCGGCAGTAGGCGCGCGGGGTGCCTCAGTCACCCCAGCATTGTTTTGAGCTCATTGTACTTTTAGTTTTATTTATAATCTTGCGAGCTTCTCAATATCTTTCAAGGAAACCTTTGTGCACATATCTCGACCCTTCTCTTTCAACTGCTTCCTGTCCTTCCCTGGAAATTTCGTCGCAAAGGCGATGGCGCGTTGCGTGCGGGCCATCGAGTCACCTTGCGCAACATTTGTTATCGCTTTCTGCCACGCTGTTTACAGTAGTTCACCTAAAGGGGGTCTCGTGGAGCTTCAGTACTACTCCACACATGCCAATGATTCACAATTAAAGCTTTTACGATTTTTAAATTACAGTTAATCGCTTATCTTGTATTGAAACGAAAAATAATGGAGTAATTGGAAAATATTGTACTCGTACATATAAAACTTTATATGCATCATTTCGTGAATACATACTTCTGCCGAATTTAAAATAATGATAAACGACGTGTGTATATAATATTAAATAATGTATTTTGAATTATTGAGTTGAATAGGCTGATGTGCTGTGAGCGCTTTTGTTTGGTCGCCGACTAAGTCGACTAATTCAGAGGCCGTGGTGGCTTACATCAACTAGTATTTCATCATCAATTAGTACCCCCATTGACGACATGACGTTTTGACGCAAGGAAAATAGTACCCACCTCATTTTTGTTTAGCATATGCGTTTGTCTTATATACTCGTGAAATTATGACCAAAAGTTCATTGTATTTAATAAATATGCCTTATATTCGAGTTTTTAAGAAACTTAAATGACATTACAATTGGCACGAAGCGAATTATTTTCCCTTAAGCACTACAAATATAAAACAAACAATATACAAATTCATGCAATAAAGGTTTAAATTTATTTTCAGACTCTTTGGTTGCTTTAATTCTTTAAAAAAATGTATTGTTTTGTCTCTATAAAATTCTTTCCAATCAATCGATAAATTGTTACTTTTCAACAAATTAATCGTTTAATTGAAATTGTATTTTCTTTCGATTACAATGAATTGAAAGAGTTTTGCGATCACTACGCGTGGCGACTTTATATCCCGAGCGCTCGGGCGTTCGGCGACTCCCGAGTCTCGGCGACGCTCGACGCAGCTGAGCGGGAGCCGCAAGGCGGCCGGTCGAAATGCCCGTTAAACAACTATCCCCCCCCCCCAGCAAGGTCCTCCTCCTTTGGCCGAGCGTCGGCGTGGAGCCCGAGAGTCTCGAGCAGTTGTTTTCGCTTGATTGCGGAGCTCTACTATTGTATTTAAAAGCAGGATGTTGCAGTGTAGCTGGTTCCCATATTGAATGATCAAAAAGTACAAATGCATTGAAAATAAATATTATTGTTTTGATATAGGACGCTGGATGTGGAGAGTTCACAGAGGAAATGAACCACGCGGCAGAAGCAATCATGTGATCGTGAATGGACATGATCTTTATTGCTTGCAAGAGCGCTTTAGATACATTGGATTTTGGCTGAACTTCGCATGTTTACAAATAAAATTATTAGGGATAAATTTGTCTTTGCTCCTTCACATCATGACAGAAAATGCAACTGACGGTCATTTGTACAACCGCAAAGCTAACTCATTTTTTTCCCGACAGACATATTTGTTTTTGCACGAACTCTTTTCATTTATCATTGAATTTAAAAAGACGATCGCACTTCAACCACTAAATTCTCTGGGTTATTAACAACTTCCTACATCAAAAACTAGACATTTCTTCTTAGAGTGTGTTACACTATCGTTATTGCTAACACTTTGTCATACTGTCTTGAGATATATAATGAAAACTAGTTGGTAAATTTCAACGCATCTCGGCAACGTGACCTATAATTTTTAAGACGGGCAGCAGCACATTACATTTCGTCGAGCATATTTCCTCAGTTCCGGTCCGCCATTTTGGCGAAGCACCCTGCTGTGCGTTGTATGCTGTGTTCAGAGGGTCCGGACAATCTGACACTCTCGGTTTATTTCAAACAAAATGAGAGGCTATAAATAACCCAGGGACGTTTACGACAAAAAGGCGCAATATCTCGATACGTGTTTGGCGGCAACTCCCCACCTCGAACGCTAGACAGAGAGGGAGAACGCCACATGCATGCAGTAAATCACAAAAGCCATTTTAGGGAGTGTTCCTTTCTCTCCTTTTTAGCGAAAACTCAAGCATATTCAAGGAACGCATTCTTCAACCCTTTTAGAAATAGTGATAACATAATGACTGTAAGGAAGATAAACAGGGTTCCCGAGGAGTTGTTGCTTGTTGAGATTCAATAATAGAATCTGTTACACGATATAAAATGGGATGCCACTTCGATTATTTAGTATATTATGAAATGTCATTCAAAATTTATTCAAACAAAAACAATTGATGTTGTTACACTCGTGGAAACGTACTATAACATTAATATTACTTTTAAACAAATAGTTGTTCTAAAAAAATGTGAAGTTGAACGTTATCACTTACTGTGATCAGCAATGAAGATTTCTTTAAATGAAATAAGTTTGACGTCTTCTCACCTGGAAACGAAACACAACATTGCATAAAACAGTGTAGCAAAATAGTAAGCATCACAATCATTATTAACAGTAAAAATAAATTAATTTAATTTTACAATTAGCATGTGATTTAAATTAAAAATTTAATTTAATTTATAATTAACTGTCATTTGCAAAGTAACGCTAATAGTAGACTTTGAAAATACAAATTCAAGGTTAAGTAATCAAAAATTGAAATTCTGATCATATTAATCTTATTCAATAGACAAGTTGATGATAATGTAAACGACAAATCCTGTACATACTTTATATTTTTATCTGCTTTAGAATAATAAATTCTAATAGCGACAAAAGTCAGAAATATAAACTAATTGTATCTATTGAAGTATGTTTCATACCAAAATCAAGGGTTTTCAATGTATTGAAGTGATTTATTTAGTATGAGTTCATGCACTAGCGTGCATAGCTCATTTACATTACTTATCGTTAGTTTATTACATACAGTTACGTATTTTTCCCAAAGCAAAAATATGTAAAATTGTAAAAAGAAAATAGTGCAGTTTTAAAAAATTATTTACCATTGGCACTTTTAAGAACAATGTATAAATATTTCATCTTCAATTTTTTATGCATTGATTTATTATTCCTAAGAAGGTCAGCGCATGATTTCTCCCTTCGAAAAAATAACCAGAGATTTTATTTTGCAAAATTTACCTAAGTCCAGAAAAAAACTAAACAAACACGTACGTTGCTAAAAACAAGACAAACCGCGCCTTGTGTTTGAAACGTGTCGGAGGAGCGAGGCGGATACAGCGGGGCCCTGTCAGCGGGGGCGGGGAAACCTTCGAAGGCAGCGGCGCCGACGCGGGGGAGCCCGCCTCGCCCTGTGACACCTGCCAAGGCTTAGCGTTTGATTTACGCGCGGTTCAGCGTCCCTGAGCTTCCACACGCAGCGATCTCGCGCGTCTCGTGCCTCCGTTCCCGACGCCCGGCCTCCACGGCGCACCACCGTTTCCGTTGGCCTCCAACTTCCTTCAGCACCTCCGTACTCACAGTTCCTTAGAACACCTCTACGCTCTACACCCGTATTGTCAAGGTCGATGCCACGAGCGGGAGTCCGTGGCACGAACGCCACGTTGAAATTGCCACTCCACGCAGTTCATCACCCCGCTATCAGAGACAACGCCAGCACTATAGTAAAACGGCGGGGTTATTGATAGTTTCCTCTCCCGACGCTACTGGCGCAGAGAAGCTCGTGGCATGACATGGTGCCGCGAGGCGTGCCACTGCCACCAGTAGGAGACCTTGACACAACTGCTCTACATCTTGTTTCTATATCTTGTTCGTTTATATAGGAGATACATTTTTTTCAAATTCCAACCAACTGGCATTGTTCTACAGGGAATTCAACCTCTGATCTGATCAACTATTCTTTGTTTCTCGAGAACCAAAGATACCCACTCACAATCCATAACTTTGCAAACATTCTAAACACGTCTATTCTCAAGAATTGAAACTTATGCATCTTCCATTGCATTAGCAGCAAACGCCACGCCATCGTGACAACGTAAACATTCACATCCATAAAGATTACGATCATTTAATTTTAGGTATATGTACGTTTCAGTTCATACTTTTTGATACCTCACTTTAAATTTATCGCTTTCACTCATAGTGCCCTAGCATTCAAGGTCAGTTTAGAATGACCAACTATAACGTTGTTTCAAAGCTGTAAAATTAAATACCTTAGAAGACAACAAATGCACAACATAAATAAAATTTGGAAATAGATCCCTATTAACAAAATATGTCGCTTCGTCTTTCCTGACTTTCTGCCCATCATTATTCCTAACCCGGAGTTCCTAACGTCTCTTTTCCAGTCACCTCTCTTTCCATTCCTTTGTGCTCACCACAGCTACTTCGCCACCGTCACCACAGAATGAGAAATATTGGAAACACATTTGCTCCCGCCTTTCTTGTCTGATCCCCCGATGCGTGTGTTCCTCTTTCGCGCGGGTCGGAATGTTCTCCCCTCCGTTCCCACGGTCTGCCGGGCTACACGCTTCCTCCGGCCGCCACCTGGAGCGCTGCTATCGCCGCCCTCTGAATTTCCTTGCGCGTTCGCCCCGGCGGACCCTTCCCTACCGCAATCTCGTCCGTTTGGGGACTCGCCCGCGGCCCTCGGCTCTCGCCAAGGAGCATCACAGGATGGTTCCGAAATTGTGTATTCAATTGCGGAACAAAATGGACGATGATGAGAGATTTGAAACGTAACACCTCGTACATCAATAATATTAATAATAATAATATTAATAATAATATTATTAATATTAATAATAATAATAATAATAATAATAATAATAATATTAATAATATTAATAATAATAATATTAATAATAATAATATTAATAATATTAATAATAATAATAATATTATTATTAATAATAATAATAATAATAATAATAATAATAATAAACAGACTAGTTAATAAACTAGTAAAAAATTAGATATGATCCTGTAGTTTTCAGGATTTGGTGTATGGTTCATAAATCAAATGGGCGGATTAATGATTTCTTATGTGGTTGTGAAAGATATTACCTTCATCGCAAGTTCTTCTCTGCAAGAGATGTTCTTCTCTATACATTAAGATTTCTTAAATTTTATATCCGAGGACTATATCTGAGCTAACATTTACATTACTTGAAATTTATGTAGGTATTGAATATTACGGGTCTCATTCTATAGCCATCGAAAATAAAGAAACGTCTAAAGCTGTGATTTAAACCAATATAATGCAAGTTGAATGAAAATTAACTGATCAAAGTATTCAAGTTTTTAAACATGAAGTAAAAATCATGTTTTTAGTCGTCACAAACTTGATAGGGATTATTTCTTTGTACGCGTGACAAGAATTTTTTTAGTTGTTTCAAAGATGTAGTACCGCACGAAATATTCATCCTTTTGCATATTTTTTGTAACTGGAAGCAGCAGTAGAGAGAGACACTGCATATAAAACAGTTATTTTGATACATTTAATATGGAAATAATATTATCGTTATAATAACAATTAATATTCGAGCGCTGTCGACATGTTAAATGAATGCATATTGTACAGCGTATTGTATTTTACTCCTCTGCATTCTCTCCACTGCAGGAATTCCATCACGTCCAGAACAACAGCTGACTTGGAAATGCGATATTTCATAGATATTTTGCATACAAAATACAGATAGAAATATAAATGCAATTTTATACTACTAAATTTATATGTTATGGATGTATTCGAAAATTGGAATGATACATTCGTTCTGTTATTTTATTGCGTAAATAAATATAACACTAGGGTTGGATATCAACAAATGTTTGAACAGATCCTTCAAAAATACCGGGTCAGAAATGTGTACAAACTGCAACTTCCATGACATGGAAGAATTCAATTTTATTTTCTTGACTTTTAAAATTTCTTCTGACTGCTGTAAATTATTTACCAAAAAGTATTTTAAACATCAATGAAAAGAATAGGAATATTGTAAGACCTCTTTCTGGGGAATGTATCGTTAAATGCTAATGAGAAATTAAAGGTGTCTTATTTGCATTTAGGATTTGAAAGTTAAAGAAAAACAATAGTAATTGACAACCCTCTCATGTTAAAGGGGTCCTTAAAAACACTAACATCAATGTGAGAATGAATGGAAATGTTGGAGGCTACATTTAGGAAACTGCCTGGAAACTACGTAATACATTGTTAAATGAATTGTGTTATTTTTCAGTATTTTCTAGGTCCACTCCAACACTTTATGATAATTATTTTTGTACGATTTTTTTAAGTAAGAAGACAAAGGGTCTACGGTGAGTTTATGCCCTAAGTAATAACAATATTACAACAAAATTTGTAAAGAAGGAAGAAATAGCGTAAAAGCATAAGAGGTGACACGCAGCGTGGGGGCGCCAATACTCTCGTCCTTTCGAGGCAGCCTGTGCAGAGCAATACTAGGAGCAGTGCGTTTTTGCGACACCACTGGTCGTCTCACCACAGCTTACCACCCAGCGTGCGTGTCTCGTCCCTGACGCCGCGTTTGCGGAGATGGAACCACGCGCGCGGCAACGCGGCGCTGCCCGCGTCCATTTCGCATGTTCTGGAACACGTCCCCCCTCCACCGCCACACCCGCGCGCGATATCAACGCGGCGCCTTCCTGCGCCGCCCCGCCCCTCCTGTTCATTCGCCGCACGCTCGTCGTGGGGTTTTCTCTACGCCTTTCTCACATTACTTGAGATTGCGTCTCTCTCTCGCGCTCGCTCTTTTATACATATATACATATACACAAACACACACACACACACACACACACACACACACACACACATATATATATATTTATATATATATATTTATATATATATTTATATATATATATATTTATATATATATATATTTATATATATATATTTATATATATATTTATATATATATATATTTATATATATATTTATATATATTTATATATATATTTATATTTATATATATATATAAAATTTAATGTTATTTTTATCAACGGATTTTTGGCTGAGGTGGTGCCCACGTTACCCCCCAACTTCTTCATGATCATCAAACAATACTTATTAGACTCAAACAGGGAGTCACATTAGCTCAAATATGGTCAAATTTTGCAAAGAAAAAGTTAGCTTTAGAAGCAAGAACAACATCGGCAACAATAAAAGCTGTTTTAAAATGGGTTCAAGGACGCCACATACCCTACAAACAGCCCATTTTTCGGTCCTTTTACGCTCCTTTTTAGAAAATAGCAAATTAATGTTATTTAATGGTATTTTTATCAACATATTTTTGCTTTAGGTGATGCCCATGTTATCCCGCAACAATTTTATGATCATTAAACATTACTTATTTAACTGAAACGATGGGCCACATTAATTCGAATATGATCAATTTTACGTTAAATCGATAGAAATACACACTTTTCAAATAGCCACAGCTCCGTAAATTTTCATCCAAAATACTTTTAATTTAAGTAGGATTAGAACTTGAAATCACTACTTTAAGAAATTTGCTTCGCACGATTTAACCACTTCATCACAATCGGCTAAAATTGTGACGCGCGCCATCACTGATTACAAACCTTGGGCCGCACTGTTGTGACCTATTTCTCAATTCACTATTACACTGTTTTGAACATATCTGTAGAGACATCAGACCACTTTGGAAGTTACTAGACTTTAAAAAAACACTATGACATATGGAAGCCACGCTGCTGAAGGAGGCACACTTATTAATGGATTCTGGAAAGCCACCCTTTCCTTTTCAGGATTTCTTCTACATTTCATAACCCCCAGTTAATGATTTATTGACAATTTCATGTGCAAGCATCAGCCAACCAAAAGCACACGGCGCTGCAGATATATTGAACTAACAATTTTTAAAACCAATTCTCCATCTTAGTTTTTGCTTCAATTTATATTAAATATTTATAACTATTATGTTACAAACTTCATAAGTTGATTTAAAATAGTATTAAATTGTGTATACGAAACTCAATATTTATATTTACTCCAATCCTGACGTACATAATATGTGTACAAACTACACATATTATGGTAACTACTGAACAGAATATTTTTGATATCTTTGTCTTTGTGGACTTCGATTTGGCGCTGGATATGACACGAACTCTTTCTTGCTGGTTTACTACACACTCTGGTGACAGTTCTCTGAACTAGATTCTTTGGTGCAAAAACATAAACGACAAGGAAGATCTCACAAAGGCGTCACTTGTTAAAGGAGTAGCACTTTCTACTTTGGTTAGCACTTCTGTTTGCGACTGTTCCCGACTTCTGATGTCGGTCATACGCAGAAACGCATATTCCTGTACTTCCATGTTACCCTAGAAGATTCTGCCAGATCGGTTTATGGTTTGGTTGCAAAAGACGTTGCATTTCGGCACGTTATCAAGCACATACGATATTTGCATACATTACATTCGTGTTTTGAGACCCATACACGCGTTTTGAGAAGTGACATCTTTTGGGATTGTGTTCGACGCAAACTTCAGCATGGGCGTTGTTCCGTCGTATACCATACATTGGGTAGATACATCCGTATACTAACAGGACATTTGCGTTCCATGTTGAAGTAAGGCCGCAGTTCTGTAATAATGGACATTAACCTCGTTTACAAGTGCCTGCAACAACCGTGAGCCTGCATTAATTACTGTCTACCGCGGGTTTTGCGTTCGAGTAAGGTTTGGCTTGAAGGCTCCTTGATTTCATTCATTGAAATTGTTTTTACGCCGTATCATATACTTTCAAAAAATGTTTATCATTATAAGATTCAAACGGAGCTGTCGTTTGCCCCAAGTAATTCTGAAGACACATTGTAGAAACTAATTTCTTCACCTTGTTTTGTGAATGCGAAAGCTCTCTGTAAAACAACATAATTTAAATTTCGACTTTTAAATTTGAATTATTATAAAATCATTCTATCAAAAATATAACCTCACATTTCAAATTATGTCAGCTTAAAACTTTCTCTTTAGGAAAAGAAAAATTGATTTTTAATTTGTTTTTTCATTTCATAATAATTGTCTAATTAGTTTTTTTTCATTTTCCTGTCAATAATATTTCATTGA
The DNA here is from genome assembly GCA_031308135.1 of Acheta domesticus. NCBI lineage: Eukaryota > Metazoa > Arthropoda > Insecta > Orthoptera > Gryllidae > Acheta > Acheta domesticus. Next base: position 73,316,600 of record JAHLJT010009436.1, on the reverse strand, counting down.
AATTTATAAAAGCAAAATAGGATTTATTTACTAAATTCAGAATGATTCTTAATATAAACTACATTTCATCGTTAAAGAAATAAGCTTTTTTAAAAAACATTTGATTATCTTTTTTATTCATTTATAATATAATTATTGAAAGATTGTGAGTGCTATTATACTAGACTTAATTTCTAGATTTTTTATTACTAAATCAGAAATGAACGCTTTCACATTTTTAGAAAAATTAAAATAAAACAGTTTCCCTGCTGAATAAATTCATCCTTTTCACTTTTACATTGCTATCTTTAATCTTCACAATACACATCACGAACAGCAGTGACGGATTGCTATTGGGCGCATGTGTCTATTTTGCTTTTCTTACTGAAAATGTATTTATGAGGGTGTTCTTTCGAAGAATAATTCGAAAATTTTCAAGTTAAATGCGTTTTTAAATTTTGAATTCAAAACAAAAATATTAAAAAACCTTTTATTTCAACCAATACTTGCACAAATATAATGTTGAAAGGAGACAAAAATTATTTCAAACAAACTAATGATAATTATCGACCAAAAAGTTAGTCACTCCATTTAGAGAAAGAGAAGAGCTAACGTTACCTACCCTCCTAAAGAGGCATTCTGCTTTAAAACGCACTGTTGAGATTATTTTAACGTCGGGGGGCATTCAGCATAAAGCGAATAAGGTGGTGCGTATGGTTCAGAAGCATTAAGGATCAACTCCATTATCCAATTACAACTTTAGCGGTGGTGCCGGGGCACTCAGCCGCTAAGTGGGGGCGCTCGCCTCCGTGGGCCCCCCTCCCCTCCCCCGCCCTCCCTCACGCAACGCGAGGGCAGGCGGCTTCACAAGTTCAAACCGGCTGGTGTACACCCGGCCGACGCACTAGGGCGATGGGGCTGCTCAATAGGCGGCGGTCGCTTTTAAGGGCGGAACGCACTCCCCAGTTTCCTCTGCCCAGTGGCATTGAGATCAGATCGAAGCGTTACAAAGCAATCAATACAAATGAGATGCCTCGAAAGTGGCACGAAGTATCACGTTTCACGTGTACAACGCAGTCAAAAAGTCTCTTTCTCTCTCTTTCTGTCGCATCACGTGTACAATTCAGTAATATTTTGTTCGAACAGCAAATAAAGGGGATAAGAAACAAATACTTTAGAAAGCAACTAACATCCTTGACGGAATAAATAAAAATATTAATGATAAATAAGAGAAAATTTGTAGTGCACAGAATAAAATTGAATTACATATCCAATTTTTAAAAATGTAATAATAAATTTAAATATACTCTACGTAAAAGATTCTTGCAACCGATCTTTCAACAGGTTGACGATAAAATCTGGCTTTATACTTTTTCTATAGATAAATATTCACTATTCTATATGATGTGAAAAATTAGCTGCTCTATCGAACTGGGAGTTACTGAAAAAAAATGAAAGTTCCACACTTTTCTCGACGTAAATCGTTCGCGCGGGGTTTCTGTAGTCCTGCCTGCAGTGAGAGAATGTCCGTCGAAGGAACAAGCACTTTTTTCTATTGATTTTCTCGATGACAAATGTATGAATAAGTAAAACGTTATACTATTCACTTGTTTTGGTTGCTTATTACTAACTTACAAATTAAGCTCTATTACATGGGGAGGAACCCTAATTAGGCACTTCTGTTAATGCTAAATTTCTGCGAATTCTTTCAGGAATACATGGAAAGGAAATTTGCTTTGGATTCATGTTGGTTGTGTAGGATTTCGGCCGAGGTTAAGTGCATTTAATGTGGGAATTTATGGTATGGAGAAACTGAAGTTCAAGGCAAGGTAATTGATATGATTGGCTATGGTTTGGATAGATAGTTCTTTGTGGAGTTGGTCGTTGGTGACAAATCAATTGGTAATTATCATTAGGAACTGGTTTTAGAAGATTTGCATTTTGTTAATGTTAGTTTTTGCGACATTTATCCTGATGGGGATGCGTAACAAGCGCTCCTATGGCTAGAGCTCCAATTCAGGAGAGCAAAACACAGCTAATGGCATTGCCACGCCTTTGACAAGCCCGCAATTGCGCATGGAATGTTGTGAAGGGCAATTTCTTTAGCTTACGAAAAGCAAAGGTTCTGTTCGCATAGAAGGGAATAAAATTAACGTTGTGTGGAAAGTCAATATAGAAGTCCGTACTGCAATACTTTACCAAAATGTCGGCGAATACGTTGTAAATTCTATTATAATACTAGTTTTAAATAGTTCGAAAGGTATGACTTGTGCCCTGTTGAATGTAAATATTGATTGCGGAGAGGTGTTGTGCCGCAATATTTGACATCCTGTTGCGCCAATATTAAAACAGATTGACCCCGTTGTGTCAGCATAAATATTTGCATTTATGCGCTCGAACGCATATCCAAATAGATTTTGACTCGCCACAACGATGTCCATGAGGATGGGTGGAGGTATGCTCCAACCGAAAGGTCAACGCTCATGTAAATGCTGCACTGCAGGATTTGAAAGCTAAGTGGAGCCGTGGCAAAAATGAATACCTCTTTGAGGTGACGCATTCGCAAAAGCATTGTTTCGGAAATAGGTCAACTCATTTCTATTCTTATACTGAAACTGAATTATTATATCTATTATTCAAGATATGTCATAAAATGACCATGTATTTACAATTAGGGTATCTCACCACATTACCTTTATTCATTCCTCTAGTCGACGGGAAGAGGAGAATACTAAATAATCTATATCAGTAGATAAACTTTCCTACCTAACAAAGAGATTTATTATGTCAAAGGCAACTTCTTCTTAACGAACACCTCTGAATTGTATGTACAGCTAAATTTTTCTAGCGTGGCCGCTGGGATTCGCGAATAGATGGGGGACCTGAAAGTGGTAGGGAGAGAGCCGGGAGGCGACTTTCGCGCTTCTGCCCATTCCAAAAACATTCGCATCGCACATGCTAGCGAACTAAGTTGGTACTTAATTTGCTGTAGTGTCTTCGTTCGGTAGCACTAAATTCACGTGATGGCGCGGCTCTGCCGCCATCATCTTAATCTTTTCCATTGTTTCCCGTTTCCTTACTATTATAACTAGCAATTCTATTCTTTGCGCCTTTTCCAAATAACCATTTCTTGATACAGTGCATTAAATAATTGTGCGGCGAATGACACTCATTGAAACCCTCGAGAGCAGATTCCACGTTCTTCCTTTTCCTCTCTTTAGTAGAAGCTCAATATGAACACATTCCCTAGGTTTAATAGAATTCATTTTCTTATTAAGCCCGGGAATACGTCATCCCGAGATACCCGTAGCATTTGCTACTCTCTTAAGAACTGCTGTGACATTTTTAACACCATTTGCTTCTCTCTTCATAAAATTATATACTTTGGCAACTACTTAATGTTTCTGACTGTGAAGCCCTCCCTTATGCAACTTGCTCTGAACCGGACGCATTGCATAATCACTAACAGAACAATAATCACTTAAAACACAACTTCCGAATCACGTACAAATGCTCCACTCTTGTAGGAAACGCAACTGGAAGCTTGCACCTCGCAGATACGGACAGTCAGAGTCAATGTTTACACAACTGGAGTAGGACTGTCAAGACGTGCTGGGAAAGGACGCGCTCCCCCAAAACAGCTATGTTTGAGGAATGAACTCTTTCGGTAGTTCTGAGAACACGATTGAGCGGTCACGCTAAAATAATATTACTGTACTAAAGAATAAGCTCTAAAAGTAATCCAGGATCTTTTTTTCAAGAGACATGTCAGATCAGGTGTGTGTGTTATTGCCTCAAACTTGTGACGGCTAGTTAAACTAGTGGTGTTAGAGAGGTATAAAGATGGCCGATTAAGACGTATAATATTGTAAGAAGTATTTGATTGCACAACATTTTCTTGCACTTTGTCAGAAGAAGTGAGTTTACATTGTTTGAGGGCGTTCATAGATTGAGTACGAGACCTAGTGACAAACAAAATGTTCTTAATAAAGGGATATTTGGATTAATGATGTCAGCATGATTAACAAATCTCAGATAACTTGAATTTCAAACAACGGTACATCTCACTTTAATAGTAAGACGCAGGTGTGGGAAGCAATGTACCGACTTTGTCTCTATGAAAGAAAGCATGGCAGAATAATCAAAAATCAAGTGAACGTAAGATAAAATATAGTTATTGTAAACATATGCGATTTCGAATCAAAGTAATTTGGAAACACATGAAGAAAGAAAATAAAACTTGAATTAGTCGAAATATCAGTGTGATAATGGAAAGAGACTTGGGAAATACAAACATGTTGAAGTTGATGCTGAAGGAAAGTAGTTCAAACAAGTGTATGCAAAAAATTGCCATTTAATATTTTTAAACTAGCTGATTATCTCGTGGTATTGCTAATGCCACATCACATCACATCACGACTAGGTGAAAATTAAAAGTAGTGGACGAAGGTAGATGTTGAAATTAAGAAAACGATGCAATGAATGATGTAATATGTGAGGGCGATGGAGTGGAAGTTTGAAAGCGAGCCAGCTAGCGAACAAGCGAGAAAGAGAGAGATAGAGAGAGAGAGAGAGAGAGAGAGAGAGAGAAAACGAGCGAGTGAGACCCCATGAAGGAGAGGAAGGATGGCGCAAAAGACAGATCAAGGGAGAGAACAAGAGAACAAGGAAGTCAAGAAAGAATCCACAAGAGAGCGACAAAGAAAGGTTAACAAGATAGAGGGCCACTTCTTCTCTCCGGAGCAAAGGTAGAAGGCCAAAGGCGAGGGCGAGGGTAACGACGAGCTGGGAGTCTGCGTGTAGCGCGCCCGTTGCGGTCGGCGTGGCGCCTGTGGCAGACACACCGCGCGCTCGTCCCGCCCGCTTGCGCTCATATATATTCAGATTTCAGGCCGGCGCGGCGGGCCGCGGCGCCGCCCCAGGCCGCCGGCTGGGATTGGTGGGGCAGCGCTCAGCTCACCTGCAGCTCACCTCACAGTGCCTGCGTCCCGCCCCGCTTCGCCCCCTCCCTTCCCCCGGCCCAGCCCACCCCGCCCCGCCCCGCCCTGCCCTCACCCCGCCCCCGCCCTCGCCCTCGCCCTCACCGCGCCCCCGCCGCGCCCACGCCCCGCCCCGCCCCCGCCCCCGCCCCGCCTCCGCCCCACCCCGCCCCGCCCTGCCCCGCCCCACCCCTCGCCGCCCGCGGGACTGGCGAGTTTTCCCTGGCAACGGGCTGCTTGCGCCGCGCGCTTATTCACAGATTTAGGTCAACGCCCGCCGGTGCATTAGTGGCGTTGAATGCCAAGGCTCCAACGTTCAACTTTGAATTGTATTATGGAAAGGTTTCATTTTCTCATTGCACTTGCCATCAATGCAATTGGGAAATGGTTTTTCAAACATGCAACAGTATTTTCAAAAGCTAAAAGCATTAAGTGGTCACCAAAGAAATATTACGTGTTTTTAACAATATTAATTTATCAACATTATTCATGTTGATGTGTCAAGTATAGGTGGAACAGAGTAAATGACAGTACATTTGTAAATGTTACATTTTGAATGATGAGTTTCCAATATTTCAAACTATAGCATAAATTGAATTATAAAGATGGTTATCGAACTTTCCCTGGCGTCACTTAATGAAACGTTTTGCCACAAACTTAACACTATATATTTATATACACCTCTTCGCATTATTATATTTTAAATAATGTTTTTACAAATGTTTATTCCACTCTAATTCTTGAATAAATACCTATGATCAAACAGTTTAAAACATCCAAATTAATGCTAAACATTTTATCCTTAACTTCCAATCAAAATGAGGACATTTTTAGAAGAAGTTCCAAAGATAGATTTAATAAAATTACATCATTACTCTAGCATAATTCTAGTCGTAACTACATACATTGCTCTGCTTCTCGAAGATTCATTGTTGCTTTTACTTCAGTTTTTACGCTACCTTTCATGAGCCGTGAAGTTCGTTTTATATTAATATGGACTTAAGTAATTTCACAAGACTGTCCTTTGCTACCTTTCCAAATTATAGAAAACGTTCATGCTACGTATAAATTCCGTTTTATAGATTACCAATATTTTCATCCTAGTGTCCGTGTATTTCAGTGATATCTCAAATGAGGATTACTCTGATTCCTGCGGTGTAGGGTGGTTTGCGACTTGCTGTCCTGCCCTTTGTCCATGCGTTCAATGCGCTATAAAGCGCGCTTTACGTCTTCGAGATAGTTTGCGTTGGGGAGTGCGTTGTTCGAAATGGCGATATTGGAAAAAGGTGATGCGGTAAGTCGAGCAAGGAAAGAGAAGAGCAAAATGAAATGTCAAGCGTTAGTCAGAATACTGGAAAGACATATGGAATTGGGAAGTCTGAAATAGAACGGAAAAGAAAAAAAATACAATACTGAGAGTCATTGTGAAATCACAAAGGGGGGATAAGATGTTTAGATATAATTCAAAATGAGAAATAAGGAGACTAAAATTGGGAGAAATGTAAAAAAGGGAACAAGAAAATGAGAAATGAATAAAAATGGAATGGCAGAACGGTGACTACTAATAGACGAAATTAACATAAGGAATATTCAAAAATAAATTGTAATAAAAGGCTGAAACCCTAATAAAGGCAATGACGTTGGGGAAGAGTAGTTTAATATCTTATAAACGAATAGTTGGCGGTTGACCGGATTTTGGCTGACATTCAGATGACAGCGAACCGGTGAAAGAGAGGTGAGAAAAGAGAATTATAAATGAGAAAGATATCATAAAGTTGACAAATAAAAATGAATAGATAGTAAAACAGTTTATAATGGCATGATTTTGCAATAAGCAATGCTAAATGCAACAAGGAATCTACTTTAAACGAGATATATGATGCAATAGCAGCAGCAAGTGCTTGGAAGTGAATAGATTTGCAGAATTTTGGTTGTTATTTAGACTGTGTCTGGAACATGATAAAAGTGAAAGAGAGTAGAAAGAGAATTGAGAAAGAGAGGGATCCCATTCGTCTGTAGAATGAGTGGCGAGAATAAGAGGCGGAGATATTTAGGGAAACCAAAGACACAGAAATGGCTAACGCAAATAAAATGCAATGATGGAGGAAAATGAGGAGAAAAATGAAAATTGGAACGAGGAGAAAGGGCTGGCAGCGAGAAAGGGGAGACGGCGCCGGGCGGGTAATCCAGTGCATCGTAAGGCTCTCGTGGTCCTTGTGGATGACGGCGGCAGCGTGGCGCCGCACTCTGAGCTCTCGTAAACCGGCGAGCATTATGGCTGCGCGGTTGTGCGGCTGTAAAGAAGGCAGGAGACACAGTCGGCAGCTGAATATTTAATCGGTAAGCGACCACCATAGGAGCAAACTTGACTCGCGAGTCCTTGCTTTGGACCCGAGCAGTGCGCGCACTCAACAAAGGTTTAATCAAACACAGCTTTATTTCCAAGTGCGGTCAGCAGTCGTAATGCAATTCATTTGAACAATATCTGAAAGTACTGTTTGCTTACAGGATTTCAGGGAGTGGTAGTGCATTGTTTGCGCTCAAGAAATGTAATTAATGTTCTTCAAAGCACAGCATACTCACGTTTGTTTGCAAATGGTGTGGCTATCGTCTATTTCCTATTCGTAATTTTAAGAGGCATGTAAATGCGTCCGATTCATATACAAGAAAAGAACTTGTGTAATAACTAGAAAACTCTACAATTCAGAAAAGGAAATATATTACTCCGTTGTTTGCAGTTTTGTAGATACAACTATTTTATGATTTAATATTTAAAATTATTTTATCAATTTATACTTTCGTTCCAAAAAAAAGCTTTTGTTCGTTGACAGCATTGGACACACCTGAGAATTCAAAGTTATATTTCCTCAAATTTTTGAAAGATTCAACTCGTTATATTCTAAAATAAAAAAATAACCTTACTCCCATACATACGCCTTCAATATATGGGAGAATGTAGTTTATGCCAAAGCCCACGATAATGCAATCATGTCGTCAACTTCTTTAAATTAATAAAACTTCACTACAAAAATAGATATTATCTGCGAAGAAAAACAATTAAAACCTAATGAATACAAGACGCAGAAGGAAATTTGAAAGCACAAGGAACAATTCCGCAGGGAAGAGCAACTCCCAACACTTTCTCTTTCATAAATGAGGCTGCTCTTCCCTTTGGAAGCAGTGCAACACTTCAAAGCGTGAACTTCCACAAGCGCTCTGCCAGCTGTGCATACGATGATGGGCCATCACCTCCCTTTGCGTGGAGCGGAAAGTTTCAATATGCCGGCCCATACTTCCCTATTCCTGACTTCTTAAGGGCTGCCCCGCGGGCGCAAGTGGAAGCTCCCGTGGCGCGAGGGAGAGAGGCGAAGGGCGGGGGCGGGGACGGGGGCGGGGGCGGACGAGGGAGGGTGGCGGGCGGGGAAAGATCGAAGTGCGGCCGGCGACGGGTCAGTAAAATTCTGTTGCTGGAAGCTCCTCGGTGCCGTGCGGCACTGCCCCGCCGCGCCCCGCCCCGCCCCCCAACGCACCCCCCCCTCACCGTCCCGTCCCGTCCCGTCCCCTGACACATCGCCCATCTCGGTCCCACCCCACTCATCCCCGCCCCGCCCCGCCCCGGCCCGTCTCACCACGCCGCGCCGAGCTGTGCGACGCCACGCCCTCTTGTGACCTCACCGTTTCCACCGAGAGGGCGGTGGTCGGCCGTTCTCGCTGCAGCTTGCGTCTCAATGGTGCTCACCTTCTCTCGATCCCTAGGCGCCTGTCTCTGTCCCCGTCCTTACTTTCTGTTCTTGTTTCTTTTTAATCCTACAATTTTAGAGACGTTACTTTTTAATCAACACAATTTCGGAAACCTTATTTTTTGTACTATACTTTCAAAAACATTACTTTTTAATACTACGATCGTTTTTACTGAATGTGTGGATCCAACTGCCCTATCACAATACTGTCTATTAAATATATCTTCAGAAAGTTGGCCTAATATCTTACCCAACTTTATACCGTCCCTACAAATGGTTTTACGATAATTCAGCAACTGCCTTATCAATCAACCTATCATTCCTCCTCAACCACTTCGTCAGATTCATCGTTGCCTATCACAGTGCGAGTGCCTTTGGAAATCCACATTTTTTTCTAGTTTCGGCTCTTCACGTCTCCTTGTGATAATCTATCCCCACTCTCCCCTGGCACAACGCAAGACTCCACGCTGCTACAGCGTCCACATTCCTTTGCCTCATTCGAATTTACTTTCTTCACATACATTTGCCAGCGGTGCCTCGGCTTCAACTCGTTCTACCGGCTCCTTGAAATCGAATCTTCAACGCTCCGATCCTCATTTCCACGAACGCCCACCTCCGTTCCCCGTCCCGACTCACCTCACCTCACCTCACCTCACCTCACCTCACCTCACCTCACCTCACCTCACCTCACCTCATCTCACCTCACCTCACCTCACCTCCGTCCCGACTCACCTCAGCTCACCTCACCTCACCTCACCTCACCTCACCTCACCTCACCTCATCTCACCTCACCTCACCTCACCTCCGTCCCGACTCACCTCAGCTCACCTCCGTCCCGGACTCACCTCACCTCACCTCCGTCCCGACTCACCTCACCTCCGTCACGACTCACCTCACCTCCGTCACGACTCACCTCACCTCCGTCACGACTCACCTCACCTCCGTCACGACTCACCTCACCTCCGTCACGACTCACCTCACCTCCGTCACGACTCACCTCACCTCCGTCACGACTCACCTCACCTCCGTCACGACTCACCTCACCTCCGTCACGACTCACCTCACCTCCGTCACGACTCACCTCACCTCCGTCACGACTCACCTCACCTCCGTCACGACTCACCCCCGTCACGACTCACCCCCGTCACGACTCACCTCGTCTCGTCTCTGTCACATCTCGTCCATCCTCACCTCAGTCCTTCTCCTCCAACGCCCTTTCCCTACCCCTTTCACGTCCCCCCCTGCCCAGCCCCTTCCTCGCCACCGGGCGCGCCCTCGTGCCCACCCGCCCCCGACCCCATCCCCGGCCCTGCCCCAGCCCACGCCCCAGACGCCGCGCGGGGCCGCGCCGGCTTCTGAATTGGAAAAGCATTTGCGCGAAGAGACGCCCGGCCCGGCCGGCCCATCCATCAATACTCTCTCGTTAGGGGCTTCCCGCGTGGCCGAAGCGCAGAAAGGGATAAATCTTCCCGAGTTTTGGTTTTCACGCCCTCCGCCCTGCGCTGGCCTCGGCGGGTTTGCGCCCGACGGCCCCCGCCGCCGCTCTCGTCGCGCTTTGAATATTACGCCCCGCGGGGGATGGGGCTGCGATGGGCTGAGGGGGAAGATATGTCGCGAAAGTTGTGGGGGGGAGAGGTTTTTCCTTTCTTTTTTGTTGTTACTTTGCAACTCGAAGGCCATGTGGAATGTGGAAGATGGTTGAAAAGGTTACTAGAGTTTCTGCAGGTCGTGACGGATTCAAGGCAGTTTGAGTGACAATGGTGAGAAATCAATCATTCTATTTTGTAGTTTTAAATAAGTTTGAGTTAAAAAGTATTTTTTTGGTAATTTGATTATATTTTCATTTATTACATACGTCATTGAGAAAACAAATGACATGAAAAAGACAGTGTCCTTGACATTTTGTAGCAAACTGGAATTGTCGTATGATAGATTAGGGATTAAATGAAATGGAGCATCTGATTCTGGAGAGAAGTAAAACATTCGATGATTGGAAGGGCTTACCGGTTCTTGAACTAACAATTTAAATTAATAAATTATTTACCGTTTATGAAGTTGCGATACGATGTATGAGCCGACTTCACCCAATGTTAATTAATTTGTACAATCATTGTAGTTTAGTAAAGTTGGAAAAGATTAAGGAGAAATTGGGCTTTACAAAATGCCTTCTTCCATTTCTTTGAGCTAGCGTAAACTAATTTCCTTGAAATAAATATTAAAATGTTTCAGGAGTATGAAACTACAAAAGTATTGTATTATTACATACGATATGCAAATAAACGCGTCCCAACTCCTACAAAATATACATTGACCACTGGTAGAAGCAACAAAAAAGAAGTTTATAAGCAACAATTTTCCCTTTCAAGAGCTGTTGGGAATGAAGAGAGTATCTCAAAATGTAACGATAAAAAGTCATTTTCAAGCACCTTAATATAGTCAAATTAAATTCATTTCGTAATGATATTCAACGAAACAAAATAACATTCAGCGCTCTTTGCAACCTGAGCATTTATAAAGTAATATTCTTGGTGTCTATAAGTACTCTCTCTTGAACTACAGAAAATAAAACGTGAAGATGAACAAAATCTAATATCGAAGTAAAGGTAGTGTTTCACAAGATGACATAAAAAGTGTCTCACTTCAAAAGATATCTAGACATCAATTCCATTAACATTCAAATTTAAAAACAGGTACTACATAACAAGAAAAAAACTTTCACTTAGCCCATTACAAGAGATTTATTTTACGCGATGCTTACTGTAAGCGTAAAGCGAAAAACTTCTAGGCTAGTAAAGGTGCCAATGACTTCAGGGAGACAGCCATTCCAGGCCTCGCAGATGGGAAGCTCTAGCACTTTGTTTTCCCACTTCCACGTTCCTTTTCCACTTCACCTTCACTTTCACCCTCTCCCATTCCAAGCGCTCCGGCTGCACAAGGCGTCTTTTAGTGTCGCTTCCTCTCCCTCGGCGGCAGAGGGTGGTTTTATGTTTTCTGTGACACCTAAGTAAAGCTGCTCTTTCTGGGACATAAAACACCGAATTCCATTTAGTGTTCTTATCTTCACTGGAGAGAAGTCTACCATCTATCTTTCGCGATAGCAGGGAATATCATCTAATGGCCAAAATATATGCTGCATTTGGTCGAATGTGAAACTTTTTGCATGCATCAAGAGTGTGTTATAAGGTGTAAAATAGAAGAAAAAATATACAATGCTATTTTCCATTCAAAATCATATTTTGACTAAATATTTTAATGATATTAAAATTCTAGCGATGACTAGAGAGTACGAAACTTCTCCTGATAATACAGTGTGTTCATAAAATTACAATAATCATAGAAATGCCATTTTTAAATGCCAATAAAAATCAGCAGATATAAGATAACAAATTTACTCTCACATTAGTGATTTTTCACTAATTAGTTCACATTTAGTGACATTTCCACTTGTGTTCCACACGTGCGTTTAAAAACACATATTAACATTTTACACTAGACACATGCAGGCTCCTCGGTCTGTAGTCAGCACACTCAAGGCCTTCCGCGACAGTACATACACATGAAAGACAAGGGACAAATCACCATGCCCACGGCAGGAGTCAAACCCGCGACCCTTCCGACCGAGGCGCTGAGTTGCCACATACTATAGCCACCTTGGCCTTCCAGGCCGGCATTCATAGGATTCTGTATTCCTCATTCCACGCTCCTTTGACACAAAATACATATTTGCAATAAAAGAGCAAAATTGGACGTGTACAAAATATCTGAAAAGGAATGCAAAAGTTTGATATTAAAACTAATGTTAACTGGACGGAATAAATGTGTTAACTCACATGTTCCAATGGTTATTCTTAAAAAAATCTGCATGTCCAATTTATCCCTAATTATTGTAAATATGTATTCTGTGTCAATAAAACGTATATTGTGGAATACAGTATCTTTTAAATCTATGTCAAATATTCTAATAACTTCTTTAACGCACGTGTGGAACATATGTGGATCTCACGTCACGAAATAGGCATGTGACACGCTGGCTCATGGCATATACAAGTGCATAATTGTGCTAGTGCATACGTTATATCAGCTCATTGCGATCTACCTGCTCACAATGATCTTAACTTGACGAAAAAAACGTGTCAACTCACACGTTTCATTCAGTAAATACCATGACAGTATATACGTAGACTTCTGCAATCAATTCAAAATTCGTTTACACATCGTTTTTAAATTCACTTTCCAACACATTTACTCACGTTCCTTTTCGCTCTAAGTATTGTAAATATGTATTGTGTGTCAATGGAACATATATTTTAGAATATACATTACCTTTTGAATCAATGTCTTACAAATGTATCACGTTTGCTCCTGCATTCTTCTAATTGGAGATTCTTGCAAACTCAAATTCTTATTGTTAAGCTGTTTTGCCAGTGACGCTCAGCGAACCGAAATATATTCACTCAGAGTTTACTAAATGTATATCATGTAAATTCATATTTATGTCATTTCTTTATAACTGCGAAATTCAATAAAAATTACTGACGATCATTAAGATTCGCGAAAAATAATAAAATTTACGAGTGTGTTTGATAACTACAATTATTTTAATAATTATCACACACTTCGTATATACTATTAACGCGTTATATAATGTTCACAATAATTTCACTATAAAACTGGAATGTCATACAATTTTAAACAAAGAAAAATTAAATTGATACATCTGACGCAATTTGCTTCACTCGTTTTTATAATTTAATTCTACAACCTTGGTTCAATATAGTTGTCAGTCTTAAAGCTTTCTTAACTACGGATACAAATTCAAGTGGTATTCAGCCTAAGATTCTTTGAAGTGCGTCCTTAATCAATTTTTTTAGGCCTAGCTGATCACTGCTGTAATCGGTTCAATCAGAATATTACCATGTACGTACAAGTGGTTTCCACAAAATTAAATTCAATATGTTTGCTCTGTTCTATTATCAAACATATACAGTTACTTCTGTTTTGTTACATGTCGTTATATTTATATTTGGCTGCGGTATCAAACGTTAAGTTCAATGCTACTGTGATTACCACGTATTGCTATGTATTTCAAATCCGTAAAGGACAAAAATGAAATAACTCAGAGGGTGTATTTGAGACTTATCACTAGACATTGGATGTTTAGGGAAATGCCTATTTTTTTTCTAGCGAACGTATTTAAAGGCTGACAATATATGTGCACGAATCATGACAAATGATGACACATGCCCAAGTTTCATAATGCTTATTTTTGCTTATTTTAGCATAGATGCCCTTTTTGTGTAAATACCTTTTCTTTTGAATTATTGCACGTTTTTACCTTTTATATATTATTTTTATATACAATGCTAAGATATCAGAAAATCGGCCATGGTCCAATCTGACCATTCATTACGAAACCTTCAATTCACATATTTGTATTTTGTAATACGAGAAAATTCCTGAAAGTATACCAACATATTTTTCTCCATTTTCCAATGTCATAAATACTAGCTATGTTCTGAGAAAATGGTCGATTAACAATACACCGAGAGCACCTTTTGAGTGGAAATAAATGTAAATTCTCATAAGGTTTCAGTATTGCTAATGTTGAACTTCTAAAATATATGCCAGACATATCAGTAGGTGTTCAGAAATCCTTCACTCTATTCAAACTGATTTTGTCTCCCAATCGTTGCAGATTTTAAATTGCGATCCTTGAAAAGTTACTGGTAATATATTGCAATGGAAACTATTAAGAATAAAATGGAGCAGAGTTGTGAATATGTATGGGGTTTTACAAATAATGTTTAATTTTATTGTGAATGTAATTCATGACAATGCCTTTTTTCTCCTTATTCTTGACGTTTTCAGTGCCTTTTTAGACGCCTAAAACACGTTTTTAGTGCCTAAACATCCGATGTCTACTTATCACTGAACATGTATACGAACAACTCAAGTGAAAAAATTAACTTCTTTTGGTTTGATACATAAATAAAGTGTTACAAAATAGGTGCAGTTTTCGATGGTTATCTCATACGTAGCAAAAATAAACGATAATAACATATTTTATGAAAACAAAGCACTGCATTTTTCCTATTCTTCATTATTTCTATACTTCTTTCCAAGTGAATATTTACTGTTCGCGGTCACTCCACGAACACGACGCGTCTGAAAATTTTATTTTTCGCTATTATGTACGCTCAAATGAGAAGAGAATGCCATTGTTCCGCGTTCAAAGAGCGTCAATATAGCTTGAACTTTGTGAATGGGCAGCTCTTAAATTTCAAATACATAATGAACCAACATGCGAGGGATTCATGATTGACGTTTTAGCGTAATTCTTCCTTTGAATAGCCTTTTCACGAGCAGGGAGAAATTCTCTTTCATGAAAGGTTAGAAGTAGGGACAAAAACGGTCAGGTTTTCAGAGTGATTATTGAATACCATCCAGATTAATTCGTTTGCTCTAATAGTCATTTTGGCTTCTTTTGAAGAATGTGTTATTCCCTCTTTACTCACACTACAAAAATGTGTGAATATATGAAGTTTTATTTTGCGTATAATATTTCAGGTGTGCATTTCATTTCTTTTTCATTCTTGAAACATTAGAACAAAAGCTTTTAATGGATGTATGTAAGCAAACACTCTGTAGTTTTGTAGTTTTCACTTTAAAACAATTCACGTGATATCAATGATTTTACTTCCTTGGCTTTACCAGTTCACTCCCACATTCACCCTTTCTTTATGAATTCCTAATTTTTTACCATGCTTTTTTATTCTATTTCCACGCTGAGAAAATATGTTTAAAATCAGTTTAATTGTTCAGTGCTACTTCATTTTCTACACATATGCATCTACCGGTAAATTGTTTTTTGCCTTCCGAAAAATAAAGAACAAAAACATAACATAGAGATTAGGTGACACGCTAAGTACTCAAAACACTCCTAATAAACCGAAGTCATAGTGCGTACTATCTCCAATTCCAAGTAGAGCTGGTGTTTGAACACCCGTTCGACGCTCAGCAGAGGATCGCTTCACTGCAGGCGCCCAAATCCAGGACCCTGCGAGGCGCCTCATCCGCGCCGTATGTAAATCCGAGGCCGCAATTTCGAGGCGGCAGCGCCCCCGCCCGTGATGAACTCCACAGACGCGCCTCCCCATCCAAGGCGACGGGGGCTCCAGATGTGAGGTGCTACCTCCCACAGCAGCATATGACCACTGCCGTTTCTGCCTGTCACCGTCATAGCCACCACTGCCACTTTGAATGTGGTTACCGCTACGGTTGTTGGTGATTATGACTCTCCCATCGTCATCACTAAAACAACTAAGGATCGAGCCAATCCAATAATCTTGAGTGCTGCGTCCTGTATCGTCTTACTGCTACTAATGTCATAGCCGCCTTTACCTTGAATGCCGTAGTTGCGAGGATTACTTGTGATACACGTTTCCAACGTCATGACCTGGATAAGTAAAGCAAAGAGGCACAAAATATTTGGGACTACTTTCCGCTTTGTCCGTCCACTGCCACCGCCTACGCAGCCAATTACCATCCGCACGGCAGGTATTGCCCTTACCAGCATCAACCGATTACACAAACCCACAGCAGTCACCGAATTCTAGGCACTGCTTCTCACATCGAGCCGTTGTCGTCGCCGCAAGGAGTGTTGCTGGTTGCTATCGCCACTTTCTATGTCACCTCCGCCGCTGCCACCAGAGGAGCTGCTAGCGCCGCCGCCCCGCTCTTGCTCCCGCCTTGGCCGCCAATACCAATGCTGCGGGGTTCAGGCCGGTAACACGATTTCCTTTGACGGAGACCGTAATTTAACGTTGCATTCGCACCCTGAGGCCTTCCTCAGCCACGCTCTGGGGTACCAGCGCTAGGAGTATGTTTCTGAAGATATTCAGGATGCATTCACTGTTTGATTTTCGAAATGTTCGTCAGATTTCAATTTATAGCACTAACTAAATATTTAAACTAGAGATCCTAGAACAGAACATACTTTCTCGCATTATTTAAAACAATTACGTAATACTGAAATATAATAATTTCTGTTCTACTAAGAATTCAGCTATATCTTGAAAAAGTTCAATTCAACCAATTAAAACAAAGCGCCAGTTGTGCATATCTGCGTTTATGTCGATAGCCAGGTGCAAGAGTAATTTCTTCGTTTTACAAATTAAAAAAAGACATGAATGATTTTAACTGTTACGGTATTTAGAGCATATTATACAGAAAGGAAAGAATTTTTCACTAACTTGTCTTGATTATATCGCAGTGACCTACCAATTTCAGAATAGCATTATCAGCTATCAAAACTTCTTAAAGTAAAAGGAAAGTGTGTATTCTAAGTTAAATCTATTCCCTTCCCGAAATCTCTTTCTTTTCATAAGAATATTATCTGCATCATACGGTCAAGACCGGCAACAATGAGAAGTATTTAAATAATTTCAAACAGCCATGTTGCCATTTTGCAAACTGACGGCGCGTCAAACTTCACTACTACATGTAGCATAACCAGAAAAGTGGCGTACTGATCCTTTGGAACTCTTCAGGGGAATCGGTAGGCAACCAAACATTTTTCACACACTCCAGTCGAGCAGGTTGCATAACAATCACAATCGGGGACTTCAGTGCTTCTGGTTTTCACAATTCTTGGCGCCCAATTGGTCGGTAAGATATAGTAGCAAGCCGGTGCAGAGAATGTAATTATGTAATTATACGATTCTAGGTGAAAAAGTCAGAATCTAAAAAACTGTATTTTTTACTGTTCTACAAATCCCATACTGAAAATAAATGAAAATTCTAATGTGGAACAATATTCTTTCAAATATTCTGCAGCAACTAGTTTTTTTTGCAATAAAAAAGTCGGGCAACACCTGTCAGCATTCGAGTTGAGGAGCGATATTTTTCAAAACTTCATAAATGTAAAAGAAATTCAGTACAGGGTTACACAAAGTTCGGGCGTCTTTTGACACAGTTTGTTATCTTACTAATCTGGTTTCATCGAAACTCGATAAATTGTATAGAAAACTACAGTTTTAAGTGTTCACAATATTTTAGCAAGAACCCATATCAATGTGTTCCCAACATTTTTTTTATGAAAAACTATCTTTTGCCATTTATCGAGTTTTCAAAATTCAGTATTCCTCAGTTGAGATATACTGGTAAGTATTGGTTGATATACTGGTTGAGATAAACGGTAATAAAGTTGAAAATAAAGTATGTATAGTAAAAATTTGGCAAATTCTTATATTATTAACTAATAATCATTAAGGGAGAAAATAAAAACGTTCATCAGACAATTTGGAAAGAAATTATAGAATTAGAGAGAAAAAGAATCATTACGATCCACTATTACGTTCATCCTCCATCTGATGACTACTCGGATGAGGTGATGACATACTTCATTGACGTTTTGATTATTATCTAGAAAATTAACCATTTCTTAATTGTATTTTTCATTTTTTGGCTTTGAAGAACCCTGTAAATTTGGTATAAACGGATCGGTTGTTATGTGAAACATAAGAGTGAGTGCATGATGTGCATGAGATCTCTGATGCTTTCTTGTAACTGCTCATCGAACATCCTGTTGTTCTTATTTGGTGCTTTTTGGGCTTCTTTAGAGAACTGTCTAATGGAAATATGCAACATTCAAATACGTTCCTTTATTTTATCCATATTAATATCGACCCCTAACACTCAGCACTTGAATCGGAACCACGCAACACTAAACAAATTTTCGTCTGTGTTATTTTCTTCACTAAATTTTTGTTTGTATCTATTTGGTTCTGATTCGTAGCAAATCCCATTTTATAAGAACTTCACACAAAGTTTTAGTTTGAAGTTGAAATTCCTATTCTTTAAATTAATATAATTCTTTTTATTAAAATAATCAAATTTTCTTCCATTAGACGCAAACTACAAATGATGTGGTCAATAACTGACGGTTTTCCAAGATATACTTCTGTCACTTTCACATCTTCTGGGTATCATATCATTTTTGCCTTCGTAATCTGCATCTGCTCGTGCGGTCTGGCAGCACACAAGCGCTCGTTGACGGCCTTGTGCCGTGTGACACTTTTCGTTCATTTTTTAATTTTACCTCTATTAAGTCTAATTCCCGGTCAGAACAAAAATTTACTATGCAAAGTTGGAACAAGACATTTCAAATACCTTGCCTGCGCCTTGAGCTACAATTACGATAACGATGCTGATATCAAACTCCATCGGTTCCAACAAATGTGCGGCACAACAAGACAGCCGCTCTCGAAGAAGACAAGATAGACGTAATTAAAAATGAACAAACTAATGGCAGTATCAGTTTTACTGAACGGGAGCGTGTAGTGAGTATTGACGAGAAAGAAAAGTAGTAATATGCGAGCTTCCGAGATGAGATATAAGAGCAGTAAAAGGCTGTAGCCTCCTAGACCGGTTCACAAACGAAAACATCCGAAAATACCTCAAAATTTTCTCCATATTAGACAAATTAAAGCAGAAACTTCAAATGATGGAAGATGATGGGCTCACAAAAGTGATCTACCATTATTGACCAGCTGGAGAAAGAGACCCTGAGAGACCAAGGCAACGATGGAGTAAAGCCGAAACAGCTCTTCTAGTCTAAACCGTGAAAGGGAGAAGTAGAATAATACATTTATTTAAGTGCATACATGATAGTATTTGAGACTGATGGTCTCTCCCAACAAGTCAAGCACACATTTTCACCAACACTTTCCTATAAAAATCATAAAACCAAATAAGAGTATAATTGCAAGTAGGCAATTTAAAAATAGTACAATCCAATTAACTTCATATCTACAGTTGTAAATTTTTCTAGGATATAAAATGTTGCAATTGGAATCAAATTTAGCGAAAAATTCTCAAAAAGAGCTAATGTATCGTCGCGCAAACTTGAGCGCTAGTATTTACATCAAATCTAAAGAAAAATAGGTACTTATTTTTGCAGAAACTTTCTCTCAGAATCATTAGAGAAGATCCGTTTCTGCTAAAAAATCAAATAAAAAAGTCAACTTAAGTTTCAAGGCCATAAAAAATGATAATTTAGGTATAAAGACTGTAATGGCATCGAATTTCCATATGAAATGTGCAAACGGGCACCTAGCCGCCCGTTCCCGCCTCGTGAACTTAAGACAAATTGAAACCCAAAAGCCGAGAATAAACCGAAACAATTAGAAACTGTCAGTCATTAGTAATTAAGTAACACATCGTAAAAACGTATAGTTCTACCTGGAAAACCACAAAGTTATCTCAATATCTCGTAAAATCTAAGAGACAAAAAAATACGTGTATCAGTTACACCAATTTCCTTATGCCTTATGTGAAAATTTCATTGCAATAACTCGAACCGTTCAAAAACTGCAAAAGGTACTAAAGAGACGTGACTCAACCTATATATAGTATATTTTGCAAAAATATTGAGCTATGGCTGAAAGTAAAAACTGAAAAAACAGGGCATTTGGGAAGTTTAAAAATCTACTGAACATTAATATAAAAAAGGTGGAATATTACGTCTAAAGCAATGCATATTAAGCGCATTATACGATCTGTTAAAACATAACACGTCAGTTCGATATACCCGTAGCTGCACAACAAATAAATACACTTAACAACCTACAACTAGTAATTAAATAAAAGGTTATATCAAAGGACGATATAATCGGTGAGCAAAAGGTCGGACTTTTACACATCACAATTACAGGAATAGTAAACTGGTTATTGGAATGGCACAATAATTCTGCTCGACACGCGTGGCGTGGCGCGGCGCGGCGCGGCGCGGCTGCTAAGCCCCGCGCCGCCCACTCGCCACAGGCAGGCTCTCCTCGCGAACAATGCACGCGAGCTCGAAGCGCGCCCCACGCGCATCAGATAGGGATGGGAGCAGAACACGTCCACGTCTACAATGGGAGCAGATAAGGGATGTGTAAGTCCATTGCTACACGGCCGCCGTCCATTTGATTTGGTTTATGGCGATGCACGACCGAATGGACAATCATAACAACAGTTTCGACTGCCGTCGTGAACTGAAAGGATACCTGTAACATAAATTACCTCCAATGATTACAGCAATCTTCGAAATTGATAGTTGTATAAAAGGTCGTAATAGACCTTCGTGACACTCGTAAATGCTGAGTATGTTCGTGTAACTGTTAGGTATATTCCGCGAAATTACCTTTCTTTTGTTTTCTATAATATCTCTTATTAGCACTATGTAAAGTACGTTTCTGGATTCTTAAAAGTCGTTTAATTGCATTAAGTGACGTAAAATGTGTCTACATCCCGATTTACGTCTTCCTCTTGAGGACCATCTCCGAAGTTTTAGTGAATGCCCGCATGCGCACATTTGCAAAAAACTTCGGAATAGTTCGTCAAAAGAAAGCACGTAAATGAGGTGTCACCGTGTACTTGCAACATTTTTGTGTCTTTTTCAAATAATGTTTTATAAGTTCAAAGTACTATAAACTTTCATTTATTTTAAATTTAGAATATTTAAAAAGTCATAATATTATGTGCCGATCACAAACTTTTGACTCGTACTGAAATAATTTAATTAATAGATTTGATGACTAAATTTTACTTCTTTTATATATTCAATGCAAATCATGATGGCCAGACTGAATCCAGAAACAGGTAGAAGTAAAAATTCTTGTTAATGATACAAAATGAAAGTGACCTTTCATTTTGCGAGTAGGAAAGGTTACGACACAAGGCCGATAGGTCTAGGCCATTCAAATAACTTTTTCCATGTGTGTCATGCACTTTTTTTTATATAGCCTTACTGACATTTTGTTGTTTGTATTGGTTATATTGGTCCTTCCAGATAGGCAAAAGTATTGTTTTTGCATCATCCCATTGTTTTGGGCACTAGTGCTAAAAACTGAACTTAAAGCATGCTAGGCATGACATGAAATAGCCGGTTTTGTTAGGAGTGGCTGTCTAAAAAAAAGAATTTTTCATTATGATACTTACATGTAATTTTATACGAATTTACAATAAGGTTAAAAATAACATTTTTGAAATTACAGGCTATTTTGCAAGAATAAACAACATGGAATATCATATAAGAATTCCTGCTTATGCATATTATATTCGTGAAATCCACGTAATCCGATATAAAATTATCCCATGAAGAATGAAGATAAAAATCAGAAAAAATAACCTGCAACCCCAGCATGGCTGGTAGCTCGAACATTGCCAGTGAAAAAAGCACAACAATGGAAGAAAAGGAAAGTCAGCAGTGGCAGAGAATGCGAAGGGTGAAAGCGAGCGGTGACTCCTGGTGGAGCCCCTGCCTCTGGTGGCGGCGCGTCTTGATTTCCGCCACATCCCCCTCTTTCTCTCCCTCCTCCACCCTCCCTCTTCCTCCACCTCACCCAGCCCCATTCCACCCCGCTCCCTTGTCCCCTCCACTTCGCTCCCCGCTCCCCCTAAGCCCGCTCAGCCATCCCTGCCCACATCACTGCAGAGGGCCGCGCTCCACTCCGTTCCTCTTTCCCCTTCTCTTCACTCCTTCCATCCCGCTCCCCCTAACCCCGCTCCTCCTCTCTCCTCCTCATCGCTCCACTCTGCCCCGCTCCCTCTCTGTTCACCCCCCCCCGCGCTCCGTCGTGCCGCGCCCCATCCGCCAAGAGTCCGCGACTCAAATTGATATCGGATGCGAGCGACGGGCTGCCCCTAGTCGATTTAACGCCGGATTTAACTTGTATATTTTCCGGCTCCTTCGCTCAGATGCCTCGGATCGGCGGTGGGATCAGAGAACAGCGCGGCCCGTCAGGGGGCGTTGAGACGCAGCGGGAGAGAAGAAACATATGAACGAATTGCAAAGATTCGATTATTGGGAGCTGTTATTATAAAAATAACTTGATTGTTGTCGATTTACCAACCAAATGTATCTAGAAAAATGAGGATATTGTGTGCTTGCAGAATTTGTTACATCATGGAAAGGCAGCGTTACAGAATGGTGAAAAATTAGGTCTTCTAAAAGAAATACCGCCATAAAAACTACATTATTCAGCAAGTAGGTACTCTCAGAAATAATTTCAACCGTGGAATATAATATTTAGATTAATAAACACTGTATTGCAAAAATAACGTGAAAATTGCATATTTCGGAATAGGAAGAGTTGACCAACACCAATAGTATCACTTGGACCGAGCTCTGTGTTTTAAAATAATAGATTCGTTATATTCTCTTACGTACGCCCCTTGAGAGGGAAAGTACTAACGTCTTGTAGTAAAAGGAATCAGAAGATTCGAATTCAGAAAAAAAGTCAGAAAATTATTTTTTATCTTAGGTTCAGTAAGTTTTGGAAGCCTTAAATTCGAATCTGTAGTTCACCACCGAAAAATGTCGGCTACACAGAGAAAATTACAAACAAAAATGAAATGTTTGACCTTTTCTAATATTTCGCTTATTTCTTAAATGCTATGCGCTTTACGGATAAATATATTTTTTCGGAAACGATTTAGGTGCAACAAATTGCAAATTTTCGGCTTTTTTGGTAAAAACTGGAGAAAAGTTCTTTCCCGCCCTTTCTCACAGTTGGATTTTAGATTCACTACATCATGTTTGAAAGCAACTACTGCGATGAGCGTGAGTGAATTAATGAATTACATAGTTAAATGTTAACTACAATACTCGCATATTCAATAGGAGTGCATTTAGTCGCCCGGGTAATTTTATACCTCTTTCTTAAATCACAAGGGAAATGGAAGACACAATACAATACGTTTTTTTTAATATTTGTACCAACAATACATTCAGTAACGTCCCCAAATATGACGTAAAACAATCAACTACAGGGTAATTGTAGCTAAGATATAATACAGATTCGTATTAGTTCATAACTATTTCCAAAAGGAAACATTACCACAAAAAGAAATAGAACGCGTTACACAATAATGAGACGGTCAGGTTTTGCCGGACATTTCCAACTAATATCAATACATGGCCTGGTTTTTTGAAATATGTCATTTGCCATTATTTTCTCCAAGATATTCACATAAAACGAAAGTGTTAGTCAATCAAGATACCCATCTGAATACTTGGGCAACATTACCAGAGATGTATGTCGTCTCCCCTCCCAGAAAATGTAACGTTGCTATGGAGAAAGGCGTTTTCTGATCCAAGTGATAATGAAGTTTTACTGAGAGACTGGTATATCCAGTTCCTATAGAAAACATCTCTTGGGGTAGATATAATATTATGAATTTAGTGTTGGTTACCACCATGTACACGCAAACTTCGACTCCATTTAGGGAAGTCTCGTCAGCGATAGACATTGTTCTGAAAATTGTGTTCATCACCACAACCCA
Source organism: Acheta domesticus (assembly GCA_031308135.1). Lineage (NCBI taxonomy): Eukaryota > Metazoa > Arthropoda > Insecta > Orthoptera > Gryllidae > Acheta > Acheta domesticus. Next base: position 73,292,575 of record JAHLJT010009436.1, on the reverse strand, counting down.
TTTCGTGATAAACCGTCATTCCAAGTACGGCGTCATTCCGTGTGTAGGAAGAGTGCTGAGGTAAGAAACTTCAGCATTGTTATAACAATTAAATAAGTAACAAGTTACGTAGATACATGGGCTGAACATGCGCATCTCCCAAGTAACTTAACCACAATAATGCACTCTGTGTATAATCAACTATAACTAACACTATATACTACTATGTATGTGAAATAAGGTAAAACACATGTCTTACATTTTCTTGTTGAACTAATATATAAGGCAGATTACATTTGCACGATCTGCGAAGAGTAACGAAACACAAAACAAACCTTAGGTTATCCAAATACCCCGCACGATTACTGGAGTTACAATGAAAAATCTATTACTCGAGATGAATTGTTCTACGTGAGTATATTCTCTAACTAAATATATATCTCGGTCTTTATGAAAGGGGGGAAGTGCCGAAGTAAAGTAAGTTTGATACATTGTATTTTAAGGGAATTTATGTAATTATTACAATTAACAAATAGCGGCACTCTCGTTGTCCTCTGGGACTCAGATAAGCTAACACTTCCTGACCCCTTAACCCTCAAACCGCGGGTACGACTCTGGCTGAAATGCGTAAATTCTCGAAGGGCGGAAAATCCACACCCATGTTATACTTGCATGTAAAAGCAAAATGGCTAAATGTCGGGTAAAATTATATCCTTCAACAAATACCATCCTGATCTTATCTCTAATTCACTTACCTGGGAACCCCTCGAGTAATAAATGAATATTACTACAACGTTGTAGCGTTCCACAGCGGTAAATATGGGAGATAAAACTTATTGGCAACACAGAGCCTAACAGTGTCAACTGAAAGAAATAAGCAATTTCAACTCGTGTAGGGTGTTGAACAATGGATAAATTTTCAAGTGCTCGGTCAAAACAAAGTGCGAACAAAAAAGAACAATGTTCTTTTTGTTTTATAACCGCAGATTTAATTAGACAAATATGAAGTAAAATAATTTATGCGACAAGACCTTTTACTTTACATTGAAAGGCAGTCTCGGTTTTGTAGGAGAACATTTGTGATCTTCCAGCCGAAACTTCTAAAATTTGACGTACTTAAAAAACTGATATATTTCTTAATTAAATTTCTTGATGTGATTTCCCTTTAGAATAAACATTTCAACTCGCTTTTTATTTTTTCATTCATTATTTAGCAATGCAATTAATATAATTCACAGTAGTTGTTTTAAAGCATGATGTAGGCATCTAGGACAGTTGGGCGAGATAACAGGTAGGAGGGATTTTTTCTCCTGCTTTGGCCAGAAGGCTTCAAAATCACACATTTCAGAGAATCATATCTTCTGAATAATTTGTTCAAAAATTAAAGTAAAGAATACATTTTGTGGAAAATACTGTGTATCTAATTTTGTACATATTAGAAGTATTTCCAATAATAACAGTATTTCCAATTTAGATATACAAGAGAAAAACTATACACGGATTACATTTTCAAGGTTTTCTGCGATTTTTTCTGTGAAGCATATATTTATAGGGGTGACAAAACTCGAGTGCGAATCAGCACCCTCAAAAATACAGAGGGAAGTAGCTTCCGGAATTTTTCCTGAACTAGATATTATACGCTTTTCTGTAAATATGAAGTAATATGCTTTTCTGCAAATCGGTATTTAAGCGTGCTAAGATTTGAATCATTTCTTAGCTTTTGATAAAAAAACTAGCAACAGTTTGAAATAATATTACTATGTTAATTGACGTTACCATTTGCAGAAAATCAGCAAGCTGTAACATTCCTCTACATGTATATAGAGCATAACAGATACATCTTAAAATAAGAGATACGCAGATAAAATCTTCTTAAGTTAAAGAAAATAATTTGCAAATAAACATCTTTATTGAGTTTAGATTCATTGAACAATTTTTTCAATGTATATTTAAATATTATATCTGAATATTTATAATTTATATACAATTGGCATTATATGTTAATTAATAACACATTTAAAAGAAAATACAAGTATGTAATCAACAAATACTATTCGTGCATTCCTAGAAGCTCCAAGAATGGCAAGAATCAACAAAAAATAGCTGTTCTGAAGAATTATTTATTTTCTTTGAAATAAAAAGAAATTCACGAGTAATCGAATCAACCATCTTTAACTTCTGCTTGGCAAAGTATGTCAATAAGGTAAAACTCCAGTTCTTATACTTTTCCCCCAAAACTTCGATGTTCGTGACTAACAAAGTTTCGATACAATCACCGGAAAGACATACAGTAGAGTAGAAAAGAATTAATGTCTATATTTGTCAGACTACAAAACTTGCTTCAAATTCGACCTACCTGAAACTAAAGCAATAGTAACTGAGGTAACGTAATATTATAATATTTCAATGTCTGCCATCTCTTGAAGAACTCCAAACACATTAAATCGAAACATTTTCGGTGGATATCTGCTATTACCACGATAGTAAGGAACACATTCTTACTTCTACAAAAGAAACAAACTTGCATAAATCTCAATTGTTCCTATATTTGCATCATATTATATGAACAAGCAGAAATAATTTTAAAAATGAATTAAACATCCAAAACTGAAAGACATCCATGAATGTCTCATGAATGCTTTTATGGTATAAACTACGGTGTCTTTACGAAATGTCCATCTGATGCAAAAAAATATTCTGTATTTCTTGGGTGTCTGTGTGTGTATGAGTATATATTGTTCCCGATATTAATACAGCTGAATTTAATTCATATTATTAATATTGTAACTTGTATATTGATATTAATATTATTTTACTGAAACTAGTCTCATTGAAACAATTACAATGTTACAATGCAACAATTTCTATGTTAATTTTTTGTTCTTGTTTGTAACTTTCCAAGTTTCATAGTGTTCAACAAAAATGCGACCAGAACCATTTTATTTACCATTTTTTCTACATATGAGGAAAAATTTTAAAAAGAAATTTGGAGCAATTTTTACGCAAACAACTACTCATGTTTTGGAAAAATTGATCATGACCATATTTGAAAATTTTGATGAACAAATTTCACTATGGGATTTTCATCTGCATTATTGTAGATGTGGGAAAACGTCGAAAAAAGTTTTAACTTAAGCAAGTTTTCAAAAAATCAAAGATTTCAACGACACGGAGACCTGCACCATTCTGTTAAAAATTCTTTACGATAACCAAGATAAAAATTTAATTTAAAAATTGAATCCGTTTTTTTGAAAATCTCCCATGGGCTACCCTCCTCCCGAAAAATAAAAATTCTGTTTTAAATTGAAATGATCGCGACATCGGCTAGATCTATCGCGGAATATCAATTTTGGTGAGAATCTTTCCAACAGTTTAGCCGCTTAAGTTGTTCACAGACTGATGGACGGAGAGACGTTTCGCTGTCAATCGGTTTTTCGGTATCAAGGATTCGCAAAACATTGATTCTGCACTACGTATTACTGGAAGTAATTTACTACCTATAGGAACAACACTTATCCAATTTTTCATTACAAGTGCTCGACAATAAAAGTATTTCTATCGAAAATTCGCCGTTTTCTCCCGCAATATTAAAATACTTTTTTAATCTGTGTATGCATTGACGAAAATTACGAGTAAAAATATGAAATAATACTGACGCTGAATTTAGGGAAAATGTGAAACGTTTGTCAGGATTAATAACAAAATTTTAATCAGTTCACCAGAAAGTGTTATTGCTAAACTGATGTTTGTCTTGCTAGAACCGAATATTTCAAAAACGCAAATGCAGAACTGTGCCAAACAACTAGGACTCTTCGCCTTGCAAACATCTTGCTTGAGACCTGTGTTAAAAATTAGGTGTGTCAATTACACTCTCTTATACTACAACTCACTACATGAATATTTGTTGTACAGACATATTTAATAAGAAGCCTTAGGGTGGCTCTTGGTTAGCGTACTAGATTCCCGTGGAGCGATATCGGTCGGGGCAAAAATTCTAGTTCCAAAATTCCAGAGTTCCAGCTTTCCTTTAAAATCGTCCCAGTTTCTGTAACTTCGTGGCGAGGCAAAACTCATGCAGGTGGAGTTGACTAGATACGGGGACGAAAATACATCATGTTCGCTACATGGCTCACTTACACACTCACAGGAATTAACTAGGACCTGGCTCGGAGAAAACCGTTAGCTAGACGCAATCGGACAATCTAGCGAAATTGAACAATCGATATTGTAACTTGTATATTATATGTATATTATATATATATATATATATATATATATATATATATATATATATGCATAAGAGCAGCAGAGCAGTGTTCTCGTTAATTATTTCGATTTCTCCCCATCTTGTACCGTCCTCCGACCGTTGGCATCGAGTTGTCCTCTTTAAGTGCGAGCGGCGGCGTTGGCAGGCAGATAACGTCCACCTGCGCGCCAGAGCATGCCTACGTCGCCTGGTAATAACCCTGGCAGCCTAACGCCTCGCCGGATGCCTCGATACCCTGCCCGCCCTTCCCCCACCTCACCCCGTCAGAGGCCGCTGCCTGCAGGCCTGACACTCGCCACCAGGTGGCGCGCTCCGCATCCGCTGCAAAGTCCCCGTTATGACGCTCGCTACTTCCGTTAGGATTCGTTTCGGAGGCTTTCGTCACTATTTTGGAAGTTTGAGAATATTTCACATAGCAAGTTAAATTAGCGTGCTTATTTAAGATGAAGATTTAGAGAGAAGATTCATGATGTGAACTAAATTTGAGTGGAAAGAGATTTGTTGTAGAACATTGTTCAGGAAGGTTACAAGCGAATGGATCGATTAAGACTTTATTACTTAAAATCAGACGTTTGAAATACTATTTATATTCCCATTTATTAAATATATTAAATTTATTATGTTTAACCGAATATACATACTAAATCTTTTCATTGGGTTATTTTTCTGAAATCAGTTTAATTACTAAAGAATACATATATCTGGTTTGAAACGAAGCCTTTGACATTGACGCAGAAACTTTAGGAGATTCCCTTAGGTAATAAGACGAAAGTATGATCAAAACACATATTTCCTATGAGTTTACTATAAACTAAAAACCTGCAATTATAATTGCACATTAATACATTTATGCCCGAGTTTAATTCTCGGCACGTTGGAAACTCCAATTGTCGCGCCGGGCATGCAGAGCCATTGTGGTACACAACTGGCAGGACGAATTTTCGACTTTCATAGCCAAAATGAATTGTTATGTTGCTAAATTATTCTACGAGAACGCTCCATAGTACCAACTGTGCATTAAATAATCTCTATTTCATAGGAATATAAAAATTGTTATCTCTTAGCTACAAGATCTTCGTGAACTTCGCTTCAAATCAACTACAGTTTCATTTACAGCGGACTCTAGAAGCTAAGCACCTTTTTAAAACAGTCGCAATTCGTCAATACCAACCACCTAGTTTCTTACTTCCATATTTGGATGGATCCTGTTGAATTAGCTAAATATTTCACAATTGCTTCATGTTATACCCATTATATATATATATATATATATATATATATATATATATATATATACACTCATGATATTCAGAACTCACATGTACGAACAACAATAAGAATATACGAACCTGAAATGTTATAAGAAAATGTATTGTCATATAACGTTCCTGATATTCTGAACCCTACTGTGGGCAGGGTTCTCCGGAACCATAACTGTTTATATTTCCTCAGTATAATATTTTGTAAAAAATATTTATCTGCATATATAAACAAAACCAATCACCAAAAAGTTATACCAACAAAAATATTTTGAAATTTGAAGTTCATCTGACAAAACGGAAAGCAAACACGAATCAGAACAGCAATCAAGTAAAAGTAAATGTTTGCATTCGAACTTCGATGAAAGAGGAACAAATGCAGACTAAAAAAGGCAGAAAGGTTAGTGGGAGACCGGATACCTCTTCAGCGTCGATTGGGATGCTGATTAATTCACAGTACTAATTCGGAACGCCCTCCCCGAACTAGTACGTGAATTGGATGGCCGAATCGACACTCTGAGTCATTCCGGAGATTCGTTCGCTGCAGGAGTGAAATGGAATTCTGAAGAGTCACGCACATCAATTTTAGGCGTGCTTCCTATTTAGTGAAATTCTATTGATTATTGTAAATATACTTGCTATGTTCGTAGTGAAAATAAGGGCGTAAAATAATGGTAAAAGAACGCATCTCCCATGTAATGATTACATATTGGAGGATGTGTTTCGGTCTTATGAAATATTGAGTCTTCAAAAAGTTAGAACCCATTTCTGATAATCAATACAAAGGAAATAAATATTATTACGAAAATCTGTAGCAATAAAAAAAGCTAGCATTAAAAAGGAATGTACAAATGTTCTCTGGTTGAATACATTTAATAAATGTTGATTGATAACTTCTTTCATAATTTGTTCCCACTAGTCAGGTATGGAAATCTATAAATGAATTACAGTTCTTCACTTTATTATTATTATTATTATTATTATTATTATTATTATTTTATAATTTCTGAGAATGCTAAATTTTTAGCAATGTATTTCGTTCTGGCCAACATTCACAAAATGCTTGTTCTGTTTCAAATAAGTAAAATATACGCATGTATTCCTGTGTGATATTATAATCAAATATGGAACATTTTGAATACGTACAGGAAAAAAACGAGATTGTTAATAGTAAAAAACAGTAATTGAGAATTATTTCCTATAAAAGTTCACTTGCTGAGTTTATCTTAGAGCCAGCATTACCGTTGAATCTGCAACAACACTGGCCGAGTCGGCCGAGATTGGCGGACTTTTTATATTCCAACTAGACAGCTAGGTCCAATTCAGCCACTGCCTGACACAGTATTCTACCGACCGTATGATTTGATCACTAGTTTTCCGAGTATTTTTATTAATACCAGACGAATACAGGAGTCTCCAATAAATGGCCATCGACCGCGCGCGATCTTTCCTTCCTGATTCTATCTGCCCTCCATACACACACATACATGCTCCACACTGCCACACATGTCAGGAGACTAGTCGGGAGCTTCAAGATTATCCCTGCTGGAGTTGTGCCCCTAGAGCAGTGGTGTAAAAGTCTCCTACTGGTTACAGAGCCACGCCTCACGGCACCGTGCCATGCTATAACAATAACGTGTCACACACGTCAGAATTTTATTATATTATGTTATATCTATATTTCATCGAGAGAATATCAGTACTTATTTCGTGCTTTGTATAACATTTTATTTCTAAGCCACTCGCCATGTCTTATCAAACCGAACTGGAACTGAACGAACTCCGCGATGGCGACCGCAGGGACAGGAAGGCAGGGTCAGGCGTCTGACCTCTTCCACGCGCAGCTGCGCTCTCTCGGTTTGGAAAGTCGTCAGCGCCCACGTTAGCAGTCGCTCCCGAGCTACAGCCAATGAAGTACTCAATTCAAATGAATATTGTAGGTTCAGAATGTGCTAATTTGATTGGTCAAAGCACCTCCCATCTTTCTTTGTGCTTCAATGCATCGCATACTGCAAAGGTTCATCAAAATTATATTTAAGGTCCTCAAGGAGGACAGATGCTAACTGCCTATCACGTAGAGTTATTTACGTTTTTGTGCAATTCAAAGTTCTAATCTTAAGGAGATCAACATTAACAGAGATGTGCATGTAGTGTAAATGTGTATTTTAAATGTGCAGTAATCACTAAAAGCAAAAAGTAATTAATTTCATAATTTCTATAACAGCTTACAAACTGTTGCGATTTACCGAGAACTGAGAACTGAGAAATAAGTGCCACGTGCTCATCTAAGTGTCCATAAACAAAATTGTGTCGCGCGCGTGGGCCGAAATCTGATAATTCGTCCTAAAATGCGCGTAATGATGCTTGTTACAAGAATACTTCGCCTCCTTTGTGTGAACATTCTTTATAATTTTGTGCATAGACTTCACAGGTGATTGCGCGATTGTTATGTCAGAAGCATGTGCTTCACATAAGTTTATATAATTTTATAACTTTACATATCTTTACAGTAGTAAGTGAATTAGATTGAATTGTACACCTTGTAATATCATGTGTATTATTTGAATCAAGAACCGTCCGTCTGCCCGTCCGTCTGCCCGTCCGTCTGCCCGTCCGTCTGCCCGTCCGTCTGCCCGTCCGTCTGCCCGTCCGTCTGCCCGTCCGTCTGCCCGTCCGTCTGCCCGTCCGTCTGCCCGTCCGTCTGCCCGTCCGTCTGCCCGTCCGTCTGCCCGTCCGTCTGCCCGTCCGTCTGCCCGTCCGTCTGCCCGTCCGTCCTTTCGCCTGTCTGCCCGTCAATTCACCCGTCTGCCTGTCCTTTGCTTTCTGTACCAGACCCTTCGACTGCCCCTCGACCCATCTCTCTCTAGCACTGGGGGGGGGGGTGTCCCACAAGGCGCGCAGCTCAATCGCTGCCATGCATCGGCTCGAATTACGCAAGGAGCCCGGGTTCAATTCCATGTGGCGCGCGGCCGCGCGGGATCCTGTGGCTCATTTCCATAAGCATATTACTGCAGAGCGGGAATTGGGTAATTTCGATTGTGGGAGTCGGCTGTGTTTTGATTTAAGCCAGATCATGTTATCAAGAGATTGGACCATACCAATGCAGTCTGTTCATTCTTGTTTATGGGACGACCTAGGAATTCGGGCATTATTTACATTCCGTGAATAGTCGTATACGTGTAAAATTCTCTTACAATGAATGCAAAGAATAGTGAGGTATTCTTCACTTGGAATTAAATTTAGAATAGATGGTTAAAAAAGAAATAATGTGGTAGTTTTGAAAATTATTAGCCATGTGAAAATCCACCAGATTGAAAAAATAAAACATGAAACTACCGTTTCTATTTCAGACAAGTATAATATGTTTGGCATGAACATTTAAGCAATTAAGTGATAATTATTCGTTTAGAATGTTTTCATTGCATAAATGAAAACGAGTTTTATTTGGAAAAACGTAAACTAAACACAAATGTACTCTAAATATTGGAACAGAATTGCTTTGGGGTTTATTCGATGCGCAGGAAATTTTTCTCTATGTCCCTAGGAAATAGTGTTCATTATCCAATCGTTCGTTTTTATGCCTCATGATACAGAAATAACATGTCATTCTATGAACTGAGTGCTTTTTTCTCTTTTCAAACGTTTTTGCCCTTTCTGCGGTCCCTGTTGTTTGATAGAGAACAATCGAACATTTCATGGTGGAAAGAGATGGGTCGGTTTCTCTGGGTGCAACGATTTTTGCTCGTTGTGCGCAATACCATTTGGCCTCATGAAGCACGTGACCACAACACGGGCACTTCGTTTGAAAAGCCAGACGAGGCGTTGGCCTTCATATTGTATGAAGAGGGAGAAGCATTGAGAAACATTTTGTAAGTGGCTTAAAGTGACAATTTTCAACGATGGCCAACGAAAAACAATACGACAAATATATAATTGAAATAAAAGATGCGATATTTAAAAATAAAGCATCTTATATCTTTCAATTCTTGTAACAAAGGAGATAATTTTGGTACCTGGCTGTATTTAAAATTCCCGCTAATATTGTGACGTATACTAGTGCTTGAATTTCATTGGCTGAAATCGGACACGACGCGCAAGAGACCACCCATCTCTTTCCACCACGCTACATTCAACTGCGTCATCGCGTCGGGAGCAAAACAAAGCAAAGCGCCCCTCCGCCCGCTCTCCGGGCGGGCGGTGGCGCGCGCGAAAGGACGTTTCGCGCATCTGCCAGCGCCCGTGACGTACAGATGCCGAGGCGTTGCGTATACGCGCGCACTCGTTGCGTTTCCGCGCCGTCGGAAGGATTACGCGTGTGGTAATTCAGAATCTGGGAGGAGCGCTGCCAACGCGCGAGCAAAGGCCCGTCAGCGCGGGAAGCCCGCGCTTACCCCGACCCTCGGCGCGCAATTTGCCAGAGAGCGCCAACGCCGCGCGCCACACGCCGGAGGTGGCCTCGGAGGAAGGGGCGATGGCGGTAGTGGTAGTGGTAGTGGTAGTGGTAATGGTAGTGGTAATGGTAGTGGTAATGGTAGTGGTAATGATAGTGGTAATGGTAATGGTAGTGGTAATGGCAGTGGTAATGGTAGTGGTAATGGTAGTGGTAATGGTAGTGGTAATGGTAGTGGTAATGGTAGTGGTAATGGTAGTGGTAATGGTAGTGGTAATGGTAGTGGTAATGGTAGTGGTAATGGTAGTGGTAATGATAGTGGTAATGATAGTGGTAATGATAGTGGTAATGATAGTGGTAATGATAGTGGTAATGATAGTGGTAATGATAGTGGTAATGATAGTGGTAATGATAGTGGTAATGATAGTGGTAATGGTAGTGGTAATGGTAGTGGTAATGGTAGTGGTAATGGTAGTGGTAATGGTAGTGGTAATGGTAGTGGTAATGGTAGTGGTAATGGTAGTGGTAATGGTAGTGGTAATGGTAGTGGTAATGATAGTGGTAATGGTAGTGGTAATGATAGTGGTAATGGTAGTGGTAATGGTAGTGGTAGTGGTAGTGGTGGTGGTAGTGGTGGTGGGCGGGGTTAGCGGCCGAAGCATCGGCGGGTGGATTGATTGATTACTAGTGATTCCGGATGCGTCTGCGACTAAGGTCATTAGCCCCGTGTAGTGCAGGTTTTTTCTCAGGAGGTGACGGTAACCTTTCTCCGCTGGATGGCGAGATCTGGCACCGGCCCACCGTCGGCTTGCGGGGCTTTTCTCAACCGGGTCTCTCTCACCAGCGGGACACCGCCCCAGCCGGGACAAGCTCTAAGCTCCCGACCGGTCTCCCGGAATTTATGGTAGTGTAGAGCATGTACGTGCAAGTGTGTGTAAAGGGTAGGAGAGAACAAGGAATGGGAAGGAAAGATCGCACGCTATCCGTTGCCTGTATGTTTGGGTTCTACTCCGAGATTCGCCTGGTGCTGATTGAAGAAACCACGAAAACTCCCAGCAGCCGACCGCTGGAAATTTTCTCCAGTCAGCGATAGAACATGACCTAGCTCTCTAACTAGTGTGGAAAATCCTGCCACTGTCTGAACTCAAACCCGAGGACCTCTCGGTCAGAGGCATTGCAGGGGCATTATTTGATGCAGTGACGTCACTCGTGAAGACGTCAATCATGAACGTTCGAGATGATCAGGAACGGTTAAGAATAGGAACCCTGAGCCACCTCTCCCGGTCGGCGGGTGGAGAAAGGAAGAGGTGCAATTGCGACGGAAACAGCCGACAGCAGAGTGGCTGCAGATATGTTGGAACTGGCTACGTTGCCGATCAGGGGAATTGTCAGCGTTCCGCATGGAGATGGAACACTTGACAAGGGGTGGGTATTGGGATGACGGGGAGGTTACAGTGTAGATGACGGCAGTTTTGTGACAGAATACACGGCAAAGATGTTGGAAGTTGTGATGGTTGTGGCATCGGAGATGGCTTCGGAGGGTGTGACGGCGGGTGTGACGGCGGGTGTGACGGCGGGTGTGACGGTGAGTGTGACGGCGAGTGTGACGGCGAGTGTGACGGCGAGTGTGACGGCGAGTGTGACGGCGAGTGTGACGGCGAGTGTGACGGCGAGTGTGACGGCAGGTGTGACGGCAGGTGTGACGGCGAATGTGACGGCGAATGTAACGGCAGGTGTGACGGCAGGTGTGACGGCAGGTGTGACGGCAGGTGTGACGGCAGGTGTGACGGCAGGTGTGACGGCAGGTGTGACGGCAGGTGTGACGGCAGGTGTGACGGCAGGTGTGACGGCAGGTGTGACGGCAGGTGTGACGGCAGGTGTGACGGCAGGTGTGATGGCAGGTGTGACGACAGGTGTGACGACGGATGTGACGGCGGATGTGACGCCGGATATGACGCCGAATGTGACGCCGGATATGACGCCGGATATGACGCCGGATGTGACGGAGGGTGTGACGGAGGGTGTGAAAAGGCTGAAACGGTGGGAGCGGAGGGTGGTGGGAGGAGCGGAGTTGGAATAAGAGGAGACAGAAGGGGAAACAGAGGCTATCTCTACTCTCATGATTTTACGTCACATTACATTACATCTTCTGTGCCATCATCATGACCATCGCCATTTTATTACAGGCGCAGCTATTGTTTCCATTTCTCCTAATGAACTGGCCATCACGCAGGGTAGTCTTGCCTAGATACCAATTACCGTCGTTTTATCTTCCGTTCATATCAATGCAAGTGATAAATAAACAAGAGGGAAGGAAGGACTCAAAGGAGAAGTCGTGATCTGCAAGAAGAGAGCAGCAAAGATATTTGTAAAGTAGATGTGAGAATTGAATGAAATAGATGGGGCAGTGGAGAGCATCACGCAACAGATATTATTTCCCCTGCAAACATGGTACAAAGCGAGACAGCACGTTGTGGCGAGTAAACGATGGCAGGTAAGAAGAAGCCGTAGAAATTGTAGTGAACAGATGTAGAAGTTTGGTTGAATTTTCAAATTGGCGACGGAGTGCGTGGGAAGAGCGGAAAACAAACCTCATATAAAATTGTGTAGTAATTCATTAAAATGTAAGATGAAAGCTGAAAAAAAAAACTCACTGATGAGTTGAGGGGCAAAATATATTATTCAACCTGTGAAAATATGTGAGTGTTGATGACGAACAGAAAACGCGAGTACAAAAAGCAAAAATAGCCCACTCAACATGTGCAGGACCGGGAATAATCTGTTTGGTGGATGCGTGAGTGGGGTTCATGAGAAGGAACTTTTGGAATGAGAAACAACAATGTAACTGTTAGCCTTCGAGAATATTTTTATTTTCAATATAATTCATTGCAAGTATTAATGTTGGTATTAATTTAGTATGTTTAGGCTTAAGGTATTACGAACTTTATAAGCAAAATTCTCTTCAAAATAATGTTCTCGATTTCTATAATGTGACACAATAAAATATCTTTCCTAGCAATTACGTACGTTTAACTGGGTATGAAAAATATTTTTTTGACCGTATCAGGCTATCTGCTAACATATGTTCTTGCATGATATCTAGCGTACAGTGCGAAAAAATTTGACAAATGTTACAGCACAGCAGCAGATAGTTTTCCCGATAATTACAACAGTTACCCCTACCAGACTCTCAGAATTCAGCGCGGAGTGAAGCGTAAAATTTAATTCAAATAATAAAGAAAATACAATGAAAGTAGTCAATATTTAAAAAATAACTATTCAGAAAGTTTAATTTAAAGGAAAATTCATTGAGTTTAATGAAAATTAGATTTGAGCCATTTTTAATCGTTCTTTGCCCACCCCAGGAAAAATAACCAGAATATTGGAGCCGAATTTGAGAAAAAAATATAAATTACCTTTATTTCAAGTAAACATTACAGGAAGACTTCTTTTTTTAAAGAAATTGTTCATGACCGTCTTTACTCATTTTTAAAAAAAAACAGAATACATTAAGAAAAGAATTTGGCATACGAAATTGTCCGGGTTGCTTCATCTGTCATATTCCCTACATGCTCATTAGCACTTAAAGATCAATGAAATTATTTCGGAATATAGACATAAGATTTTAAATAACACGCCGTTTAGTTTTCTGTTAATTGTTCTGTTAATTGTTAATTTGTGTTAATTAACTATTGCATGTTAATTGTGATGGAGTCAACATATTACATTTTAACAGAAACAAAACCTTGTTTCCTTTCATTACAAGCAATAAAGCAGTAGATTTACAATTTTAGAATTTACAAAATTTCATTTTAGGTGTGTGTCGGGAAAAATTCATAATTGGCTAGAGAATTGACAAATTGTAGATAGTTAATTTCCTTAGCAATTTGGAGATAACCCAGAAAAATGTAGAGAAAATTTGGTTTGTATGTTTTCGAAAATCATTTTTGGTTCCGGTATGTTAAAAAAATCGGACTTTTGAAAAGCGATTATTACAGAGACTTCGAAGCTTTTGTGTTAGCAGATGAGTTTAAACTATGAAATATTTCTTTTAAAATACAATTGTTTTTAATTGTATTTTGCTCTATCTATAGAAGTTGAAAGAAAAAAATTGGAGCCATTTTTGAGGAAATGTTTTTTATAGAATTTTCCATATTGCAGAAATAATTTCTCAAAAATATTAATTTTTCCAAAACATTTAATGACATCATTTAAAGAACCAAATGTGAACAATAAATTTCATATGAAGAAAAAATCTCTAAGTTCAGTAATGTAGTTATACTAGGGGTTCGAAAAATTACAACTTTTACAACGTTGGATGCTCAGAGTTAAAAGTAAAAATAAATCCTACCTGTGTTTATAACTATTCCATTCTATTCTAGCAAGAAATTTAATGAAAAAAATGAAGCCAGGTTTGAGACAATTTTGAAAATGTCGTTGGAATTTCATAAAAAAACAAAATTAAAATAACTGTTTGCAAAGCAACATCAGTCAAATCGGTAGGTATTAATTTTAATAAAAATCCGTTGCATGGTTTAGCCGCCAGCATTAGTCACATACAGACAGACGGACGAACGTTTTGACGTAAATCAATTTTTCAGTGAAAATGACTCAAAAAACGTCGATCGCGTCCATACAAGTACTAGAGAAAGTTATTCACTACATAAAGAATCAATTTATAATTCACTTTTTGGTATCAGACACTCATAAGAGGAGTTTTCTGTCGAAAAACGCCGTTTTTTCTGCAGCAATTCAATATATGCTATTCACGTATAGTTTTGAACAGAAAGTTTTTAATAATTGTATTATCTGTAAATAAATGAATATTTGACTGTGCTTATTCCACACAATGTTATTGCAGTGTGCGTGAAGTGTGTTGAAATATTTCATTTATTGCAGTGATAAACGAGAGTAATTTATTCGTTATTCGTATTTTATTCGTTCTTTTTTTTATTTTAAGCATTTTGTGTGAGTTTGTTCAGCACGATTTTTGTTGATGGATGCTGCTATTATTTACGTATTCTTTCGTGTAATTAATTATGATTTTTACAGAGTTCCATTTACACAGCCGTAAGGTTCAGAGTTGGGTTTGAATTCGAGATTCAAATGCAAATTTACATTTTCTAAATATCTTTAGCAGAACAAAGGACGTACTCCGTTAATAAGGTTCTCGAAGTTTCCTTTGGGTCATATTTTGCAGAGAGTCTGGGATAATGTAGTGTCTGATTCGGGGATTCCGGAAGACCACATAATAAATTGCGGCATCTCTCTCCAAGCTACCTCTCCTAATACCCGTAATGAACAGAGATTTTAGTTTGGGAACGTGAAAGTTAAGGTAGTTAAACTAGACGTTGTACGCGGCTGTTTTATTGTGGGTTGAAAACAACTTTGTAAATTCTTTTTTTATTACACGAGGATAAAACAGACTACTGGATTTAGTAGATACCAGTCGTGATAAACGATAACATACATCACAAGCCAATTAAATGTCACTTTATAAGACGGTTTTCCCATCTTTTATAACTCGTATTTTTACCACATATTTGGTACTTTTCCCGAAATATAATACAAAATCCTCAAAATTCTCTTATTGGTTGATTATATTCATCATCGATTTTTTTTAAATAATTTGAACTCTTTACTTTATTGCATTACATTCGAAGCCGATACTAATGTTTTAATTTGTGTTTTGACGATGTGACTGTAATAATGGCTAAGCAAACAATCCTGTTATAATTTCTCATAAAATGAAGAATCTTATAGCGCGATGCATCCATTAGTATGTGACAGGGTACAGAGGCACATGCTTCCATGGCCCTATGAAACGTGCTCTCTATGACCGTCAACACCATGACGAGGATGTATTATCCTCACATCTCGCCCTGGCATACTCCACACATATTACACAAATTTCCTACCTCTAGCCGAACCGTATTCTCCCATACAGGTACTCCTAAGTACATACATTCCGGCAAATTCTAGCGCACGGACCTACGTGATTAACAGCAGGTCCATAGTAAGAGGTCATCATTACGTCTATTCGAACTTCCTACACAGCAACCGCACTGTTGACACGGCTACTCCCGCGGGGCTCTCCAGCCACCTCCAATCGTCCTAATTAACCCTATCTCATCCCCATCCTCGTCCTTCTCATCGTCGCAAACCAGCTGCCCTTGCCTTGTCCGACATCTAATCCCGCTTTGCCCTCGCCACCGCAGCGGCACGATATCCTGTGTGCGACACCAACACTGTGCGAATTTGCAGAAATAAAAGATCACATCCGTTGCCCCCGTCTACGAGTTAAGAAGAAGAAGAGGAAGAAAGGGGCTATACCGGACGGTGGGAGTTTGGGCGGTTTTATGGTGGAGGAGGGCCGAGTGAGAGATCAGTTGCATTCGTTATATCTTTTACCTCAATAGCTCAGCCTCCATCGTTGTTTCATTTGCCTTCTGCTTCTATTGCTTGTATCCAACATAGGGGAGAAAAATGATTCTCCAGAATATTATCTTACGTTATATTAATTAAACTTTTACAGGATATTTACAAAATGTACTCAATATTTTGTTACAAATGTTAGTGACATATCATTCATACCCGAACTTCCAATAACATGAAAGAATTTAAATAAAAGATAATATGGGTATACAATAGGGTGATGACATCATTGACTAACAAATTACATAGAAAATGCATGAAACCTGAAAAATTCCGAAAAGTGTAAATAGAGAAGGAAGAATCTTCCATGTTTAATTACATTGTACGAAAAAGTGCAAATTGGTTCCAGTTTATGTGTAAAATATATTTAAAGACATATTCAGTGCGGCGAAAGGATCATGTATCCTTACTACTCTACCAGGACTTGAAAATTACTTTCACGAAAAAGTGTGCTGTGCAAAAGCTTGAGTTAGGAATTAGTTTATACAAGCAAAAGCTGAGTGAACAATAACTCTTGAGCCTAAGAATTTATTTCCTCGCATCTCTTCAAGACACCTAATTAAGCCTGAAAGATGAAACTTTTTAAGCAAAATTTAAGAAAAAATTTAAAAATTCAGGGTACGTGTTGTAAAATTATTACAGAAACACACAGGAGTTTCTGAGTAGCTTCAATAATTAATTTTAAAACTGAAAACCTTTATTTTCATTTTCTATTACATTAAGGTAAGAAAATGCAAAAAGAGGAAGTATACTTCTGCAAATTACGTGGAGATGAATTATACTAAATTCATAACAAAGTATAAAGAAACCATGTACACCAGAAACCGCCAACCCGCCGATCGCGAGCTACTAGTAGGTCGCGGGAACATTTTTGGTGTGACGCAGTGTCACGTTAAGGTAGTTTAACCTCGAGATGCTCTACTGAGCTCCGACAGATGATGAAAACATTTGCGTACACGCTCTCACGCAACTCTCACTACCATGTCTCACACTTGATTCTCTGAGCTTAATATTTTGTCTTATGTTTTGCGTGTGAACATCGGACATTTGTTTCTGTCAATAATTTGATGACACTTCTTAAATTTGTCCTTGTTTCTTTTGGTAGATCGCAGTAATATTTAAAAATAATTAATTTGCTCAGAAACGTTCTACATTTGGAGGCCTCTGATCTACACAAACCGGATGATGCAATCGCAATGGAAAGAGCCTGTATGTTGAATGTTATCACTAGAGTTATTGTATCTTATATCATGGTCTATATACCCCAAGAATTGAGATTTCTTGGGGACTGGAGTGACAAAAGTAATAGCATAGAAATAACAAGACAATAGAAGCTGGTGGCAACAAAAGCATTTTTTCAAAATATTTCAACCGGTTTTTATTGTAAAATTCGTACGGGCAAAATCACATACTTCGTGAAACGGTTGCGACATATTTTCGAGCTTATGGCAAGCTTCGTGTTCATTTTAACATTTGTTAGGCTTTTAAAATTAAGAACAAATATCTTCAAAACTGGGTATATAGGCATATATTTTACATGATATATTTATGAACAGAAATAACTTTGTGAAATGTTATGTTAAAAAGAGGTATCCATGAATGTCAATTATTCGGTAAAGAAACCAACATAATCTCGAATTTTTAATGATTTAAATATCTCTTAATGTCAATAAAAAGTTATGTTTCTTACATTCTTTATCACGCCTCAACCATACGCTACTCATATTAGCGTTATAGTCAACTAAGAAAATTCGCTCCAATTCAACCACACTTTCGACAAATTCGACGGTGCCACAGGTATCTTACACTGTAAGTGTTGGTACACCCGTTTCTCCACCAACACGGAGTACCAAAAACTATTTGGTTCAAGACCCCGTATCTTGGACTGCCTGCCCCCACGCCTACACGTACTCGAGTCACCCGCACCAGAAGGCGGGCCGCGCCGCCGCGCCGCCGCCACGTCCCCACCCCCACCGCAGCCCTGGGCCCCGCATCCGCCCGCTGCCGCGCGTCGCCTCCCTAATTGACCTGGCTCGGCGCCGCCATGGCAGGCGGGGCAAAGCGGGAGCGAGGAAGGGCGGGGAAGGGCCCGGGGTGTAGATTAGGGCCGAGGGAGAGCCCTCCGGCAGAGCAGCTCCAGGGAGGGGGGGTTAGGGATCGAGGAGGGGGGCGGCGAGGGCGAGTGATCGCAACGCCGATACGTGCGCGCTCTGCAGGAAGCGAGGTTAACTACCCTGCCGTTGCGCCGCACAACTTGCTCTGTTATCGCGGGAGTCGACGGCGGCGGCGCCCGCGAAATGATCGCCCGATGAGTGGCTGGGCGGCGGAGGCGAAGACTCGCGCCTGGGGCTACGCGGGAAGGGCGCGGCGCCCCAGGGCCGGAACAGAATTTAGGGGAAAGTCGCAGATTTTCAAGAAAATGTCAAAGAGAAGAAAGTGGGCATGAGAGAAGAACAAGAGGATCATAAGACATATGAATGGAGATGGAAGTGAATAAATTAACAGATAATTAAATAAACTAGTGGGAATGCGCGGCAACTCGAAACATTTCCACCTCTTAATGTTGTTACTTATTATACTATTATATAGGGAGAAAAAGTAAAAATGAAAATATACCAGAGGAAGGAAAATTAGGACAAGAGATTATGTAGGTAAATAAAAGTCTTGAAATTCGAAGACAAAATGCTCGTTGTTGCTTTGGACCTCGTAAATAAAAAGCGAACGTAAATTTAAAAACAAAAAATTGAAAAGATCATACGAATTTGTAAAGTTACTACACAGAAGGAAGTGCGTATAGTAAATCAAGCATGGAATTGTCAACTGTAGAGGTATCTTAACAAAGAAAGAGCAAATAATGATAATATGAAAATAGACATTAGATGACACTGTAAATTCGATATATATTGAGATTATAAGTTTCAAGAATTACTAACAAAAGCCTGCCAAAAAATCGGAAAAATGTATTCAATGATTGAAATGAAACGAATGTGTTTGAGTGTTGTATTAAATTTGTCTTGTTTTTGCAATGGCAGAATAACAGACACGTGAACTCGAAGCAAAAGCTGAGAAGCAAAACCTTTCATTGTTAAATCTAGAAAAACATTGTTTTATTGTTTCCTTAAGCCATAGACTAAGGATGTACATCTTTACTCTATGCTTAAGCTAAACTCATACGTTATTTAGAATTTGTATTTACTAGATTTGTTTTGAAATCTTTTACTTCTTTTGCTTTATTAGTCTTGTCTCAACTTACATTAATCGCACCTCAGATGAACTTCAAACTTCAACACAGGCAAACTTCCAATATTGCCTATGCGCAACTTTCTGTAAATTATTTTCGAACTTCTAATTTAGCATTGTTCATGTAACTCCTGAATCTGTAATTTTTTCTAATTCTACCAATTAGCAATAATTGTAAAGATTACTTTTTTAAATGGCCGAACCTAACTTCGGCTAATTAATTAATTAATTATTGGTCTTGTCGGTTTTCGTTTGTGAGCGTCCGAATTTTTGCGTTTTTTTTCATTCAGCAACAATCACGCAGCTATGACAAACCCTACTTTTCTCGGTAAATTCAATAGTCAATTTCTTTTAAAACCAGATGAACTGTCTCCCCTTGCTCTTCACGTAAGGCTCTCAAGTTTTCTGGAAAGTTATCTTCATGAGAATGGAAGAACTGGAATTTCAAGCTCATTTTACTACTTTGACATTTGAATCCCGGGTGTATAAAGTACACGTTTCTTTTATAGTTGGGATTTTTCTTGTTACGTAAAATATTTTAATGATCTGTCCAACGATTCCACTGTTTCTTTTCCACTTTAATTCATCTCAGCGAATATTTCATCTTGTTAGAATTTACGAATATTGTTTTACAAAAACAAATTGGCTTCATTAAGTTATGGCAATTTGGAGAACATATTCAAAACGTTCTCCAAAACGTCGAAGAGGCCAGTTTTCTCTTTGCTACAAAACAGAGCCCTAAACTGTCCAAAAAGCATAGAGAGCAGGGATACTTTGTGTTCTGTGATTGCTGACCTGAAAAAATAGTTATTTTAAAATATATACTGTCTATTTCATATTTTTTCTCAAGATCGCAAACATCATTGCAGTACATAAGACGGACTTTTTTTGAGAAATATAGAACGATTTTCTTTCTTGCAGTCTGCACCAGAAGACGTACATGAAAATTAGACTGAAGTAACGAAGTCAAGTACACAACTAATTTAAGAGAGATCAAGAGGAGAGAAACGAGAAAATGTCGAGAATTTAATACACAAACTGCGAAACCAGTGATGATAATGGTATTGATGGACGCTTGGAAGGAAGAGAAATAGAAAAAAAACCTCAACACATCAAAGCAAAACACGGCGAGAAACAACTCATTATCGTTTTGAAACGATAATCATGGCGGCACTCTCGGTAGCAGAAGTACCAACATTATTCTACGAAGAGACGTCCATCAGAAATAAAAAGAGGCAACGCCAACAAAAGAAAAACCCAGATAAATGATACAGGAGAAGGTAGAACAACAGGACAAAGCCACTGACAGGAAGAGCCACCGTGGAAACGAAGGCGCAAGCGCAGTCAAATACTAAACCAGAGCGAGGCGACCCACGCCGAGGAGCGGAGCGGCGAGACCGCGCCCGAGGCTGTTGTGGTTTCGCTGATCGCAAGCCTCATGGGTTTTCTCTCTTCCTCTCCTGGAAATCCCCACCCCCACCCAACTCACACACCCTCCCCTCCCCCCCCCCCCCGGCGGCTGCACGGGAGCCCTAGAGGCCTACTCGCAAATGGAGATCGCGCCGTAATTCTCGCGCGCAGAAAGTCTGGGATTCCCCTCAAGCGCCGGGCTATCGGACTCGCAAATTACTGACGCCGCCGCCGTGGCTAATTGGTGTTTGCGAAGCCTGTATACATTTGTTAATGAATCCGCTAATTTGCGGTCTAGATTTTCATTTAGATTCTAAAAGATCGACAAAACACAAGGTATATTGTAGTGCGAATTTTGTAGTGCATTCGAAAAGAAGAGTTTTAACTACTAATTGATTTTGTCCCGTAATTTCTATCGTCTTGAAGATGAGCCATGAAACAAAATATTTCTAAAGCTTCAATATTGAAATTAGTATCGAATGATGTGACCCAAATACGTTTAAAATCGCCAACAACGTGATGTACGTAATTACGGAATCAAATTTAGTAAGTTCTGAGCAAGTAGTTGTCATCCATTATGTTTAATAATAAATTACTAAGTGCCTCAAATCTTCAAACAATGTAATATTGAAGTGTTGTTATTATTGTTAATATATTATTACCATTACAAATTCAATTATTACTCGATATACACTACATTCGAGAATTTAAAGTATAAAAAATAAGGAAGACGAAATCTTTATTTGCACAAAAAATTCAGACGATAAGAATAGTATTTTTTCAATTCTTTCATGATAATTTTTCTTTGTTTTAATTCATCCTGATCAAAATTAGATGGATGGTAGTGCTTAGCAAATGATTAATTTATCTATATTCCAAGTACAGATGAACTTTAATTATTGAAAATCTCAAGACAAGTAGTATTTTTTAAACGTACAAATGAAAATAAAAAATATTGAAAACAATTAAATAGAAGTCACGTATAAAAATAATATATAATTTACCCGAAGAATAATATAGAAAACAAATTTGTGTACTACGCTTTGAAAATTACTCAACTGGGTAATATTCTTGCGAAAGTAACATGATTGTCTTAAAATCCAATTAATAAATGATTCAATCATTCACTCCCTGTAAAATATAACATAATTTATCTAAATTTATGTGGCGTCGCCGTTTGCGCCTTTGAGCATTTACACATATTAAAATTAATTTTAAAAACCATTTTGTGATACTTCTCAACTGTAAGCACTTTTGCTCCAACTCTATGATTCTGAAAAATAGGTATCTGTGTAAATATTTCATTATAGCGGATTACAAAGACTTGTTATTTATTTACATTTCACTTGAAAAATGGTATAAAAAATTCAAACTTAAATGGTATGACGGAAATGCTACATTTCATATTCATCTCATTCTCTTTGTTACAAGCGAAAAAAAATATAAAATTATGAATTCAAAAAACTTTTATGCGAAGGCTGCATATACAAATGAGACTATGGAGTTAAATAAAGTAATAGCGTTACCCCGGACAGACAGGGGCTCACATATGAAGTTTCTCTACGCAAAGCAGCTTTATAAAGCTCATACATCAAACAGTTAGGGGCTGTGCTTATCGTGCGTGTAAAATTTATCACAGACGCACAACGCCAGAGGAAGTTTTGTGTGACAGAAGCGTTGCGTTCTCCCAAAACAGGTCAGTCCAAAGCTACAGACGAGCTCCTTTTGTGACTAACGGGTACGAGCAGCAAAACTAAAGCGCAAAAGACCTTAACAATGGGTAAGACAACAATATCATTCGTCCCATTGGGGAAGTCCAAGGAGCTATGAATTCCTAACTTACATAGGGCAGCCTAATAGGCCGCACTAAATACCCAACATGGTGGCGTTGACGGCTGTCAGTACCGCCAAATTCCGAACAGAATTGAGAGTCATAATCACTGAGTGAAGAAGAGAAAGAAGGTTGTGCCTTTACGACTAGCTCCTCGAAAGCAGACAAACTCGTTTTTTTGGAACAAATTTCATATGAGAGTGTCCGGAAATCGAATCCGGAACTTCTTGGATAAAGGCGTTGAATTGTGCCCACCAAGCACTTTCAGTGGCGGTATTTCTGTGCGAGCGTTAGGCTGTGTGTTCCTGTTAACTATTAATTAACCATTTGGAGCATACAGAAGAAAAATAGGAAGGCAAGATTTGGAGAAAAGGAAGTTTATCACAATATATCACTTCATACAAAATCACCTTGACACACCTAACCACAAAACCGACATGGCCGAATACCGTTAGTGAACGATTCTGCCGCTATAGGCGCTGGAGTCAAACTGTACACCTTCTACACGAAAAATTATGAGTATGTTCATAATTTTTCATGGAGAAAGTCTGGACTGCCTGAAGAATCTGCGCAAACACTGTGCAGTGTATATCGGCCTTTACATTTAGTACGGTATGTCTATGGTTATTACATGCAACCAATCCATTTAGATGACGTTAATGTCTTGCAACTAGAGATCTTAGTTTTCTCCTTCAATAACATAACCTTAATTTACAATAAATACATTGTCCTGCACTTTTGAACAAAAACGATATATTTATAGTCCGATTAAAAGAAGCTGGTGACTGACAGTTGCGACCGGAAGGGAACGACGTTGGCAGTTTGGGTACCACCCGAGCACATGTTCCCGGGCCACGAAGATAAACGATTGTTCTAAAAGAAACCAAATCATGCACTCATATTGTATGAAGCTACTGCTTCAGAAACACAACTGCGAATCACCAACGTATTTTAATCGGACCAAAGTTATTGCAAACAATGTAATATCAACATGTTCTCCAAATATACCACATTAATTAAGGATTTTTAATTAAGAGTTAACTAAGAATTGTACAGTTAGATATTATTACGTATGTTGTAAGAATATTATAAACAACATACTTTAAATTCAATAAATCAATTAAGGCGGTTTTAGCATCTTGCGTCTCAGCCAGACTTGATTAAATTTCACTTTTAGTAACATAAACTGTCATTAAATTCAAGGTACTACATATTCAAATGAACATGAATAATGCATTTAACTGATGACAAAGTGATTCAAGGTGACTAATTTTTTTAAATGAAAAGGAGGACAAAGAATTAAAAAATCACAATAAACGAAACATTTTGTTAATTCAAACAAAAAAAAACTAATTATGCTTACATTTTGCATATTACATATATACTCTTTGCATTTAGCATAGAAATATGGGAATCAACAAGTGTATGGAACATGGACAGGGTTATGATAATACAGAAACGAGCTCTGAGATGCATTTTCCAGCTGCATCCTAACCAATCTTGCAAACATTTTTACAAAGAATACAAAATAATGACTGTTGTTGCAATTTATGCATTTAGGATAATTCTGCTCATGAAAAACAATAACTGTCACTTTACTCAAAATAAATGTTTATATCAATATAACGCTAGAGGAAAGGAAAAATATCACAGGATGTACTCTGCAAAATCCTCCTCAAAGAGGGATCCTTATAGGAATGCTGCGTTACTCTTCAATAAACTACTTAACCATATTAAGGAGTTAAGCAAAACTAAATTCAAAAATGCACTAAAAAATTACTTAATTGAAACTTGCCCTTATAAACTAAAGGAATTATCATAGAAAAAGAGAGCAATGCTAAATAATTATATATTTCTTACTATATGATAAATTATTTATTTCTTACAAGCAACAAGTTGTAGTAACTTAAGTTTATAGTTTATGATTTAATTAATTATTATTACGGTTAGTGCTAATTGTTTTCATCTAAGAACAATGACACTGTTTGAAACTTGTAATCCAAGTATTATAAACAATAAAATGAATGAATGAATGAATTTCTTTTAATTATTTAATTAAATTAGTATTTTTCCATTAAATGAATATTTTTTGTCATCTTCTAACCATATATTGAAAATTTACGAGCAAGAAATATACTTCGTATTGGATTTTACGGTAAGGGCTGCAGCTATACTTCGGTTTTTATGACGTGGCGCGTCAACGCCCCTGTGACATATTCCATCGTGAAGAGGGGCTAGAGGATCAGCATTCAATTGTGATTTCTCACTTGATTAACTAGATAAACAGATTAACACTAGATTAATACATTAATTTCAAAATATCGAATAGGAGGAAGGTACAAGGACTCTTTTCGAGGAAGGCCAGAACCAAAAAAGGAATGTCCTCTCTAAAAGAGGACGACGGGACACCTTAATCACATAAAATATACTGAATATATCAAATAAATTACCAAGTAATTGTAAATATCTCCACACTCATCTTCAGAATACAACTTATATACAAAGTTACAACTAACGTTAAAATTTCATGGTTACATACTACGTGAAAGCAAATGAAATACTAAGAGGGTATTCAAATGATTAACGTTTCCTATGTTAAAGTTGTACAATACACAAATGTTGCTGAATTGGTTGATAAAACAAGCATTACCGTAACTGAAATATCAAGAGTATATTTAGTAAGGAGTTTCACACTTCCAACGTTTTTGAAGAGAATTTACGAGCATTCATATGCCACACGATAAAATAAAATCCTCATCCTGTTCAAATTACTTTCAACGTAAATACATTGCAAATAAGCATAATAGAAAATGCTGCCAAAAAGCTAACAACTGCAACAGATGTGCCCCTACGACCTGAATTGTTTGGTGAATATTTCGACTTAATATACTGAACTGGTTAAAATTTTTTCCAGAGGGACGTTTTTTATAACCTTTGAGTGAACCTCTCTAACTATGCTTTTTATCCATTATTATTGTGACAATTTTCCCTACATTCCTGTTCAAGCCAGCACGCTAAATTATTACGCAACAATCAGTCTGTAATGCAAACAGATGCATCTACAAAGAATATAACTAGAAAGGCTATGAATCTCTGCTCCAAGAAACATTCTAAGAATCCAAAGAATGTAAGATAACACTTTTACACTGTCTATTGAAAACATTGTATTACACTAATATTATTTCATTAAAACGTAATTAGTTAAAGTAATGTTGAAATTTTAACATTTTTTGAGGTTGTCAATATATGCCTTTTCCCAGTTATTACTCAGTGAATATCTTGTTTCTGTTGGGGATAAATGTTTAAATGCCTGTGAAGGTTTTTCATCGGTAGTCTGATGTAGTATTGATTTTATATTTCAAGTATATGAATATCTGGGCGAGAAGTGTGTGTGCCAGGAAGTAAATTATTCTTGAAGTGCGATTTATGGTGCTCTTTTCAAGCGTGTTTATGTTCTTTAATTTTTATATTAAACTTTCTGCCTGTTTAACGAAATTATTTGGCTTTTCAGCCCCGTGTCAATGCAATGGATAGACGTCACTTATTTCTGGAATATCTGAATGGGTTTTGGTGTAACTGTATTGGCGAAGAAGTTGTGAGATTTGAATGAAATCATGAATCTGGTTATGTGGATATTGTGAGCAACATTTTCTGAAAGGGTTCCAAAACAAGGTAAGCAGGTGTACGTGTCTGGATTATGAGTTATTGCAGTCAGCTAATTTAAAGATTTTTTGTGTATTTTGTGGCCTAATAACTTTTTCATATAGTTTTTCCACTCCTATTGTATAATTCTGTCATTTGATGGATGCAACCCGTTGATACTCATTACGAAACAGTTTGCATTATGATACAGGTTCTTGACCTATCACAGAGAAGCTGACAAAACAAGTATTGACACTTCGTTGAATTGAATCGTTCTAGTAAATGTTTCGTTCAATTGTGTACATTAAGATTGTGTTGAGTATTATGTTCTGCTTCTCAGTTTTAATTTATTTTATTATTATTAATACTTAACGTGAAATATTATTTAAAATAAATTGAATCGTAATTTCACTTAGATCGTATTTGACTAGCGCAGTGGTAATTATTGGAGAGAACATTTACTTAGGTTAAGATCTGAACACAAGTCATTTTGGGTTATATGTTGCTCCGTGTGGTTCTTAAAAACCAGTCAGTTCTTTAGTTTAAAATGTGCAGTGAATCAAAGGCGGACGTGACACCTCTAGAAATAAGAGGAAAAGCAAAAATGGTGATGTCGGAATTATTGCCGCAACTTCTGTACTCCTCTCAGGCGGACTAGTACAATAAAGCCAAATCGGGTGAGTAGGGAGCTGTCTGGCAGGTGACCTTGGGCTGAATCCTGCAAGTCAATTGCCACGAAATGATTCAACGTAAAAGTTTAACTTATAAAAGTCGTAGAAAAAGTACTATATGAAACTCGATGTAATGGGTATTAATACACTCGTGTGAAGTTCATGATACTCGCTCATTCCTTGCTCGTATCGTAATATCACACTCGTGTATTAATACCCATCATTTCACCTTCGTTTCGTAATGTACTATTAGTTTGTAATCGGATATAAATCAGATATATAGGATATAATTATTACGGAAAAGGGGATTCTATGAGAGAAAAGTTCAGTAAAATGACGTGCATCATGTAGTGTAAGGGGGGGTTGTCTATGTTGAATAGAACTGTGAGGTTTGTTTGTATTGAACAGGATTGAAGGGTTGTGAATGACTGTCTTTGCACGTCAATTTCATGAAAATGCATATTTGTTTTCAAATATGCAGATATTTAAGTCTACAAATAAACTTGTCGTTGTCATGCAGCTATCTAGTACAGCGTATAGTGGGATGTATATTCTTGAGAAAGTCCGTAAACGTATCAAATTGTATAGTTGTGACGCCCGAGAAAACAAGGATGTCGTTTCAAAGTGAATATGTTTCATTATTTAGAAGTGGATGATTTGAAAAGAAAGGTTCTGCAAGAAGAGGAAATATCCCATCGAGAAATTCCTGAACCCTGTAAAATTTTCTGTCAAACGAGAAGTATTTATTTGCCAACGCATATACAGAGCCATACTACAAAAGGTAATGTATTAATAATTACGAAATCGTTACAGGCTCTCTACCTTCAAAAGTTTGCATAGGGAATATTTTTTCAAACCAACTTTTGAGTGTTTTTTGCGGCTCAGCCATTCGAAAAATCCAAGGAATATGTTGCACAGATTATGCTTAAAATTGTTTTAAGAACTTATTTTCGTAGTTTTGACGTTTCCTCCGCGGACACTATATTCCGCCAAAGGCCGGTAACGGTGCATACGATCATGTAATAATATTCTAACATTTCGAAATTATAATCATTAAACTATTGAATAAATAGTTTGTAACTTCATCGTTAACTGTTTCTTTCAAGTTCAAGATCCTGGGGAAAGCTGAGTAGATTAAAATCTAATAGAATTGTAAAATAAAATGAAATAAAAGTAGGGCATTTTATTAAAATTTAATTTGGATAACTCCGGGCCTCTAGCTAGTATTCTATAACTTTTACTGCCCTTCAATAAAAAGTTTTCATGATATTTTCAATTAAATTGGGTTCGTGCACATGTGCATGACAACATTTAGAACAATATATTTTGGTTTAGTTTCATTCATAACACTGGAAGATTTTAAGAAAAATATCAAATAAAACAAAAAATTGTGGCTTTTTTACAAACATTCAACGACGTTTATATCGATTTAGGGACTAAGAAATTTATTTTTGAACTAGTATTACCAGTACCAGTATTGTCAGTACTACTAGTTTCTCAATTGGGACTACACCTAACTCCAGAGGGTGATGATATTTTAAAGGGAGCCAATAATAATCAAAGGTCGTTTGGGGGTTCAGAGTCTAATGTGCACCAAAAACTGATCGGTAAAATCAAGATGTCAGTGATTACAAAAATGTTAATAAAGTAGATAATTACTTCTTGATATTTCATGTATGTTTCTTTCATTTCGCATACAATAATTTAGTACAAATTTGCTTCTCCAGGAATTTAATACAATTCATTTGAATGAAAAACGAACTTTTGTGCAATTAGAATCCGTAATGGTGATTCTTAGTACTTGTTTATACATTTAAAATTTAAAAAATGTTCGTAGGATGAAAAATAATACAATATAATTCTAATAACGTTTTTCCAAAACTTTGGTTCTTTTTCTTGTGAAAATTACCTTTAATTCATTTATGCCTAATTATTTATGCTAAGAATACACATTTTTTGTACGTAAGGGGATCGATAAAGCAAACCATTCTTTAAAGAGAGGTCGAAGATAGAAAAGGTGTGGAATCTCTGGTCTACGGTTTCAGCTCGTCAGTAACAGGTGTACTCCTACTTCGGCCTTTAGCCTCTTGAATATTCAAGAACCGATTCTGCTGAGCTGGAACTGTCGTCCCTGTTTCGCACTAACAAGCAATTCTCCTGGAATGAATAATGGGCTTTCCTCAACAGCTACATCTCACTTGGAGGATAGCACAGAACAAAATGAACATTACATCACTTCTGATGCATAAATATTCGTTCCTGTATTAGCTTTCCTGCAGCTCATTAGTGGGAGTGTGCAGGGTCAGTTTTCTGCTTCAGTCAGTGATTGCGCGTTTCATGTTTAATCGTATTCCGAAAGCGTCTAGAGGACCCGTCTGGTTTTACCGATATCTTAGCGGCTGTCTTCATTGTGAACCTACCCCACGTACCCCTGGCCACCGCTGTTCACCTTTGTCTGGGTGATTGAGCGCATTTGTCTTCTTGGCTGTCCGGGTGATGCCGGGTCGTTGGCTGACAGGTTGTCTCGCGCATGCTGCCACTGCTACAGGGAACTTAGTATCCGTCATCGTATACGAGATCGAGTGCATGGTGTCCGAACGACTCAGAGAACACATCACCCAATACAACAAGGATCACACCACCCGTTCGGCTATACCGCACCACTCCGAGGGTAGGGACATGCCATCGATTTTGACAAGACCGGCTCCTGCTCACGGAAAACCGTATTGGCCAAGACGCATTAAAGAGGCACTGGAAGTTTAATAGACTCCCTCACAATATTAACGCAGGTCTCAACCGAAGCAATGCTGAGAAATTCCTACTACCACCAATCCGCGACTGTCAGGGGGCTTACCAAGACCGTACAACCATGAGGACGGCTGGCACGAGACCCAGGTTGGCCCAGACCGTCATCTGATCA
Source organism: Acheta domesticus (assembly GCA_031308135.1). Lineage (NCBI taxonomy): Eukaryota > Metazoa > Arthropoda > Insecta > Orthoptera > Gryllidae > Acheta > Acheta domesticus. Next base: position 73,262,531 of record JAHLJT010009436.1, on the reverse strand, counting down.
GGACTCCTCCATCTATTACGGCGCACCTGTCTCTCCTGAGACCCCGGCCCGGGCACTGTTAAACACTGGACACGCAACACTGCGGTGTCACTGCCCTAAGGAAGCCTACGACATGACGGGCTCTCAGCCAACGACGCGGCGTCACCCAGACACACAAGAAGGCATGGAATCGATCCACCAAAGATTACGTTTACGATGGCGCGCATTTGCCTGAGAGAGGGCACTTCGTAAGATCCCCTGTAATATTGATTATAAAAACCACACAGACCTTCAAGGTATGGACAAATACAAACACGTGGTATTTTGAAGAGCCTCAGAAGTCAATGTGTTCCGTTTTTTACACTTTTACTTACCCGGTGCGTTGGTTTGTGACAACTGAGATTTGTCTTTACTCGAAAGGTTGAACAAACGGAAGAACTTTCAACGCGCGTTTGAGAACCTCCTTGCTATGGAGCGTTATTGACTCATCTCTTTTCAAAGACATTCTTGTAATACTCGGTGCCACGATTTTCGACACTTGCTACAAAGCTCGGTTGAATTTATCCACTGAATGTGGGAGGATTCTAGCGGCAATCTTCTTTAATCCATAGTTTTCCATAATTTCCTTTGTCAATATCAGGCGAATGCCGAAGAAGAATCATAACAAATGGAACATGGACCGCGCGAAATCATTCCTTTGTCTTCCTTCACTTATTAGCTCTCCTTACAAGCACTACACTACCACACATGTTGGGAGACCAGTCGCGAGCTTAGAGCTTGTGCCTTCTGGGGCGGTGCCTCCCGGATGGATGATACCTAGATGGGAAAACCTCTGAAGCAAACGTGTAATTCGGTGCTGGATCTCTCCATCAAGCCGTCATCTCTTAAGATAGATACAATAACTGCACATACGGGACTAATGTTCATAGCAGTTGACGCGCCCGAAAAAAAGAAATTATCAATCTTCTTGTGTTATATCAATAATGGCATCCTCGAACATATAGCTGATGCACACATTTCCAAGGCCATTAACAAATGAATAATGATGTCCATTCTACAAAGTAAAATTCTAGTAAGTTAAATAACCGGAATGATTAATCGTAAAAGACTAAAGAATTTCCCAAAATCCACATATGAGGCTTCACATGTAAGGCTTCTCATGTGATGCAATGCTCTGTGTTGGGTGTATACAGCGTGCGAAGACCCTGTCCCCCTCCACAGTCTCCCTGCTCCCACAACCACAGCCTCCGCCGCTCAGGACCTGCACGGCCACGCGGGGCGCTCCGAGAGGGCGAGGCGCGAGTGGCGCAGCCGCGCGGAGGCAAACAGAATTAATTATCAGCGGCCGTGGGCATCGACCCGCGTATAGATGACCTCTGACCCCGGCGTCCGGGAGCAGCACCGCCGCCCTCTGCTCCTCACCTCGTCATTAGGTATGCGGATGCGATTACCCTGCGCTCGCGGAACGATTGCCCGCTCCTGGCCGAGCAACGCGCGGGCTGTTGGGGCCACGCGAATGGTCCTTGAGGAACGCCTTAATCGCCTGATATGTCGAGTTCAAACGAACTTGGCAGACGCTGCTAAATATCCAAAAATAACGGTGCTCCTGTAATTATGATTGTCAACAAGTCTATCATTTCTTCTTGTAAAAGGTAACAAACTGGAAGAAGCAGGATTTCATTACGTAAGCATAGTATTTATGTCTAGTAGTTTTTAATGTCTTGAATCAGACATAGAACTTATTTCACTGTAAAACGTTTGCTCACTGCGGGTGAATGTAATTCTAAAGACGACGATTTGATACATTTGGTTCAGTAATGTGCAATAATGCAACAGCTGGTATCAGAGTAATTACGTACGCGTCCCATCAATGTGTGGATATTAGACTCAAAAATCGAAATAAAAACCTCGACAACCTATTGCATTTGTGCTTGGTGAGACGCAATGAAACAATAATCTGAATTCATTGGGGGTAAATTGCGTTTTAATATTTTACACATTACATTAAATGTGAAAAGAGTTATCAGTTGCAGAGATACAATATGAAAATTTCTCTCATAATGCCATTCAGAGATTAAACAAGACTGTGCCTCATAGAAAGAATCAAAAACAAATGTTCCTATCTGTATTCTGAAGTGTTTGCTAAATTCATTTATATTTCTTCAATCAATAATTTTTGTCGTATGTAAACTACTCATGAATGTATCTCAACCGCTACGAATTGGAACAGGCGCGGCGGTAAAAACTATTCCAAATTTCAACGAAATTGGCTGTCTTTTGTCTTAGTTCCGTTTCTTTTATCTTTATTGTCTGCTTAAAGATAGAATTCAATAAATAAAGTTTATTAACTGAGTCCGTGCAATTACATCGCTCAGAAGGAAGTGGTGTAGAAACGTGTAGACAAATACTGCATATCCACAAATATACATTATGTTTCGTATTTACCCACCAATGCATAGGCAAATTACACATATTTACATGGATAACGTTTTGGCCTATAACAGCAAACCCTATCAATCTTACGTTAACGTATGTAACAAAATATTTGAAAAACAATTTTCAAATCTCTATCAGAACTCCCTCACTTCTTTGATGTTATTTGTTGATATCACAAGAATGTTATAAAACAAAGTACATTCAATACTTACAATTGATAGTCACAAACATCGTTTTAACGACCACACAATACGGTTGTCTAAGCAAGATCAACTGCTCTTATATTTCCCGCGTATCTGACAAGTTGTGAATGATACCATCTTCTCGTTTCCATTCTAGCCAAACATTTCAAACAACACAAATTTCCAAGCTTTTATTACAAAATAAAATCTGTGATCTATTCAATACATAGTGACCTCCACTCCTATTTTTCTCTTTTCTTTGGTACGTCATTTGTTTAAAAACGTTCACTGGAATCCAAATAGGGGACATCAATAGCGGACATCAGAATCACTCTCTTCACAGTTTTAATATATGATTATAGATGTAACAATTTAATATTCAGTCATTTAAAGTTATAATAAATGATTAAGCCCATCAAAGCACAGTCCAAGCATTATCACAGTCATTTTTCGCGAGTTGAAGGAGGGTGAGTCCAGTGATACGAAAGCTCAGCCGTTCACCTGAGACGAACTCGTCGAGCATCTGGAACATTAAAAAAGGACGTTCAGGTACCGCACGAAGCGCTTGCGGGCTGCAGTTGGTCTTTATATCCTCCGCCCGCGAGTCTATCACGGCGATACTGTCGAACGCCCGCGGCCCCGGTTCCTTTCACGACTTCCCCTCCTCCGCTACCCCGTCCCCCTCACCCCCTCTGCACCGTCTTCGGCCCCGCCCCGGCTCCGCCGACCGGCGCAAGTCGCTCTCAAAAGAGACGCACTGCAGATGAAAGCCCCGGCGATCTTATCTGAGCGCGGACTTAGGTCCATTCGCCCAAAGAGATTCATGAGCTCATATAGTAGTAGGTCTAGATAAGGAACGTAAAACTGCGAAAAAAGAAAGAAGTCGAAAGGAACACTTTGTAGCCACAGAGAGAAGATCGTATCTCTTGACTGAATTTTAATATTTAATATGATTCTGTCAACATTTTCGTCAATCTAACGACTTGCTCTGTTCTAACTATATATGCAATGGCCCATTTACATGAGGAACGAGGATTCAAATATACAGTAGCGAGTGCGGCGACCACTTGAATATTCATTCATACCAGGTGTTCGTTCCCACGTTTCGTCGTGTCGATAAATTTTATCTGCTTCTGTGAAGCTCACATAAAGTGAAGATTACTCATGAACGTTAACTTCACAAATCTGTCAAAAAAACGATTGCTCATTGTGTCACACGATACATTCCATCGTATAATAGCTCACGATCCAAGTTAATGAAAAGAGTTTTACTCATCGAATAAAGTTCGGGAATAAAAAGGGTAATATAGGAATAAAATATGGCCCTATGAAGGTGCATAAAGTCTTCTGTTTGGGAATCCCGCATTACCGCCAAGGTTTTCTCTCTCATCTGTTCACTACCCGCCTTCGGACTACAGACGATCCGCCTGCATCCGGCCCGCCCCGCGGCCCAGAGGCTAGTGCCTTCCTGGACCGCCTCCACTTTGCTTTCGGGGCGCGTCGCTGGCCTGAGGCGGCGGCAACGGGGAGGGAGGGTGGCGGTGACGGTGAAGGTCGTGGCCGAGACGGAGTCAGCGGTGGCTACAGAGGATACGGTGGTGGGAGGAGATACACGGCCGTCAATGGAAGCAAAGGCAACGGTCGGGAGATTCTGAAGGTTGAGGTGGTGGTGATGCGCAGAGCAGAAACGGGAACAGGAGCTGTAGTAGCGAGTTTATTAGTGATGTTGTTAGAATTGACGACGGAGGCAACAAACATCTTGGGGGCGGTAGCGTCGGGGACCGAACCATCGGGCTCGGAACTGTCGGGGATCGAATCGTCAGAGACGACACCGTCCGGGGCGGAATCGTCGGGGCCGGAACCGTCCGGGGCAGAATCGTCGAGAGCGGAATCGTCGAGGGTGGAATCGTCGGGGACGGAATCGTCGGGGACGGAATCGTCGGCGACGGAATCGTCGGGGACGGAATCGTCGGCGACGGAATCGTCGGCGACGGAATCGTCGGGGACGGAATCGTCGGGGACGGAATCGTCGGCGACGGAATCGTCGGCGACGGAATCGTCGGGGACGGAATCGTCGGGGACGGAATCGTCGGGGACGGAATCGTCGGCGACGGAATCGTCGGCGACGGAATCGTCGGAGACGGAATCGTCGGAGACGGAATCGTCGGAGACGGACTCCTCGGAGACGGAATCGTCGGAGACGGAATCGTCGGAGACGGACTCGTCGGAGACGGAATCGTCGGAGACGGAATCGTCGGAGACGGAATCGTCAGAGACGGAATCGTCGGAGACGGAATCGTCGGAGACGGAATCGTCGGAGACGGAATCGTCGGAGACGGAATCGTCGGGGGTGGACTGACGGAGCGGCAGTATAAGGGGGGGCAGTCTTGGATTAGGCAACGTCGGAGGCCGTACCATTGCAAGCGGTAGAGCTGTAAGCCGTAGCGTCAACGGCGGTATGCTTTGGGGGCGGCAGCGTTGGGATGAGGGGGGATACTAGGCACAACGGGACCGCCGCCTTCGGAGGGGTGGCGTGAGGTGCTGGGAGGTGGGTTGCCCCAAGGGCGAATCCTGTGTCCCGAGGCTTACTACGCTCAGATAGAAAGCAGCCACGATTCAGTGGCAGTCGTGGCGGAGGAGGGTAGAAAAAATCCCCTGAACGTAAATTTTACTCAAGCACTTCAGTTTTATGGGTTTTACCTTTGATAAGCTTTACATTCCGTATCTCATAAAATAGATATATGGGCCTGATTTGGGACGCCTCCGGCACCAGACGCTGTGGAGGCGACGTTTTTTGAGGATGGCTGCGGTGGCGGTGGAGGCGGATATGATAAGGTGTGGGGGATCGGTGGTGGGTGCGGTGACACGGACGGGATACCATAAATGATACCATCTTTGAATTCAATGTCACATTAATGCTACTTTATTTTCCTTTATAGAGGATGATTACGTGAATAGTTTTAAGGTAACACAGACAGTGAAATTATTTGATATACGGCACTGAAATGGATTTTTCGCTAGATCTGAGATTTATTTAAAAATTGTTTTCTACCAAATATACGTATTGCGATCTAGAATCGGATCCTAGAATTAATTCAACTCATAAACAACTGATGGTCTGCAACAAAAATGGTTCTGAATGAAATAACAAAATAGTTTTTGAAAAAGTAGAACGCACACTGCTCAAGAACAGCAAGTAAAATACTATCATATATCACTGCAATAAATTAATTTGGCAAAAACGTCTTCCTAAATACTTCGAAAAATCTTCATAAATAATACGATAATTCGAAATGTAATATATTACATATGCGTTCAGTGCAACAGTTCGGTACATATAAAAACGATCAAAAAAGTTATCTTCCAAAATGAAACAATTATTAATGGTGGGCGTTCTCTTTAGTGTGTGATTCCTTCATGTCGAAAAAGTGTTGTTTTTCATAACGTCTATCCGTCTGTGTTTGTGTTCGTCCGTCCGTTAACAACGCTACCGCCGAAACTATTCGCAGGAGTTTTGCCAAAATGAAGATTCTCTAGTTGATCTGGTCCGATTCGAAGCCCTGCCAAAATTCATTGATTACTATTGAATTTTTAGAATATTTTAGATAAAGTCCTTGGGGCAAATTTTTGCTTTCGTTTCTTGTAAGAATAGGTGGAAGTATATTTACGAAAGATGGCATAGGTCCAATTTTCACTGAATTTCAAAATGTTGCAAAAGTTTGAAATCAGTTGGTCTCCTGTTACAAGTTAGAGATTTTTTATTCATATGAAATTTGAATTAGTTCTTAGGATTTTCTCAAAAACGGTTCCAATTTTTTCTGTCAACTTTATGAAGGGATAGTGCTAAATGCACATAGTAACAAGAAACGCTACAAATTTAATTTCTTTGAAATATCTCTCACGTCGTTAAAATTTACGTTATTGACCTTTTCACGGGGAAATAAAAATGGCATATTTTTGAAAACGTTCGAACAAAATTTTCTCAAAAACGTCACTAATTTTTGTTTGAAAATCTCCATAACGTAAAAGTGTTTAATATTCTCTATGATATTCCACAACCCTAATTTCGATCAAGATATTTAGTAAGATTTTGGAATACGTGAAAATATGTATTTTTAGATGCAAATATGTAACATTTGAGAAGATCTTGGTGCAAAAGCGAAGAGCCCAGCCCAAAGGGATACAAAAACCTTAGTGGTTCGAGAACGTTTCTGCCATTCTCTATCAATACTACTTGAGAGGTGTGTGTAGCTTCGTTAAATATTCAGGAACTCGGGGAGATAGAAACTACGTATTACCGGAGGCTTCATAGTTTTCTTTGAATTTATGTGCGCATTGTCAATTAGTAATACACATACAATAATTGTAGTATCCATTTAACTGATACTTTTCCATAAAGAGGAAAGTAGAATGAAAAAATTTAAGCTTTGATAATTACATTTGTAAAAATATTTGAAATTTTGCTTCCAATAATCGTGAATAACATTAAATTTTATTGTAGTAATAAGAAGTGTTACATTAATTTTAGACGGCTGATAGGAGTAAATTCTATGAAATTGTTAGCAATATACAGATTTGGTTGTAACGTTAGTATACAATCATTTTATTCTAACATCTGCCTATTCAATATCCATGAAGGTTTACGTAATTTCAAAGAAAAGCAAGAATATTTTTACTGGAAGTTCTGGCACAACATGAAATCAACATTGGGAATTGAAAAAATGACAATAATTCATATGTTAGTGCCGTAGATATAGAAGAAAGGCTCTTATTTTGTAGTTCGTAGTAAATCAAAAGTGATTTTATCAACTGACAGATCTTGCAAAAGATCGAACAATAAATCCTTTTCGACACTGCTGAGAGTAAAGATAAATAATGATTTTCAGGTTACGGAAACAAAAGATGTACGGTTATTACAATTGATACGCCAAGAATATTGAGTGTTGACTTTTTACAACTAGTTAACATCTTGTTTCAAAACGTTTACATTGATAATGACTGAACATTGGATAAAACGTCATCCGACGAATTGTACGGCTTATGGGTTCTGCTCTCCTTTAACAATATAATTTAAATCTCTTATTTCAGTAGCCTAGGGAATCATAGTCCCACGCAATAAGCTAACTACAGCAGACATCTTTGATCTCCAAAGCAACATCAATTCACAACGGTCACTAACAAAACGGTCTACGCCCCCAATCGATACGAAAAAGAGCCGTCCCTCGCATTCCAAAAGTCACAAACTCGGGCTTCCCAAGCAAAGCGCTCCTCCCACATTCACCGCACACAACGCGGGGGTCCCCAAAGGTCAGAGCGCGGCCCGCCCGGCTCGGCGGGCGGGCGGCCGTCCACGATGACACGTTAATGCGGCGGATCCAGCCGGCTAGACAATCGCGGCGGCGGCGGCGCGGGGCGGGAGGCGCGGGGCGAGCGGCGGGCGCGTAATATCAATAGAAAAGCTCGTGGGCGCGGGGCGGAGCGGGCGCGGGGCGGGGCGCGACGCCCGTATTTCACGCCGCGCCGCGCGGGCGGGCGGGCGAGCGGGCGCTTATCGCTGGCGGCGCGCGGGGCGCAGATCGTATCGCGCGGCGCGGATTAAAGTGGATGGAGCCGTCGCGCGCTCGCTATCAAGATGCGGCGAGTCGCGCCGATTACACGCCCCCTCGCGCCCACCCGCACCCCGCGGAGAGAGAGAGTCTGAGGAGGCGCGCAAGGCGGTGGGCAGGGCGGGGAGGAGGGATGCGGTTTGGGCGGCGGGGTGCGGGCGGCGAACGGGGTGACAGGAAGGGAGTGGTTGAACAGATAGGATGGGGAGGTGTAGACGTGAAAGGGGCGAGCAATAGGGTTGATTGATTGTTAGTGATGCCGGACGCGTCAATGGATGTGTGGTAGTGTAGTGCATGTTAGTATAAGTATGTGTGTAAGGGGCGAGGGTAGAACGAACAAGAGGAAAGGAAGATCGCGCGCGGTCCGTGGCCCTTTTGTTAGGGTACTGCTCCGGCATTCATCTGGAGCTGATCGGAGAAACTGGGAAACTACCGATCAGAGCAGCTGACTGCTAGAATTCTAATCCAGACGAGTAAATTCTTTCTAGCTGACAAGCCAGTTTCGAAATTCCTGCCACCGTCGTGACTTGAACCTACAACCTTCCAGTCAGAGACACAGCAGTGACATTAGTTGATACCCTGAGCCGTTTCTCTCGGGGCGAGCAAATGGAAAGGAGGGGAAGGAGAGACAAAACGTTGGCATGAATTGTGAATATACGGAGAGAGTTCAAAAATTGAAAGGAATAGGAAGAATGCGAGGGAAACAGCGGACAGTCAGTAGGAGAATTAAAGTTGCAGAGTGATGTGAGGACGAGCTGAAAGATTGTAAAGTTGGGATAAATGATAATATAGGGGAGAGGTAGGGAGTGTGCAGAAGAGGCGGAGGACATGACTGATGTGGAAGAGATAAGGAACGAGCATGGAATCATTGATAAGCTATCTGAGAGGGCAGAGATGAACTGAGAATTGCACATGAACGTGGAATATTAAAGGAAAACAGGAAAAGCAGTTGGGGACGGTCAGAATAGTATGTGCACATACCTTCTTAGAAAACCATAGAGACCGATATTTCTACTATGATTTTTAAAGCACTTTATCTAATAACCTGCAGAAATGCAACATCAACAACCATCTAAGAGACCACTAGTACACGACTAAATTTAGACATATCCAATTACGTTGTTAGTGCATGATTCCAGAACTACAACCACTCTCACACATTTAATATGAAAATGGATAATCAGTTGAAGTCGTCCTAAATTGTGGGGTGGTTCTTATATGAAGAGTTACGCCCAGCTGTAGAGCGGTTTTAACGAATAATAATATAGTATTATATTTTAATGTTTCTGCCCGAAACCTGAAACTTTTTAACTTAATTTATGGCATCAAACATTAAAAGTTTTGAAAAAATTAATGACAGCATCGTTATCAACAGTAGGTGTGGATATGCGTCACAAATTAAAGTTTAATTTGGAAGTATTCGTAGTTTCATACGTAAGAACTAGCTAAATTTATATTTGTAAAAGAATTAAAATGATATTATTGCTCTGAACATTTCAGATCGGAGCATCAAAGATCTTAGGAGCGGGTGCACCATGTCATTCTCGGCTCAAAGGTTTGCGGGTTCGAATCTCGACTCAGGCATGAATGTTGTGATGGTGTGGAAAGGTTTCCTTCAACCATTCAACCTTCTTCTTTCAATTCCCCCCCTGAACTCGGGCTCGGGCAGGGACTTAGAACTTTTCATCCCTTCCCCACGGATCGCAGCGTCAGCGTCAGCTAGTTGCGTTCTGGCTAGTAATCGCAAATTTTAATAAAATATCCATACTTCGATACATCAATAAATTATTTTTGATGGCGAAAAAACATCAATAATTAAAATATAGATGTTTGAAATATGATGAAATATGTCGAAGTAAAATTATTTGTTTCTAAAGTGATACATAACATATCAAAATTACTTCAATGCATATTTTGCCTTAACTTTGACTGTCACCTTAATTTTCTAATCAATGTTTGATGTAATCAAGGTTCAAAATGCAGTTTAACAATATTAGCAAGTAAAAAGTAATAAAAAATGTAATATGACTGGAAAAAAAGTCGCGAATAGCAACCGGTTTCTTGCCGTCTGCGGATCGACAACTTTGACAGTTTTGAATGGCTGTTGATTGAATTGAATTGAATTGATGCCTTATTTTACGTAGCGAGGCTCAGGCCATGAGGCCTGCTCTTACGTCTGATCAGACAATTTTCGCTACGCTCCTATCTCCTTTGAGAGCAATCTCCTTGAGAGCAATCCAAAAAAAAAATACATACAATGTGTTTTGAATGTATGGAATGGACATTTGAGTTTGATTAACAATGGAAATGTTATTTATAACTTGATAATTGTTTTAAAACATGGATGTTTTTGACCAAATTTATCGATATGAAGAAAATATCGAAATCAAAACCTCAGTGTTATAATATCGATGTTTCCGCTCGATAATATGTTTTAAAAACCTCGATTTTGTTGCTATCCCTAGGCCTGGCTCCCTGACTCTGAAGTAGACTGCACCTAGGTGACCTCTCAAGCGTCGGCTAGTCCCTAAGTTTATATACATGATGGAACTCCGTCTCGCGAGATATATCAGTGCATTGGTTGGGGAGAAAGGGTAGTACCACGGGGGACGTACCTGTAGGGAAATTATGTGTTCAGCGGGGAGGGGGACATCTAGAAGCATCGAGAGAAGCTAAAAGCGAAAAAATAGGAATACATTCTCCTGAAACATACAAAATTCTATGTATCATTCTCATTATTAGTACATATAACGCCCATTACGGACAGAAGTCGAATAGCTGAAGAGTAATTAAAATTAAGACATTCCGATAAAGAATCACAAACGAACGCATTACCTGCAATATGAAAAAGCAGATCACTTTTTCTCTAAAAGAATCAAAATTGCACATCAAAGAGACAAGACGAATGAATGGAACCGTAATTCGAATTAAGCATGAAAACATGATTGATCGTTGCATCATGCAAATGAGCAGAACTGTCTACATATTCATTAGGGCTGATTGTTGCCGAAATGCAATTTAAACGTCAATAATTATTGCTTTATGATCCAGAAAACGCTCACAACAAATTACCAAACTCGCGGGGAAATTAGTGTTCCGTAGTCTGTAAGCTGCGTCTCGTGAATATGCGAGAGCTAGTTGAAGCTGTTAATGAAGGGTCTCGACAACGCTAATTTGCAATGACATGCTTTACTGAAAATGTTCAGTAGTTTTTGTGCATCTTCACTGACCACATAAGTAATCGTCTTTGTCAATTAAAATCAATTCTGCTGTCATCTCAATTATGTAATTCTGTTTATCTCTGAAATTATTATTTACTACTAAAACACCAGAATCTATGGAGACATACTGCAAAATTAAAATACAAATGAATCTCTAAGGTATTCTCAATGTATTAAAATTATTATTGGGAATAATAGTTGGGAATAATTATTGGGAATGATAATTTACTGTCAGTATTTTGTAAATTCGATGCCAATTATGCTAAAGCCACGACCGAGAGCAGATGTTCTTTAAGAGATCCACTAGTGGGCACCTACGCCATTAGCAATGAGACAGTTGTTTTTGGGGGAAATCATGGAAACTGTGAACAATGACACGAACGTGTCTTCTGGCATATAGTACTCACCCAGATCACCGGTTTCTTTACTACTAAAATCGACGTTACAAGCAATGAAACTGAGTTCACCGTAACAGAAGCTGGCGGTTTTTCAAACATACAAAATCATCTTTGTTCGGGCCCACAGCAAAGCAGGAATAAATACGTTAATTTTCACAAAGCAAGGCAGAACAGCTGAGATGCGTAATCGGCAGTAGCGCGGCCGTTGAGACGGCGAAACCACGCTATATCTCGCATCCGTTCTTCCGCGAATTCTCCAACGGGCGGAGACTGCTCGCACGTGTGCGCCTCGCTTCTCTGCCCCGTCCCGCTAAGCCCGTTGCAGGAGCAACGGACAAAACCGTCCAGAATCTTCCATGTCCAAATCAAACGGCAAATTGTAATTAACCATCGCCATCCCCACCTCTGCCGCGCGAGAGAGCCCATTCCTAACGTCTTCTGGCCGTAACCGAATTCGTCAGTCCAGTGAAAGACACCGTGATAGATGGTTGCTTGTGTTCAGGGCTCCGCGCGGTAGCGTGTACAAATGTATAATCGTGCAACTTGAGCTGCATCGGCTCCGCACATGTATTAATTCAATCGTGGCAGTAAGCAACTAAATTGTGTCTGTCGCTCTTGCGTAGGTTTATGCCCACAATTGCTAATTCAACTGTGCAACTAGCGGCTGCTTCTGGTCGGCACTAAAGTAATTACTGCAGTGCACATGGTCCCTGCAATAACTGTACTTGGACAACTGTGAATTGATGCGCCAAGTGAAATTTTTATGTTAATATGTTGTGCTCCTGTAAGTGACATTCAACAACCTACTTATTAAATCTTGTTTGTGCTGGAACTTTACTTGTGTATGTATCCTGCAACTCCTGCGCCAATCCCACGAGCTGTCAAAGGGTTTCGGGACTACTGTACCTCAACACCATTAATTACACAGTCCACTTCTAAAATAACGCATTATGCGTATAGTAGCCCCGAACAATCTTTGAAAGATTTATGGGCGCTGGTCTCATTATCTTTGCTTTAAAATATACCAGTTAAATAAATCTTAGAACCTGCAGAGTTTTATTCACAGCTTTTCTGGCAAAAGAAACGTTAGAGTTAAAATAAACTCTTCCTTACTTTACACCCTAGCCTAGAAACAGTCATTCAATCCTCCATTCCATCTCCCGCTTTCTTTAATGTGTCCTTTTCCATTTTTATCAACTGTCAGAATAAAAATATGTAAATATGAAGATGTTTTCAGAAGAAGGTATTTTCACAGCGGATACTGATTTCCAGTTATCCTGTGAAACATTAAAGAAACACCTTATAAAATACACACAGTTGGATAAATATTACAGAAAAAGTTATTGCGGAAAAGTGAGGGCTATAATTTTCACTCCTTGGCGTTCTGACATTCCTCCCTTCCAAACATCACACTTCTCATTCTGCACTACTAGAGTCTGATGTGAAGTTGATAATGTCGAAAATCTTGCCACCGTTGCAAATCGAAACGAGGACCTCCCGGTCAGGCACTTTAGTGACATCAGTTGATACCCTAAGCCACCTCTCACGGTCGTTAATCGTTTTGAAATATACCTTTATCATCGTCTCATCAAGAGTGTAGTTGTAATTATGGCCTGTTCCAAATTTATATTAAGATTTGGGCGCCAGAAACAGGTTACATTAATTACTACTAAAGTTTTCCCATCTAATTTAAACAAAATTGTATAGACATCCAGCTAGCTTGGGTCGATGGGTCCGGATACAAATACTCGCTATCGCCTCGATAGCCGATTACCTGATCTGCCAACGATACAGTATGGCGTGGAATCTGAAATGTAATAATTATATGCTTCCAACTAATTAAAGATTATGATTGACAAATGAAAACTCCTTTCATTTCCAAAGAACAAAATTCACTAATTTATTTAACTTTAAGTTTTAACAATTAATTTTATGGTCATGACCTTTTAAATACGTTATCTCTTTTGTACTGCAGTAATCCTTTACCGTTTTGCTTGCCGACGCTCCGTATTCGCTTCTCACTTGACCGTTGTTGGTTCCAAGTTTCGCTTCTTTCTTCCGGTCTTGCGCTGCTGCTGACACGTCCAGTCCACACTGCATAAACTATTTATCAGTTCTTATCCGACGCTCCCGGTTCCTAATCTTTCCCACTGGTTATGCAAAACATTAAAGTTCAACTGCAATATCCGAAAAACTGTACAAGTCCTCCGCGAATTCACTTCTGACATATAATTCTCAGAGTCCGAAAAAAACTATTACTTCTCTCACAAAAAAAATATACAAGTCCCACTTTCCTAATATAATGTCCGCAAACGATCTTTACACCACGACACCCAGAGTCAGAATGTTCTGTTCAATCTGTTCTTTAACCCTTTATGGTTCGGTAATCGTCCCTCATTCTATTTTTTCAAAACACAGCGGCAAAATTAGACTGTCTAATCTTCACTAGCCAACCCGTGCGTCTCTTACGAACCCAAGTAGCCGCGACCTCCGTCAGTCATTCGTTTTTGAACCAATCACATCTTATTTTCTTTAGCTATCTAGCCATCGTCCTGACATCTTCAAGGCCTGTGTACAGTTTGTTGACCTTGCCAACCTCTGGGCTGCCGTTGCTAAGGCCGTATACCGCCATATTGTATACCCATTTATCCACCCCATGTACAGCTAATATCATTAAATAAAATCTATAATATTCTGGTATATCACAGTATCTAAGGCGTTATAAACTTATCACAGTCAATAAAATCAAAATTGGCTCTTCTATCTACGTACAAAGTTGCGAATATAAGTATACGCCTTGTTTTGCATTGCAAGGAGTTTGATTATTCTGTGTATCCCCACTCTGTTACAAAGGAATTAATAGTCGTGACGAATTTCTACGTCCATATAAAATTAAATTATTTAATATTCTACTCGGTTTCACTCATTTTCACTGTGGGAATATTTTATCTAAAAGGTAGCGGTGAATCCTTCCTTGTTGGCTCGTGAGTTCGCGAGCCACATCGACTTTTGAGGAATATCTCCCTTCAGATATCTCCCCCCAGTTGGGTACTGCCCAGAAAGGAAGATTTACGCTTCTGACAAGGCTAGATGAGTAGAGCATGTAAGAGTGAGTGCCTGTGCTTGTTTGTAAGGAGAGATGATGGGACAAGAAGTGGAAAAAAATCGCGGGGTTTCGTGGCCTTTTTGTTAGGGTGCTGCTCCATTGATCGGAGAAAACCCGGAAAACTACAGGTCAGAAGAGCCGGAATCTAGAATTCTGCTCCATACAGCAGCTTAAGTAGACCTATCAATGCAGTTAGTTTCGAAAATTCGTCCACTGTCGGGACTCGAACCCTAGGACCTCCCGGTCATAGTCACTGGAGAGAAAGCGGCAGTACGTCCTCTGAGTTAAACATGAAAAAATTAATGACAGCATCGTTATCAACAGTAGGTGTGGATATGCGTCACAAATTGAAGTTTAATTTGGAAGTATTCGTAGTTTCGTACGTAAGAATTAGCTAAATTTATATTTGTAAAAGAATTAAAATGATATTATTGCTCTGAACATTTCAGATCGGAGCATCAAAGATCTTAGGAGCGGGTGCACCATGTCATTCTCGGCTCAAAGGTTTGCGGGTTCAAATCTCGACTCAGGCATGAATGTTGTGATGGTGTTGAAAGGTTTCCTTCAACCATTCAACATTCTTCTTTCAATTCCCCCCTGAACTCGGGCTCGGGCAGGGACTTAGAACTTTTCATCCCTTCCCCACCACTATCCGGTCTACCAAAGCTGTAGTTTCAAAAAATTGTCCAGGGCTGCATTGTGGGAAGTTGTGCATTCTAAGAACAACATGTATTGCCGTTTCTTTCCTGAAGTCCTTTCCCTTTTTCGGTGCGTTATTTAAGCGTCAATAAGCTTATGCCACGTATGTGCCTACGGATCGCAGCGTCAGCGTCAGCTAGTTGCGTTCTGGCTAGTAATCGCAAATTTTAATAAAATATCGATACTTCGATACATCAATAAATTATTTTTGATGACGAAAAAACATCAATAATTAAAATATAGATGTTTGAAATATGATGAAATATGTCGAAGTAAAATTATTTGTTTCTAAAGTGATACATAACATATCAAAATTACTTCAATGCATATTTTGCCTTAACTTTGACTGTCACCTTAATTTTCTAATCAACGTTTGATGTAATCAAGGTTCAAAATGCAGTTTAACAATATTAGCAAATAAAAAGTAATAAAAAATGTAATATGACTGGAAAAAAAGTCGCGAATAGCAACCGGTTTCTTGCCGTCTGCGGATCGACAACTTTGACAGTTTTGAATGGCTATTGATTGAATTGAATTGAATTGATGCCTTATTTTACGTAGCGAGACTCAGGCCATGAGGCCTGCTCTTACGTCTGATCAGACAAATTTCGCTACGCTCCTATCTCCTTTGAGAGCAATCTCCTTGAGAGCAATCCAAAAAAAAAAAAAAAAATACATACAATGTGTTTTGAATGTATGGAATGGACATTTGACTATGATTAACAATGGAAATGTTATTTATACCTTGATAATTGTTTTAAAACATCGATGTTTTTGATCAAATTTATCGATATGAAGAAAATATCGAAATCAAAACCTCAGTGTTATAATATCGATGTTTCCGCTCGATAATATGTTTTAAAAACCTTGATTTTGTTGCTATCCCTAGGCCTGGCTCCCTGCCTCTGAAGTAGACTGCATCTAGGTGACCTGAGAAGCGTCGGCTAGTCCCTAAGTTTATATACATGCACTGAGAGAAATGCTGTAGTGGAATGTACTAAATAAGTTTAGTAAGCGATCGTATCGTAAATACAATTATTCGTATAGTAAGATTCACTAAACATGATTTAGTTTGGTTTAGTACATTAAACAACTCATAATCGTGAGTGAATGAACAAAGATAATTGTCAGTGGTACTATTCTTGTTTCGTAGATAAAATAATTTGGTGAGATCTACGTTTCATGTCGTCACTCTTACTAAACTCTGTTTAGTAAGCACTGTTTACTAAATACTGTTTAGTAAGCGCACGTTCTCAGCAACCTGACCAATTGAAATGGCTATAGAACCCGTCTGAAGTGTGAGAATTCAACGCTGTATACAGCATTACATGCTACATAAATGGCGAATTTAGTATTTTACTGGTTCTCAATAATTATGTTATATTCTAAATTAATGGTAGAAATACCGTCGACAGCCCATAGCCAGCAGCTTGTGTCCATAGCTGCTCTGCTAGGCTAGGGTCTATCAGGTAACCGAAGTTAAGGAAGTGCAAGTCTGCGGGTCGGAGGATGGGTGACCGCTGCGGAACCCCAATTGCTACCTGCTTGGAGGGACTGAAAGAAAGTAATCTCTTTCACGTTTCCTTTAGTTATTTTCACTGCACTGTTTAGTAAATAGTACTCAATGTATTAATCAACGCAACGATTCGTTTAGTTTTCTCCACTAAATGCCATTCGTCTCTGGTATGACCTGTTTAGTTAACATTACTATACGTGCGTTAGTGTGTTTAACTAAACAGCAGTTTCGTGAACTCTGAGTTAAACTTAGCCGGTTTATGTTACTATACTACCTACCGCGTTAATTAATAAATGTCTATTATGGTCCGATTAAAAGAAGTTGGTGATTGACAGTTGCGAGCCGAAGGGAACGACGCACGTTGACAGTTTGCGTACCACTGAGCACGTGTTCCCGGGTCACGAAGATAAACACTTAATTAAATTCTTCTAAAAGTAATCAAATCATGCACTCATATTGTATGAAGCTACAGCTTCATAAACAACTATCAATCACCAACTTATTTTAATCGTACCATAAGATAAACTGCTAGTTTCTGATGAAAGAGAACTCTACTTCAAGAATTGAGAACACAAGAAAAGTCGATTTCTAAATACTTAGAGTTCAAGCTTTTTGAAAGGATAACTGAATTTTGAAAGGATATTTGAACACATTAGGAATAAAAAACAATGGAACAACTTCCTTTCGTTTTCAACTGAATTAAATAAAACTAGTGTTGTTTACGCCATGTATTGGTATTTCATCGAAATTTGAAGTAACCAATCCATCCCGATTAAACATTGCATTTCACTGGGAACGTATTTATCCACAAAAATGAATTTTTTTCAGTAATGAAGAAAAGAATTCTGAGAATAAAGAAAAATAACGTCCAGTCACTTGTGAATGTGCTTGTTATGATAAAGATACTATAAAAATTTAATATTTAACTTCGTAAACATTAATATTTTTTCTTTTAAAATTTTGTAAAAGATACCAGATGAAAGAAAAGGAAGTTGTCTAATATAAAATATGCTAAATGAAACTAACTCTTTCAAAAATAATAATACAAGAATCGAAATAAGAGAAGTCAGTTGAAATGTTTGGTATACCTTGACATTGCGGTTAACACGGCACTGGCTGTAGGGTTAGTGCCACTAAGTGGAAATTTAGAGAGTTGAACTCAAGAAGTAATTTTCGACGAGAGTGCAAGCAGCGGAGGCAGTAATGGTAACGGAGAAGGGTTAACATGGACAACAATGTCACAGAGAACGACTGAGTAACCCGTCGAGGGGGCTTGTTTGTCCACAAGCAAACATGGAATACGCTTTTAAATTTTCAGCAGACGCATGGTCGCGAAAGTACTGGTAGTTGTTCTGTCCGCGAAAAGCTCGTTTTCACATGATGTGGTGAGTACTTTTTAATGTACTCTCCTTTGCTCTCGACCAAAAGTAGCGCCAAATGGGAAGGCTACAATATTAACTTCACCGACGCCAGAGTCTGAAAAAATATTATGGGAAATGTGGATTGTTTATTCCAGTTGGCATGCCCAGGAATCGTAACAGCAAATATTTTCAATTCGTTATATTTCTTTCAACACAAACAGTGGCTTCAATCGATATGATGTTAAATATCCTACATGAATGTAAATATTTCACTTTGTCACCTTTGTCCCATGTAAATGAAAAATAAATGGAAAAGTTGCTCTCCAATAATTTATTTATCGGAAAATCAATGAGCGGTTTCCTCTGTTGAAAACAATATTCAGTGTGTTTCATTTTTCGAGTAATATGCTAGAACTACGTTCATCAATTTGCAGATGTTATTATATTTTAGAAACTTAAAGAGCAGATTCCATTATATCTACCGTTGACGAAATAAAAAGAATTCGACTAATGAGAATTCGGAAAGGTAACTTAGTCGTTTTAATGACATTGTAACCCTCGCATGTCATTATTTCATTATACAACGCAGGAATAGCCAAATAGACAATTAGTGTGATTCCGACTTGAACCGGGATGTGGGATAACGTGGAGCGTGAAGAATTAGTTGTCTATTCTGAAGGGGATGGCTCATATCGGCAGTTTCCGAATACCATATGCAAGAAGTGGTAATTTGTACGTTAAAACACTTCACAAGTATTCATTATTAGACTATCTTCCCTCCATTTATTCTACATTTCACTAAGGATTTACGCAGATATTTTTTTATGTTTTGATCTCTTACCATTCCTCTAAAGAGATTTTAATTCTTCTCCGGCCTAACTTAGTGTGTTTCATTCATTCATCTTAACCTTAGTGTGTGTGTGTGTGTGTGTGTGTGTGTGTGTGTACATATAGTATATCGTAAATCCACGTTTCTCTTAAATATCATCCCTCTTATTGATTTCTCGCTACGAAGCACAGAGTGGATAAATTCAATTTGAATGTATGAATGTAGAACAGAAAGCCTCTATCACGTTGTGTAGCTACAATCCATGTATTGCGAGACCTTGATGCCGAAAAATCGAATGATGGCAAAATGTTTGTCCGTCTGTGAACAATGCAAGTGGTTAAACCGTTCAGTCAATTTTCTCCAAAACTGATATCCCTCAATCGGTCTGGCTGGTGTCGCGGCCCCTTGAATTTGAAACCGATATTTTAATTTTGGGAGGTACTTTACGTGAAGCCCCTGGTACATTTTCGAAATGTTAAAAAAATGGTTCCATCCTTTTTTTATTCAATTTTTACTATTATAGGACGGTTAGAGGAAGGTGCAAGTCTCATGTTCATTGAAATCCCTGATTTTTTTAAAATTGCAAATGTTCAAATTTTTTGGCGTCTTCCTCCAACTAAAATATTCAAGTTAAGACTTTTTTTCCTTAATGTTTCTTAAAAATTGATATTGAAATAAGGTCATGTACAATTTTTTCAAAAATTTGGGTACTTCTTGCGTAATTTTGCGTGAGTATACAGGCGAGAAAGTACGTACTGTTTCAACGCCACTAGTTTATATTTTAAGTTCAGCCTCTTTTATGGTCCCTCACCCACACCTCTATGGCATTCTTATCTACAGAAAACATTTCCATTTCAACCACTGCCCTTAAGATTGTACACTTTCATACAGTTTTTCCCATAAAAACTACAAAAACATATACATATCTTCCCGAAATCCATCTTTCATCCATCGCAGCTACCTCCTATTCCGCCCAGGCCCATCGGCTTTCCACCGCCACCATCTTCACCAGACACGTCCCAACTAAGCCCATCTCCCCTCTCGCCCCGGAACGTGCGGACCGCCCCGCTCCACATGGTCTCCCCCTCCCCTCTCCCCGCCTCCCCAGTCGCCATCCCCTGAAACGTCGTGACCTCGCCGCCCTGCCACTCGTCTCCGCTCTAAAGAAGATTCCGGCGCCGGTGCCGCGCGACGACCTGCGTCCTCGATTGTCCCAAGCGCCGGACAATGGGCGACAGGTGACAAGTGACGGGCACCCGGCGACGGCGGGGGCTCAGGCGGACGGAGAGTGACGGCGATTTCCCGACAGCGGCAGCGCGGGGCTCCCAGGGAAAGCCGGGCATTTTGTCAGCTCCCGCGACCGCCACCACCGCCGCCACCGCCACTGCTACCACCGCCGCCTCGCGGCCCTCACGCTAATACTCGTATCGCGTTCTAAGCTGCAACGCTATTTGGAAGGATTTTTGTGCTATTGAAGGTAGGAAACAAGGCAACAAGAAGAGGAAATATTTTCTCCCACGAGATATTTTTAGTAAAATCAGAATGTGTATTTCTTTTCTTTCGAAAAAAAGAGAGAAGACGTATAATTTCGACACACAAGAAAAGTACAATTTATCTAGGGTGGCTACATAATAGCACAGACTTTCTCTTTCTAGTTAGATTCTTTATCTCTTTTGTAAGGGCGAGCATTTTTGGCATTGCTCTACCATCTTCCTAGCAGTCATTCGTTGTCCCCTAAAAGATATTTTCTCACGTTTTCTCAACTCTTCTGTATCCTAATAGTAGAATTAAAATATGACATGTAATAATATTATAGAAAAGTAAAACTTTATAAGCACATTTTCTTTGAAGAATATAGTGTCTTTCTTAGGGGAATGTTGTTTAAGCGTTTTTGAAACTTTTCGACTTTCAACTAATTCTCACAGAAAAATATTGAGTTTTCAAGAGACTTCACAATAAATCATTTGAAGTATTGATGAATACAAGTTCTTCAATTCAATTTCAATTCAATACTGTATTACGTAGTAAATCTACAACATCGCATACTCTCTCACATTATTGGAAATTGTTATTGTGTTATATATATAAATATTGTAATTTTTGCCATACCAACAACAGCAATATCTTCTGCGTTTATTTAGATTGTCTGGAATAGTAGTTATTCCGTACTATTACAAATGAAACAAACATGAATAAAGATAACTGTTACAGTATTTGCAACACATTCTACAGGAAAGAAAGAAAACCGTTTCACACAATCTTGCCTTGATAACATCGAAGTGAGCTAAAAATTTCTGAATAACATAATCATCAATGAAAATTGCTTAAAGCAAAAAAATGTATTTTTTAGTTCTATTTTAAATATATTACAATCTGTTTCCTTTAATAAGAATGTTAACTACTTCATACGATTAACACGACTGGTAAAAAAGAGAAACATTTGAATGATTTGAAACCACCGTTGCCATTTTGCTGACAGCACATCAAACGATACGCGGGAAATTCGAATTTACAAATTCGAATTGGTAATCACATTAAAATAACAACTGTGGGACTAATAATGTCATCTGATTTTACTACGCTGTATTTTAATTAATTTATATTTATTTTTCGTATATCAATTGTAGTTTTATATATTAATGTTTTTCTGTCTGACTGCTGGGCTGCGAATGCTGCTAGTATCCATTTTAGAAAGGATATTTAATGAAACTTTACTCATATTCGATTGTTCATCAATGCCTCCTATACTTTGCCCCTCAAGGCCTGTCTTCACGATGGAATATGTCACGGTATTTCGTGACGTTCTCAGTCCTGCCGCCAGACATCGCACGATCGCGATCGTATCAAGCAGTGCTTGCGATCATGCGACTTCTAGCGGCATGGCGGAGAAAGTAACGAAATACCATGAGATATTCCATCGAGCCATATGGGCTTGAGGGGCAGAGTTAGAAAAATCGCACTATACATTGGAAAGCCCTGAACAGTGATACTTGGCAACACAGTTGTTTAACCTTCTGGAGCAGTGCCTGGTGTAGACGTGTTTCTGTTTGTAAAATACTGGGATCTTGCGAGTGTGATTTCGGTAGTTTTGGCGTTACAGTGTGGCCTTAGTAGTTAAAGTGAATGCAGTAACATAAATCTTTGTGGAAGGTGCTTTAAGAAATAAAATTAAAAATATGTTTGATTAATACGAAAAATGATATATTTTTTTATTTAACACTGAATATGTTTATTGAGCATTTGTTATTTTATTTAGCAGATGCCGCAAAGATGCTGTTCGGGAGTGAAAGTCAAATTATGGCAGTTTGCTGAAGGCTGGGGAAGCAGCTGTAACCACATTCCAATTTCCCAAATGTGAGGAATTACATCTTCTCCTCAAATAGCGTAAAGGACACTAAAGAGAATTTTGAGAATATTTGATAATGTAAGTGTCTTTCATTGAAATATCTGATTTTTCAAAAATTAGAAAAGTTCACATTTTTTCGCCGTCTTGTGTGTTAATAGTTAATTGTAAGTTAATAGTTATTGTGAATAGTTTAATAATGGTGAATCTAAAGTTATTTTGTCATTAATAAGTTTTTTTTCTTCTGTTGTAAGCTACCTGCCATGCGTCAAAATCTGTTTTGCATTGTGACGTGACCGTGAAAAAAATGTTAACGCCCGGTGACGAACAGTTTTTCAAATGTTTTAAGAAAATACTAACTTCATGCACACATAGCATCACGCAAAAACCTACATTTTTATTCTTTCGTAGAAAAGAATATTTTAGATGCTAAAAGCAGCTGCGAAGACGTTGGTGCCAAACCGTAATGTTAGCCCAGGGTAAAGAGACTTGGATCCTAACCAGTACGAGAAGGTCTGTGCTATTCTGTGGAACTACTAATTACTCAATATAGGTATGTATACGAGAAAGTAAACATTGTCATTCCACAGAAGACCAGTTTTAATCTGAAGAGAGACATTCACTTTGTAGGGGGTAATACGAAGTGATTTACTCTATATACCGGCCGCATTGTTAACTACATTTCTAAAAGTACTGGTAAACATATATATTATTTTCTAATCACTATTCTCTTAGTTAGTAAATAAGTTTGAGTTGATTTTTTTAGTACAGTCTCTTTTCTTCTGGGTCGATAAAAGAGAATATCCGGATGCAATATGTTTAAAAAAACGTATTTTTTAATAAACAATATCTTCCCAATTTCTCAAATTCTTTTTCAATTCCTTTACTGAAATAAAGGCATAGTCACTGGGAAGTGCTCGAATATAAAAGAATTTAAGTAAATGGGAACATAATCTACTTCAGTATACAAGATTTTGAAATAAATATTACTTCAACGTAATGGAGTGCTATGATGATAATGTTATTATTACTTAAGACATTGTTGTCCATGAAGAATAGATGAGAATATAAAATTATACTATTTTCATTCTTCGTAAAGTAATGCAACTTTTAATCGACATTGAAATAAAGTGGCCATGAAAAAATAAATCTACTAAGATTTCCTATTCACTCACCACAGATCTTTCTGAACGCATTAACCATCTGCCAGAGTTCGGACGTTTTCGACTTACCTGAAACAAAATTTAAAAAATTAGATAAAGAATAAACAATGTCATTGTGCATTGCACTTCATTACTGCGAATAGCATACAAATTCAATGTGTAAAGTTTTTAAGTCAAATGATTTTACAAAATTTTAATATTAAAAATAATATGGATAAGAGCTTAACCTAACAAATACATTTTTTGCCATTTATAATAGTGATATTATCAATATTAAGAGGTAGGATTAACTAGACTGCCTCAATCACTTATAACGGCAAAAATAAATAATGTTCACACAGCGCATCTCAGTGTACATGCAGACTATTTTTCTGTGAGCTTTGAAAGTGCAATTGACATAGAGTTTAAACCAGGCATGTCAAGGACGCGGGCAAAGTAACAAGCTTTCCAGCTCTCGAGTAAAATACGTCGATGGCAAGTCGACAGTTCTCCAGACAGACTTAGTGAAATGAAACTCAGAGAGTGAGAACACACCGAGTTTATTACAGAAGTGAATAAAATACAGGTTATACAAATTTCTATTACAAAGTCGAAAATGGTTGTGAACCCTTTACAATATCTCCTTAGAAACTATATAGGCTACATCCCCACTCCTGTTTGTAAGTACATGGTGGAGGGGGAGATACTTGTTATGGTCAGAGACGCAAGTGCGCTCTGTGTGGCCCTTATCACGGGCGGAGGGGGAACTCCAAAGCGAGGATCTTGGTATCGCGAGGACTGTGCCCCGAAGTGACCTTTCATGATTACATGGAGGTTAAGGGGCAGGCGTTAGTTATTGGAGCCTTCGACGTCTAATCTGAGCGCAGGGCGCAACTGCGATGAAATTTATTAATATTTATTAGGTGCTTAAGATAGAAGTTCGTTAAAATTATCGGGGACACGAAAAGGCGCCTTCTTTCTGGTTCCAAGATATTGGTTATCGGGCCTCGTGCTTTAATTAAATTCATAAGCCCTGTTTTGCTCCGGGGTACATTGCGTAATGCTATGTACAGCCAGTACGCTCTGTACGTGGGGATATAAGTCTCGTATGCCCTCAGTCCAGAGGAATTGGCGCGAGATTTAAAAGTAAGGGTTCCACAATGCTACGGAGTAATGGTACGTCACTGGATACCTAGCTCATGACAATCTTTGGGAGAAGTTACTTCACAGTAATTGTCACTTTAGCTATATTAATTCCCATTTATCTTTTAGGCAAACATGATACATTAAAATGCAATAATGCATCAGTCCGATTTCCCATTCAATTGAGAGTAAAATTATAAAAATTGAATCAAAAGAATCTTAAATTTGTAATCCTGTTTACTTAAGAATGATATAAAAGCCTGAACTTTTTACGTTCAGATTAGAATGTTTAACAAATATTCTTGTCTGTTAAAAGCGCTGTCCGTCCGTAAGCAAGAATTATTAACTTGAAGAGATTGGTTAATGTATTCCACATTATTGCTAAATACAATAAATAACAGTGATTTAATTACCCCAACACAAACGAAAACAAGGAAAGAATTCGCCATTCAAACATTTTCCTGTCACTTAGCAAAGATGTTTATGTAAGGGTTAATTGAGTCGCTTTAGCTTGCGCATGTTCTGCATTTTAAGGGGAAATGAGTGCGGAGTCAGGGGAAGTTGCCGGTGCTTCTCGGAGCGCCCGGCTCCCCAGGCAGGGAAGCAGCTCTTGGGCGCGGTTTGACGTACCTGGTTTAAACAGTCTTTTGCCTTCTATTTTCATGATACCGAGCTAGGGACTTGGCATTTAAAAGAACATACACGTCAAGCCGACCTTGATGGCCGAGGTGGCTAAGAGCGTTTAGACCAAAGGTCGCGGGTTCGACTCTCGCATTGGGCATAGTCTCTCATGTATGTGTTGTCACAAAGGGCGTCGCGTTCTCCTGACCCTAGATAAGAGGAGCCCGCAAGTGTGTTGGTGTCTAATGCTTGTAAAAACTGGGACATTACGTTTTTAAAATGTTTCATTATTGGTATGCTAATTATCGTAAATCTAAGGGATTTCTTAAAATTCGAAACGAGCTAAATGTTTTATTTTTGTAGACAAAAAGCATTGAATTTCCTACTATATAAATTACTGGATAATTATAAAATATTTTTATTCCTGTGATGAATTGTAATATTTACATTTAGCTATAATACTGCACAGCATATCTATTGAAAGAAATATTTTCTTGTCTAAAAAATGCAATGAATTAAAATATTAGTTGAGGGTAACTTAGTGATTTGTACTTAAACGGACTTTGAATTTATTGGCGAGAATGCCATCACAATGTGACCGCTGATGATCATTCAGCAAGAACAGTAGCCGGGCAGCGTAACACTTCCCGCCAAACCCCTTCCATCCACCCTTCCTGCTATCCTCCAAGGCGCGCTGCCCATGGTTAACAAATGAAGGCTCTCGGGTGCGCCAACGTGGGCGATGGGGGGCAGTGCAGGTCGGCGTTAACAGGGAGATGCGGCGGAGATGGTTTATTCAGCGAATATCACAGGCGGCGCCGAGTGGAGTGGAGTGGAGGATCGAGGCGAGGCCAGGCAAGGCAACGCCTGCTTCAAGCCACCCAGTTCTTTCATTGTCGCTTACGTGATAAGCATTAACCTTAGAAGGCCCATTTCGTCTCTTGGCGCTGTGTAAATGCATGTATCTTTGTTTCTATAGTCAGAAGAAAGATGAAGCGAGGGGAAACGAGACTTGTCGAGGAAGCGCGGGGCGGGGCGGGGGGTGGAGTGGGTTGGGTTGGGTAAGGGCGTGGCGTGGCGGAGGAAGGTGAAGTGTGACGAGGCGGGGCAATATGGGGTAACGTATGGCAAGGCGGAGAGGGAAGGCGCAAGACGGAACAAGGCGAAGTGGAGCTGAGTGGAACGGGTAACGGCGGATCAGGGCAGCGAGAAGAGAGGAGAGCGGAGGTGCCGAACAGGCGGGCTCCACGGTGCGTCCGTGAAGTGACCGCTTCGCGCTGGGCCGCGCCGGGTCCCTCCCAATTGAATCAACAGCGTCTCCGAAGGCATTCTGGCTTCCGGCCGAAGCCCCGCCACCCAGCCTCTGGCCTCGCCCCTTCGTGCCGCTTCTGTGAAGATGAGTGCAAGGAGGCGTGGCCCCCGTTGGGAGTACTGTCAGGCCGTGATTGTGTTCAATGAGGCTGTAAGGTGGCCCAGCTCAGAGGAGAATAAAGTTGCAAATGTGATATAATAATTTAGGCAAGTGGTGAAATAGGACGAAATAGGAGTTGTAAAGTAGCAAGGGGTAAAAGATGGCACCAAGACTGCTTGTATTTACATTAAATATGGATAGGTTATAAAATAATTATATTAAATAATTTAAATTATATTCTATATATTTAATTATTATAAAATAATTATATATATGTATATATAGGATATAAAATAATCCTTCAGAACTTTCATAAAGTATTGTTCCTATTGTTGGAAGGAAAATCTACGTAATACAACATTCACATTGTTGGAAGGAATATTAACAAAAATTTAAAAAATTTTAAGTATAATTCATTTTCAATATTCTTGGTATTGCTATTTTTTTTGAGTGGAATATCCTGAGTAACATTAATTTATTCTTGACCGAATTGAAATACAAAAGAGATAAAATAAATTAAGAAAGGAAGATTTTTACGCCGATCATATTTTCCTTTTATGTGTATCTTTAAACATATTAAATTTTCGCCTTTCAAGTGTTTCGTCTTTCTGTTAAAACATTGCTCAAAAACCAGTATTTCAACAAATGAAAGTGAATTATAAAAATGGTTTGTACGAATAATACAATGAAAATTTTAAAATCTCAACTGCTTACGAAAGAAAAATATTTGAATGTTCTATACATATATACATTGCAAGTAGATTGGTTACTAATAAACGCAGTGTGTAATTACGGTAAATCAAATAACAATACTAACTTTATTCGACCCTAATGATAAGAACTTCATGACTCATACTTACTTCTTCACTTGGAATAATAAGACTGCACCTATTTTGTTACAATTTACATTGTATTTTATATAAATAGAAAATATTTTCTAAGAACAAAAATACTTTTTTTTTGAGAGACAGAAAACACGTATTTAGGAAGAATTTAATGATGCCGTGAAAAGTTACAGTTACAATCACGAATACACAGAGTTCCATGCCTCGATATTAAGCTTCCAAATGTGGTGTATATCAGATGTAAGAGCGGGAGAATTCGATGGCTTTATTAGGCACATCGTAAACCGAACCCCTGGCCAAACGGCGGGCAGTAAGCTGAAGCACAAAAAGGATCTCCGCTCCGAGCCTTGGTTCGCTTTTACTGATAGACGTCATTTGGCTGAGAAACTTCTAGAGATGGCGGGATTATGCGGAGCGCATTGCGCTCGGCGGACGTCGCGGTGTCCGGATGGAAAGTGGGATGGGGTGGGGTGGGAATGGGCGGGGGAGGAGGGGATTGATCTAGCATTCTCGCAGAGGACGGAAGAGTGCTGGAGAGATTGTTCAAATTGCCCAGTTTGGGGAACAGGTGTTGCCTAAGTTACTTTCTGTCCTATTTGTTACAGTGCCGAATAATGCCCAAAAGGATCATATGTCACTTCGATGGAGATCACCTTCCAATACGATGATTAATAATCGTATCACTCATATTTGAATTGGCAGAGTTTACGCGAAATAGGTAAAACTCTTTGAATAGAATAATAAAACAAATAAGAAATATACCTATTCGAATCGAATGATTAATTTATTCTTTTGAATTGTATTTTTACACAAGTTATATGTTCATGAAGCTACATACATGTAAACCGTTTTGTTTATTTCGTATACTCCTAAATAACTAATTGTAAACAGTTGTGTTAATTCCGTGTTTCGTCCCAAGGATCAGCAAGACATCTCGAGGGCAATTGATTTCAGTCATGTAGTAGGAAATATATGCTGATACCTTGGTAGAGCAACTTAAAATTGGATTACTGCATTGCTCTATTTTATTTATTTTCGTAAGAAAATATTACGAAATATATGTTACGTACAGGAGACAAGAATAATCTGCGCACATTTTCTTCATCTACACAATTTCTTCCCAATCATTTTGGCATAGTTGAATGGTGAATAAAAGAACTAAAAACTCGCGGTTGGCAGCATTTGAAAACTAGAAATGAAACTAGTAATAAACAACTTATTTACTCCGATAATCGAAAGATTTGATTTGATAGTATTGCTAAGAAAATAGAAAACCACACATCCTCCTACCACTAGTAAAAAAAGGAGAACTCAATAAAACGTGCGCATAATGATACTACATTTTATGTACAGAAACAAAACAAGGGGCCATCATAACATTTTCTCAGTGGATCAGGGAAACTGGTCAAAAATCTTGATTCAGACGAGAGGTGTTGGCCCAGAAGATGAAGTCCATCGCTACAAGCATATTTAATGTTTTAAAAAATGACCAGTACAAATGTTTACTAATGCAATATAATTAATTTTTAAAATAAGCATTACTTTTCTTTTTGATGGTTACTATAGTATCTAATAATTATAGTATCTACAGGAACAGTTATTCAGAAGAAAAGATTTTACTTGACACTTAAGCTTGTGAAACATTTAATTGTTTAATATTGTCTGGCAACGTGTTGTAAAGTAAATGTATTGAATGTGGATTTCTTGTAATGATCTGTTGATACTGAAACGTGGTGAATATTATTTATACTTTGAGTGTACTAATAATAAATACGTGTAGTGCATGCATATAAGTTCCCACTTTGCAAGTCAGTCAGTTTTGACAAAAAATACGAATTCGTACATAAATAGGCAAGACAATGGTAAAAACCAAGCTGGTTGGAGACAGGCTTGCAGAAATCACGTGGATGGCAATTACTCATTATTATTATTATACATTTTTTCCGCAATCTAAAAATCTGGGTAATATAAGATGTGCTTCCCCAGAATATTATGCCATATCCCAGGCCGGAATATACACAAAAATTACACGCAACCATTTGCATGAAGGCCGACAAAATTTAAAATAATTCTGATAGCGTAAAATAATGAACTTAATTTAGTATTCCATTAATTTATATGGATATTCCATTTGAGGATTGACTGAATTGAGAGAACGAGACATTTTGTTACCGTCAGCTAATTATATATTGTTCACTTTCAATGGCGCATGGAATCATGCAATTGGCTGTTTGAATAAAAAACTGCTTTGATACCACTTTTTCTCGTTTTCTATTAATTTATTACGAAACCAATTTGAATAATCTGTAATCGTATTCTTAATGTTTCTTTATTACGAAGAATATTAGTGTCATCAACCAATAGAACTACTTTTTGCTAATGGATCATGTTTGCGTATAAAAAGGGGCCTAAAATCGAAACATGCGGATCCCCAGGTTCAACCGGGAAAGATTTGGAATGATAAGTGAATAATGTTATTTCGTGCTAATACTGTATTTCTACTCTTTGCAATCGATGGTAAAGCACAAGCATATCTAATCTAGGGCAATACTGCGAATTCCATTTAAATGTAATTTTGGAAGAAAAATGTTACGATCAAATAATTCAAAAGCTTTCGAAAGAACTAAAAATATTACAATATGGGCTTCATTTTGATACATCGATAAAGCATCATATTTAAGAAAAAGAAACATTGCCATTTCCATAGATTTTTATTTTCTAAGTCAACGTTGAGGGTATGAAAAATGCTTAGCTTTTTCCTGAGCAAAAGTTCCCATTTCAATGCAGAAAAGTCTTTCTTATACTTTTCAGAAAACTTACTGTGCATTCCATTTGTATCGTTCAGGGAAGTTAACCGAACAGCAAGAGATATGAGTGAGACAACACTGTTTTCGTCTTTGTAGTTATTGTTGTCGGATCAGCACAAGACTTCAAACATCACTACTTTAGGACCAACTTGCATTAAAGTAGGAATAGTTATAATTAGTGAAATCTTTCTCGAACAGGATTGCCGATCATTTGTTGATATTTATTCTCAGATACTTATTACTTGTAAACTGACAATAATATAATTATTATTATTAAATAATAATTATAATTATTATTATTATTAATATTATTTTTATTCCCCGTGGCGCACACGGTTGCGGCAGCCGTCGTCTACGCCGAGAAGTCTGTGGGTTCGAGTCCTGAATAGACACGTGTATTTGTGACTACCCTTCAGCTCTCATCATTATCTTATTATCTCATAATTCATAATTGAAGGCTTAAAAGCCTTGTTTTCCCAGTGATACAGCCGAAAAACGTAATCCCCACAATGACACACGTTATTCTCCGGGATAGAATATGATGGCCTCGGATGAGAACGTGTACCATTGGTCAGAAATAATAATAATAATAATATATTTATATTAAGAATTATTATTACTATTGTTATTCATATTACGACAATTACCGGTAGTAGTTCTGTGAACACTACACGTCGCTTTCAAATATAATTTTAAAAAAAGTTAATAATGCATGACTTGGAACCACTGAATTGCTACTATCTTGAAAGGAGATATAAATACGTGAATCATAGCAGATACTACTTTTTACTTTCCCGTATACGTACGTATACACGGAGTGATATACGTAATATTGGGAAAGTTATATAATGCTGCGCGAAAAAATGGCCAATTTTCGGCGGAAAAAAAATGCATTGCCGGGCCGTGAAAACGAATAAGTGGATAAAACCAGTTGCTAAATTAAGAAAAAAAATACCCTAACACGTGCTGTAGCCAGAAACCCTGTTTTCTAGGTCCTTGATACCGAAAACCCAATTGAAAGGAAAATGTCCGTCCGTCCGTCCGTCCGTCCGTCCGTCCGTCCGTCCGTTCGTCCGTCCGTCTGAACACTGCTAGCGCCTAAACCATACGTACGATTTCTTTCAAAATGGATATTCCCGGGTCGATCTGATTCTATTCAAAGCTTTGAGATTTTGAAAAAGATTCTTCAAAATTTGGGGGTACTTTATATGATGCCCCCCGGGTATTTTCAAAATTTTCTCAAAAACGGCTCCAAATTTTTTCTTTAAATTTCATTTATAAATAGATTAAAATACACTCATTAATATGGAATAGGTCGGATTTTCACGAATAACTGAATTTTTGAAAGTTTGAATTTTTTCGGCGTCTTTCTCCAGCTACAAAATTTAAGATAGAGATTTTTTCTTCAAATAAAATTTGTTCTGCATATTGAGTTCTTTCATAAAGGTCATGTAAATGTTTCTCAAAATTGTAGTAGTTTTCGTGCAATATTACGGGCAATATGTGCAATTTTAAAAAATTGCAAAACCAAGATTTTCTCAAAAACGGCTCCACATTTTTTCTTTAAACTTTTGGTAGGGATAGTGGTAAATTTACTCTATCAGATGACATAAAAGCCATATTGGTCTATCGGTTGTTTTTTTAAAAAATTACAAAAATGTAAATTGTTTTACTTGTCTCTCACGTCGTTAATATTTACACTATCGGCGATTTTTTTACATTATTATATTTACGAGTATAAATGGTTTAAATAATGTCAAGTAAAGTTCTCAAAAACACAACCGTTTTCTGTGAAAAGTAGCTCAAATTTCGGCATTTTCAGACATGCTCAAACGCCATTTTCTCATATCTGGCTGCAAATTTTTTCTTGAAACTTTTGTAACAGATAGTGATAATTACACACTTTAATATGACGTAAAGTTTATTTTGAGTTATTTTTTGTTTTTTAAAAATTATATAAATGTAAATGTTTTGAAAGATCTCTCACATCTTTAATATGCACATTATCCGCAATTTGTAAAGATTATTGTATTTGTGAGTGTAAGTGCTTCAAATAACTTCAAGTAAAGTATTTCGAAAACAAAACTTTTCTGTGAAATTGAGCTTCAAATTTCGCATTTTTAGGAACGCCAAATCGTCATTTTCTCTTAAACGGCACATAATTTTTAAAAGAAAATTGCCATTTATGACTATGTTCTTGTGCTCTTTATTATTTTAAAATTAATGTTTCCGTTCTACAATAGGAAATCGAAAAATTAAGAAAATGACAAAAAAATGTACTTTTGGCGGTGATAGATGATAGCAGGCAAGAAAGAGTTTGTGGGGCAATTCCGAATAGCTAGTGAAGGCGCAAGGACATAGAAAACTAATACGGGAAAATTTGTGCCATTCTGTAGCACCACTAATTAATATCTTCAGGAATTTTCATACCAATTTTTTAAAAAATGGAAAAAGAGTGTTTGTGACTGTATTGGACTGAATTTGTTTGTAACGAAGAAATGTTCAAAAGGCCGGAAGGTAAAATTAAAACAGGATCTTCCTCCGTTTAGTTAATAATAACAATAATACGGTATTAACTATTATTATTTGCCGCCAAATTATGTGACCATGCATTCAAGCAAAGATTGTGGACTAACGTGATTCTTTGTCATTTCTTTCCAAGTAATAACGTTTTCGTACGAAGCACTTTTGTCCTAAAGAGAAGGCGAATGATAAATCACAACTGTTACAAATCGCGTCGAGAATCTGTGCGGACAAAGCGGCAACGCCGAACCAGCGCTCACCGAGCCGACACCGCTCCAGCAACAGCGCAGGCCGGGGGCGGCGAAAAATACGTTACTCTTGGTCGCAGGCAGTGTCTGGCTGGCAACCGCTGTGGGCACACGCACGCAAGCCCTTGCGTTCACAAATTCACTCAAAACATTGTCTTTTCATCATTGTCTATACAAAACGTGTTATATTGAACTACTTCAACTACAGTAAATGTTCAAGTTATACCTGAATTGTGTTGTGACCACACGTTAAGTAATTTCTTGTGCATCAACTTCATTACGTCGCAGAACGGAAGGAACTACAACTGCAAACTTCTCACCTTAAACTCAGGAAGCACGGTTGTATTTTAGCTTTAAGTATTGTACCATGTTATACATCAAAGGAAGGTCAGTGTTTTTTTGTATTTATGTATTCATTTGTCACTCAAACTTCTATGTAGTAAATTCAATTTAAACTGCAAAATATCACTTATTTCAGTTACCGCCATTCACTTCCTCATTTCTTCACTAATCATTTTGTTTTTATCTGAAACCTCATTTCGTCAGAACTACCAGAGATGCAAAACAGCAACCTTAAGTCAATTTTTATCATTGGCCACATGGACACAACTGCAATTTAGACAAAACATCGGTCCTCATGGCCTAATGTTAAAACAAACATCATTAATCCTCCCGATTCAAATAAGAACATTGTTCTTCCGGGTCTCGAATGCATTTCAGATAAGAACAACAACCACCAGGTAGAGTGAGGTCCCTTGAAAGCTCGATATCAGCTCTGTCTGCTCCTTCCTAACCATTCTGATAGGCATAATTGCTTCCACAGTTTTTCCTAAAAATTATCCAAAATATGGATAGTGAATATGTCTTATATGCTTGCTGGCAGAACTATTTTGAGTTTGATCGAGTCATAAATTCTTGAATAACAAAAGCAACTATGTTCAGCGTTGAGAAATTAACCCCACGATTTCATTCGACATAACTAATTGGGCTCAGTTTGGAATGCAGTCCACCGAGAATTGAAGCGACGATCTAGCAGAATTTGCATTTTGCTTCGTTATAAACAAACACGAATATATAAATTTCATTGACGTTTTCAGGCGTCAGACAGAAGACAAGTATGCATCACTGCCAATGCCGCAAATGCGCTGTTTGTGTTACAACTAAATTAGAAGAGGGCGATAGCGCGGTAAGCGAACAATGGCCATCACAGAACGTCAAAAACAAATGCGGAGCACCGCTCGCATCGTGGCTCGCGCACCGCGCCCACGGCATGGGAGTATTTAGCCGCGCCGCCCTCCGAGTTCAAAGGGTGAACGCGCCTATTATGCGAAGCAATGTGAACATAACACGACTGGTTATGACCAGCATTCACCGATACACACAACGCGGCGCCACAATGCCGTCAGCCAGTCGATTCACCAGTTCACACTTCCCGGGACTTTACGTGCCAGCGTCGCCATTCAATCAAAGTGTGTTATTGGAGAAAGTTATTTATTTGGAGGAGTGCATTTTGGCGGCTATGTTGCCACTGCATTTTATATGTGATGCGAACGTTAAAAATGAAATAACAACCGTGCTACATATTGTGTTTTAAATTTTATGTGTCTCTATGGAAACGCACCTATTGTGTAAAACGGCTATTGAATGCCCATAAAATCTGTATACAACTGATAAAGAATGCTATTTAGTAAAAATATGGAGTTAGTGTTAGTCTGCCTCATTCGCTGTGGAATGATACATTCATGACTATCTCATTGTTGTTGGGATTCCGACTTTATGTCATTGTAGTAAAACCTGTAAGTTCAACCAGAGAATTACAAGTATTGTTCTGAAATAATGCAATATGGTATACTTTGTGGAGTTATGACAGCTAGATAAAGTTTTGTTCTGCTGGACGCCAATACACAATCACTGGCAATATAAATTAAGATTTCTTGCATCTAAAGTGCGTATTTATTTATTAACGTTTTGCATGAGCGTTGTTCTCAACTTAATCGTGATTTCCTAAATAAAACTTTTTGATTTGTTCGCTGATAAATCAATTTCCGTTTACGCCAAACCTATGTACATTGGTCCATTTAATGTGGTGACTGTTTTTAGAGCAGATAGATTTACTGCGAGCGATTCCCTCTTTAGGTATCACCGCAGTAGGGTTCCGCCCAGTCGGGACAAGGTCTAAGCTCCCGACCAACCCCTAATCATCTGCTGTAGTGTAGTGCATGTAAGTACGTAGATGTGCGAGTAACGGGATAGGACAAGACAAGGAAACTTGTATTACTACAACATTCTCGCATTCTTTTAAATTTGCCCAATATCTCTCACATTGTTAATACATTCCATGCGTTCTGTATGTATTATTGAATTACAAGCGCTTCCAATGAATTCTGATGAAGGTTTTTAAAATCTCAAAAGTCTTCTGTCAAATTGAGTTTTCAGAGTTTTGAATTTTTCTAGAAACGCTCAAAGTACATTTCCCCAAACTCTGCTTTAAATTTTTCCAATAAAAATTTACATACAGAACATGTTTTACTCTTCTATGTTTCTCTAAATATCATATTTTTATTTTACTATCACGAAAGTGAAAAACTGATAAAATATTAAATGGTTTACGTGTTTATTGATAAAACCTTATTTCCTCTAAAAAATATTACTTAGAAGTAAACTAAGTCATTGTGTTTACTGACACGTGCTAAAAAATATATTCTACATTTTTATTGGTTACTATATTTATTATTATATGGTTAATTTTGAGAAAATTGTTCAAACCTGAGTGCACCGTTGATAGATTTTTATGTGAAAACTACATTTTTGCGTAGATGTTGAAAGGAACGTTATCAGCTATTCACATATAGATTCAATGCTACAAAGCACATCATAGGCAGCTTACATAAATAAGTTAATTTCAATTAGTAAATTAATAGTTTAATCAAATTGCTACATAAACGTAACACGTTTACAATAGTTCTAAAAAGAGTATTGACCTCCGTGAGACAAAGTTTGTGGGCATGTATACGTGGGCGTGAAAGCAAGTGGTACCCCAAGTTTATGGACACGTTCTTTTACTGGAAACTCATGGACGTTTTATTTACTATACCTGGCATGAGAGGCATTTCGGGCCCCTCGTGTATAAAACCTGTACCTTAATCCTTCTATAATCTCTTGGCCTAAAACGCAAGTGTATGAATAATAATATTGATCGATTATTAGTGATTTAGGGCGCGTCAATTGCTAAGATCATTTGGCCCGTAAGCGTAGTGCATTTCCCCATCGGGAAGTGGCGGTGATCTTTCCTCGTTGAATGACGAGATCCGGCGCCGACCTACTAGTCGGCTAGTGATCTTTCCCCAATGACGTCTCTCACAAGCGGGGCACAGCCCTAGCCGGGACAAGCTCTAAGCTCCCAACCGGTCTCCCGAGAAGTGTGGTAGTGTAATACACGTCAGTGTAAGTGTGATTAAGGAGAGAGGATAGGAAAAAGAAGAGGAAGGAAAGATCGCGTGCGATCCATGGCCGGCTTGTTACGGTACTGTTCCGGTATTCCCCTGGTGTTGATAGGAGAAACCACGTAAAACTATCTATCAGAGCTGAATTTTCCTTCAGACAGCAACTGAATTCGACCTGACTAACTAGTGTCGAAACTCCTGCCACTGTTGGGACTCGAAGCTAGTACCTCTCGAAATAGGCTTATGGGATGTTGGAGGAGCGTGCGAATGCTCTTCCCTCAAAATGCCCTAGAGAAGCGCTAGGGACAGTTAGAGGCACTGGTAGGTTGCATAGGCGCCAATAGTTGGCACATGGGAAGAGAGTGGGGTACAACTAATCGGTAGCCCACTCTCAAGTGAATAGGAACCCAACAAGAACGAGCAAGTCCGTGCCATTGTGGACCATCAGAAGATCCTTTTTCGGTGATTGTAGCAATTATTGTTGATCGTGTTGTATTTCGTCTACATCACTTGAATAGAGCAATTGATACGTGCTTGGAATGATTAATGCGGCTGCAGAACATTCACTGCAAACACTTTGTGATTGACGTAGGGCGTGTTGCAGCTCTCGCAGTCACTAAGCGGAACAATTTTGAGCTCCTCCCGTGAGCTGGCTTTGATTCACATTTCCCGAACTGGCACAGCTTCCGGGCTGTAAACACTTTTTTAATTTTTTTCACACACTATTTACGTACTTTAAAGATTGTGAAGGAAGTGTTGTAAAGCTACGGCAAAACCTGCGATTATTTTTACAGAAAACATTTCATTTTGGGGCCCTGGTACCGAAAAAGTTGATAAATCGCGATTCTATGTGTAATAGCAAAACATTCGTCTGTCAATCAGCCTCTCATCTTTCAGTAATATTACAAAAATTTCAAAAAAGGTTTTCAAATGTGGATCCAAACGTTTTTGATTAATATTTTTCTTCGGTTCAAGCAAAGGAAATTTACAAAATAGCCCAAATTTCATTTTCTTTAAACTCTCTGAGTATTCAAAAATTGGAGAAGTTCGGTATCTTCCGACAACTAAGAATATCGAAGATTAGTTTTTTTCTCAATAAAAATCTGAACTCTTGGCATTTTGAAAATTTTCTAGGTTTTAATGGTTATCGGAACTACACCATATAGTTTATGAATGCACGTTCCTCTATTCGAGTAAAAAATTCAAAGGAAAATTGTAGACATGTTTCAGAAAGTTTTTGTTAGATAAGGCAGAATATGTCAAAGAGTTTCCTGAAAATCATACTCCAAATTTAAAGTATTGTGACGTACTGGACAAGAAGAACACAGACGACGGATTTGTATAGTATTTACAGTATATTTACAATAATAAAATAAAAGATTATGATACAAGATTGGATCCCTTTGGCAACCTTTCGATTCTCTAAGCCGCGAAACCCCGCGACCGTCCCTAGGCCTAGCCCAGTACCTCTGCTCGAGAGCATGAGAAAGCTACGCGAAGTGCGAGCTGTCGGACATAGAGTCCCCGTAACTAGAAATGTTACATGGCCTGATGCCAACTTTGATCTTACACCCGAAGATCACGTGCAAGGTTGCACTGGAGATACCTCCCGTCTTTCGACTCACTAGCGTATCCCGCGAGCGCATGTCGGCGCCGCAATAAATATCCCACGGCTCGTCCCCCACTCTACCAGCGGCGGGCATCATACGGCTCGCTAGCCAGCCCTCTCCAGGGAGCAACCGTCATTACCTAGACTCGCGCCCGCGCGCGCCCTGTGGTCCAAGTTATTTTGGGACTGGGATTTTCCTGCCCCGCGCGCGCCGGCGAGGCGCCGCCGCGTTCCACCCCCATCCCCCATCCGGCTTAAGACTGGGATTTCCAAACGAAACGTCACGCCGGAGCGTGAGCTACCTCGCAACGCTACAGTATGTTAATTATCTCATGAACGGTAGAACAAAAACCTACAGCACACGTGCTTACCACGTTTCAGCATTAAAGATTCCGGACTGAAGATTCGTGACACATTAATCTGCCATCCAGTCGTTTCGAATTTGGTGTAGAAAATCATGGGTATCTAATTCGCCAGCTGCATCAAACAATCTTTGGAATAGTTCTAATACACATTAATATTGACGTGTGTGCGAAGTTAAAGTTCAAAGGAACAATCAACACTTATTTTACGACAGTTAATTCGGAATCATTTTGTTGAGGTGATTTCAATACTTTTTTTCTTCCCTACTACACTATAGGAAGAAAAAGGTTTACATCTTGGAAGGAAAAGAAATAATACTTATTTAATCGCCTTAAAAATTCAGAATAATTCTTGAATATGATCCAGCCATTTGCAAAATGAAATAAACAATTTACTGACCCAACGACTATAACAGAATTTGCTATTTATCGCAAGCTGCTCTCTATATGAGCCTAAAAGATCACCATGGCGTCTCCCGGTAATTACCGTTCCTATGGGGACTTTCTCTCTGAACATCACCTTTGCGCTCTCCTAAAATTGTATGGACCCATCTCGATACTATATCTGTACATATTTGCGTACGGAATCCCTAGGTCCCATCACGCAGATTCTATCGTTGTTCTGGGCGTAGGAATCCAGTTCAATTTCACATATACACCTCACACAGTCCTGCTGCCTGTCAGTCCAAGAGATTATGGAAGGATTAGGGTACAGATGTACTCCAGTCACCTTACGCAGAATCGAATCCACCAGCTTATTGGCCACGAACGTGGGTTCACAAGCCTCAATTCCCTGTTTCACGAGACCAAATCACAGCCACCGGCTCACTGTTGGTGAACATATAAATATAATTTTATAAAACTAATCAGATGATTAAGTGGCCTTTTGTTATAATCCGTCTTTAATGTTGAGCGTCGTTTCTGAAAAAAATCTCGTTTGAGCTTTTCTGTTCACCTCAATTTTAGAGAAACCGTTTGATTTATCGAGACTTTTCATGTAAATACTATGAAGCACCTGTGCACACAAATGTAACAAATTATAAATAACGTCTGTAAAATAAATATTAATCATGTTAGAGGCATTGTAAAAAACAACGTAAATGTGTAATTTAAAAAACTCAAAGAATTAATGTCGTGTAACTCAAGCCATTTATCTTTATCCTTAAAAAACGTTTAAATGAAAATTTTGGAACTGTTATTGAGAAAATCTTGTTTAAAAATGACCATGTTTTACAAAAAAACACTCTAAAACTAATAATAATTTCAAAACATCTATACTTGACTTTAGTCAGAGAATGAATCGTAGAGAACAAAATTCTTTTAAAGAAAATATCTCTGTTTTCAAAAATGTAATCGTAAGGGAGTAAAAAGTGAAGTTTTTAAAATTACAAAAGTTTCAAGAGGCAACAGTGTAAATTGGAACTATACCATATTTACCTGAATTTTATTCTATTGTAGAAAGCAATTTAAAGAAAAAATTGTTGTAATTGGGCCACTTGTGCAAAAAATTTTGAAAATTTCCCAGGGAAGGCGGAGAGGAAGAAGAGGGGTAGATGGGGGCACAGACGGTCAGGCAGATGGACAGACAAACGTATTAAAAAAACTTTTCGATGTGAGTGGATCCTGAAACTTGTATTTCCCTTAAAATCTCGTTTGCGATTTCCCTCAGCATTATATAACTTTGTCTTATACTACGTGTATTCCTTCATACGTACAAAAGAAAGTAAGAAATCAACCGAACTTATTCATATGTGCAAGTAGAATGTACCTTTGTGACACTGTTGTTTTCAAGCACTTGGAA
The DNA here is from genome assembly GCA_031308135.1 of Acheta domesticus. NCBI lineage: Eukaryota > Metazoa > Arthropoda > Insecta > Orthoptera > Gryllidae > Acheta > Acheta domesticus. Next base: position 73,221,900 of record JAHLJT010009436.1, on the reverse strand, counting down.
CAAATTGCACAACTGTGCCGAGTCACCAATTTTTGCGAATGTTACGAAAAACTTATGCCCATTACACGTACGCTTCCTCTAAAGCATTTCCCGCCGCGAAAAATTCAAACCTCAGCACCTCAGAAAATTCTCACTTGTATTTTGATTGGAACGGCGTCCACTCCCCGTAAATCAACAAAGCTTTGCCGTCGGTGCAAATGCGGCGTTCTCCCGCCCACAGTCCTCCGTCAATTCCGCCTCATTAGCGTTGTGCGGAGGGCGCGATGGGGGCGGGGGCATCGGAGAGCCCGGCCGTAGGGGGCCCGGCGCCGCCACGCCACCGCCTCTCGCGCGCTACGTGTGTCACGCCGCCAACCCTCCGCGCTCGTGCACATACACGCGGCCCCCGCCGCCGCCACCTGGATCCATTCGCGTAATCTGCGCAAAGTCCCATTACCGCGAGCCGGCGCCCCTATCGTTGGCCATAATCGATACTCGACGACCGCGAGCTGCCGGACGGCGGCGCCGCGGCGGAAGAGGACAAGGCCTGCCTTGGCCCACCAGGTCGCGCGGGCTGGGGAGGGTTAAGGCGAAATTGGTCGCAATGTATCGCAAGCAATTTAGCGAGTTTTCGGTGTTACATATTTAAAGCGAAATGTTCTGAGAGTAATGCTTTAATTTCACTCGATAATGCTAATGCTTGAATATATTTCTTGTGAATTATATCGAGATCAATCAGAAATTATCAACAGTTTCTTACAAGAAAAAACTCAGTATTAGGTTCACAGTATCACTGAATCACAGTATTAGGTTACCTGAAAATAGAGATTCCTTTTAAAGATTTCTTTCTTGATCTTGAATAAACCCAATTACACAGTTACGCGTCTCTGTGAAAATATTTTCTCATAATTATTCGTTTTAATCTTCTCGCTACGTCGGTACTTATATAATTCTATGCTGGAGTAACATTGTCATACTTTTTGGTCTCATTTTAATTTAGTTTTTAGCGTCTGAGATTTCCAGATGGGACCGCAACATGTTTCTTCAGGAAGATAAATGGCAAATCCTAGTCATGCTTTCGTGGAAATGCAACGTTGTGGATACAGCGACCATTGTAATTTGGATCCAGTGACATGCGAGATCTTCCAGTGGGTATTTAAACTTTCGAAGTGTATGTAGTATATTGTCTGAGTGTATTGTGCGGATTTTTAATGATTTAACGATTTATTTATTTCTGCAATTAACCCGCGAGTGCTCGCTAGAGGTCTGTGAGATCCAGACCGTGGTATTTTTATGTCCTTAATTATTGCAATACTTTAGTCATCTCATGTTTCATGTAATCCTTTATTGTAGTTTTCTCAGATCGCCTGGCCTTTTATTTTTATCCTTTCGATGAATAATTTCCCGTAAGCATGATGAAACTTGATTGCTGCGCTGCGCGATATCTGTCATACACGTTGGATGCAATGACGCCAGTATGAGCTCCTGCCTTGAGCAGTACGTATCATGGCAATATTTTCAGCCGTGTTTATGACAAGTGGCTATTTAGAGAATACAATCATTTGCCTTATCTAGAATCGATTGTCATAATTTCTTACCAAAGAGAAAGAAGATATGCAGGAGACATCTGTAGGGAAATGAAGAAAAATGCGAACCTTATAAAATGGAAAAAAGACAAACACTTTATGAATATTTTTGTGAAAAGTAAAATGTATGTATTTGTTTAGAGCATGCCAAAATAATTTGTGAAAATTGTATATAATATTATTTAAGAGGATACATTTAATAGGTCCAATAATTTTTGCGTGAACTTTGTTAATTTTTTCCTTTCTCAACATAAATATTCAGACAAGAATTCTGCAGTGTGGGATTTATTAACAATTGTATTCGGGGACATGCACAAACTAAATAAAAAAGTATTTCAGAAAATAGAGGTTCAGATCACTTGCATTCATAAAAAGTTACAGCTATATCTGAGAGATATATTGCGGGCATTGACGTGAGTTTACCTATTGTGGGCACTCCCGGCTTAATGTCCAAGCTTTAAGATAAATCGTATGTGCCTATATTGATGTCAAAACTACTTTGAGATTTGTTTAAACGTAATGGATATAGAAATTAGTATAAGAAGTTTATTTTAAATTAAAATGTCGAAGTCAGTAAGGAGGCTATTGTACATTGCATTGTCATATAGCAATCTATGACTTCCCACCATGTCGCAATACGGTGCATCCAATACATTACATGCAAAGTCTACAAGGTTTCTACCGAATACATTTCAGCTGCGACAGGCGGCATTTGCTTGTGTTAGTCGCAAATTTACACAGAACTAGCCTGAACTAGTCATTCATGGCTATTCAAAGATAAATGCATGTCAACCATGCAACCAACATTTCCAAATCTCGATGAACTAGATGACTTCTATCTTCTTCCGAAACTGAATACGCTTTTCAACAAGAGGATGAATTAAATATTGATGATGATTGTACACATTGAAGTTTTAAACGTAGACGTGGATACTTCAATTATTTAGCTGCCTTTCATACATTTTAATTGAAGACCTCGGATCCTTTTTAAGCAATTAGACGAGTGTAGCTTTTTTAAAAATTTTATTTCTTCTTGTCCGGCATTTCTGTCTTTCAAGGGCGTTTAGATACGATTTCAATACCGTTTTAGGATGAACCATCCTCAGGTATGTCAATTCACTTCCTGTATAAGTTTGATACGAAAAAATAAGTTTGTTAATCAATCGTTGTGTGTGTGAGAGAGTGTAATAAAGAGAGAGAGAGAGAGAGACGAAAGATTATATTTTCAGACAGGGAGGCTTGAAAATGTCTTTGGGGGTAGTGTGAGTGAATTCTCTGTGGTTCGCTGTATTTTTTAACTGGATGGTAAGTTGCTGTGGCTGAGGATTCTGGTAGTAACTCATAGAAGTTTTTTGAAATTTTGATAATATAGTCTTGAATAGATTCTATTTTTAATTCTCTATGTAGTTGTTCTTTACTTATAAACCACGGAGCTTTGGTTATTTTTCTCAGACACTTATTTTGTACAACTTGGAGCTTGTTAATGTGGCTGTGGGCTGCCTTTATCCAAACGGGGCTCGCGTAGGTTAGTTAAAAAAAATTGTTTTAATTATGTATGTAGAAAACAAATGATTGTAATTTTGTGTATTCTGATTGTTCCTCTCGTTAACTCTGGTATTTTAAATTATTTTTGCAGTTCATTAATTAAGAGAAATATTTCAGTTGCCTTAAAAAGCATTCGGTGAAATATCGTTCCAAAATTATCAGAAGCTGTAACAGGCAGTCAAGATTAATGCAATAATCAAAAAATGTAATTGCGTTAAAATATTACCGCTCACAATTACAAAATGTGACATCACTGTTTGCAACGTAATTTTTATTCAGGAACAAGATATTACGATAAAATATATTAATTACCTATTTAAACATAACTATCTATTTAAACATAACTGATCTACCTACGCTCAAAAAGATAATTTAGAATGAGATTTTCAAAGTTTAGTTACACCGTATATATCTACAGTATTGAACAGTTCAATGAAACTGAAATAGGCCAGAATAATTTCTGCACTTCACTAACACATCAATGTTTTTAGTGTTTGATTATTAAAATGACTCTGCTAGACGGTGAACGGTGTGTATCGGAATTTGCGTGGCCATGCGGAAGAGCAGGCCAGATGGCCTGAGCCTTGCCACAGAAAATGACATTAATTGAATTGAAATTTTAACTTTTGAATTTAGCACAATTTTTGAAAATGTAACACGAACAATAACATTTCTGATAAACATTCTATGCCTTTTGCGGAATATATTTTAAACTTATTGTTAAAATTCATTGAGATATAACTAAATAATACAACTAATTTTGAAAGACTTTTAAAAAACTTGCATAAAGTTACCAATTCTTAAAAAAAGATGTCATTTAATTCACACCAAATATATTCTTTGTTTTGAAAGTTTGATCAAGTTCACCGAGTATTACAAAGATACTTGTAAATATAAACTTCCAATTAATTACTTTTTTATTTAATTGCTACTTTTTGCGTTTAAGGCAACTTTGAAAGTCCTATTTTGAAAGAGTTCTTTTATATGTGCCACTAACTTTTCATGCATGAAAAAATATTTTCTATGCTGCTTCAATTTGAGCTGCTTCGGATAACGTTTTACTATTTCTCTTGACGCAGAGTTAATACATTTTCATCTAAAAGTGGATTTCCTCCTCCATATGAAACGTTCATTCAGTGCTTTGCACTGGTCTGTTTGATGTTGGATATAGAAATGCGATGTTCAACGTGCAATAAAATTATTCATTTCGACACAAAAGTATACTGTGGGCTTTTGCCCATCTCTGCACATGAAACTCTTTACGGCGCACGTTCACTCGGTCGGAGATGGGTCCACGAGGCGCAAATCGCGAGACAGAAGCGGCCCAGACACGGAACCGTCAGGAGTGGTTTTGCAGGCGCGATTCAATTAGACGAGAGGCTTCCAAAGAAATTTCGCGGAAAACGCTTCAACTCGGCGCGCCGCTGCGGGCGGCCGGCCGGCGTGTCGGCGAGGTGGGCGGGGCGTTGGCGAGGGAGGGAGAGGGGCATTGGGGGGCGTCGGCGAGTGCCATTTGGGAGGCACGTGCTGAGGCTAAACCCGCCGCCTCGGATTTCGCCCAGATATGCGCGCTCTGTCGGGGGTTACGGCGATATTACGAGAGCTAAAAGGGACAGCGCCGCTGGGGGTGGCAGTGGGGGAAAGCATTCGTATAGAGGAAAGACGTCATGGCGAGAGGATGAGATAAGGATTGAAATGGTGGGAAAGAGGAAATGAGAATGAATAGGGGTATTAGGGAGGTAAGGGAATCATTCTCGTAAAGAGAAAGGTAAAAAATAAAAACAGCAAGTTTCGATTAATCCACCGAATATTGAATCAAACAAGCGAGAAGTGAAATTGAAAAGAGAAGAGAAATTACTCCTGACATATTATTGCAGAGGGAAAGCAAGATATGCAGAATAAAAATAATAATTTAGAGAAAATAAAATTAAAATTTTAGCAAAAACAGAAAAGAAAACTGGTAAAGTACTCATCGGAGAGTACACTAATACACATCCTTTGATGTATAACAAAAAAAACGTAAAGTAACATAATATAAATGAAATATAAAAAGAAACATTGAAATAATCAGATTTCAGTATAAGAAATCCGAGATATATATTGAAATTGTAATGAAAAGGAGAAAATGTAGACAAACGAGGAGAGGAAGAAACCTATGTAAAGGCATATGTGAGAATCAAAGAGAAAACAGAACAAAGAAAACTGGCGGAATGTGAGAGAGTGCGAACGAAGAAGAGTCAGGCCGGAGGAGGGAAACGGTTCGCACGGGAACACACTAACCATTCACGTCCTCGCCCTCGCCGCCTACTCACACGACAGTGCGGCTCCTCTCCGGCTCTTCCTGTCGCGAGCCCCGCGCCCAGCTCGCCGCAGTCCGCCTCCGACTGCCATCTAAATGCAAATGAATCATCCGGTATCCGAGTGCATCCATCGGTTCATAAAACTTTCCCCTTAGAACCGTCGCCAGCGGATTCGGAAGGCCAGGGATTTGCGGCGGGCTGAGTGGAACCAACAGAGTGCAAAAGGGAAACTTTCCAGAAATAGATCTGTATTCTTTCCATTGAATGCAAACAGGATAAGGTAGTTTTCGACGACCAAAGAAACGTTTTTGAAACGAGGAGGAAAGTACTAAAGCGCGCTTTGCGTTAATTTATTTTCTCAGACACAATGTTACGTCACTTTCCGCCGAAAGTCCCAATTTTCGCAATGTTCTTTAATCTTTAGACTCTGGTTGGGTTCTTTTTTTACCTCAGGGTCAAAAACTGATTTGCAACACTCTGAAAATTATTCCCATGAATGTGCTATTTATGCCCAATTTTACATGTGTTGTAAATTTTCTAGTTTCTTAAGTTTTTTGTTGGAAATAATATGATTTCATTATTCTTTATGTAGCACTGTGTAGTAAATTAAGCATATAATATCATCACTTCCTCAATACATAATTCCAAATAACATCCGTGTATTAAATGCTCGTATTGTGTAAAACGTTTGTGGTAAAAAAAAAGACTCCTAACAGAATCCACGTACGTATTGGAGAAACATAGTCAGAGGGTTAAGGTACTCTCTCGAGGGCGGGGGGGGTGACTGTGCTTCCTAAAAACTATGTAAACACGCACGCTTCCTGCGGCGGAAGATGTCGTACGGGAGCATCTGACGCAAACGCTGACATGAGTTTGTAACTTGGAAGTTACCGTCTTCCTCGATGCGCTGATGAAGTGAATACTCCGTAGGGCGTTAGGGGTACGGTATTTAGAATGGAACGGAGTGAGGAAGGAGATCTCTGTAATATTCATGGGAAACTAAGAGATGCAAATCAATTCATCCAAATATTTTAGTTCAGCAACACGATAGAACTGCATGAATGCGAAATTTCAACTACGCCTAAAGAGGGAATAATTCAGGAAATTCTCTACAAACGGAGAAAAAATACTAGCCTATTTGTTTTATTAAAAATTACAGAGGCGTCCCATAAACTTATATTATCTGTATTAATAATATTCCAAGCGGCAGAAATTAAAAAAAAACTATGCATACTCTGATTTAAGATAGCTTCCGACCATATGAGAGGTGTCTATGGTTTTGTTAGATACTCAAGATCTCGGAAAAAATCCCAAAACAATGAAAGAGTTTTGATTTAGACAAAAAACGCATATATTTTATAGCGATATTCTGCTTATTCACATATTGTGTCTACCGAATGAATTCTCATAACTCTTAACCAACTCAAACCTCGCATCACAACTTACATCACAACTGACGTCATGTGACAGCAAGGCAAAGAAAAAAAAGACAAAAATGGCTGCCCGCCGTTATTTGCTATTCACACGTTGCGTTATGGACGGCAACTTCGATAAAAGTTTTGGTATGTACTCGCAATTAACTTGTACTGTGTATCTTTTTGCACCACACTATTATTTCTGTATTCGTGAAGACTGCTTTCGCTAAAATATTTAATTATAATATAGTAGAGTATTTTATTTGATCTTGAGAAGTGTTAGGACTACATTTTTTGATAACAATTGTGACATTTTTTCAAACGTATATTTGCTGCTTCTAGTAATCTCATAACATTCGTTGTTGTTATTAATATTATTATTAATTAATAATAATAATAAATTTCATAAAACATTGTAGTTATTAAATTATTTTTATGCTTGTTGAAATCAGTTTATACACTGATATTTGACCACTTGATGTCATTGTTCAACTGATGAAATTTCAACATACGACATTGTTGTTGTTGTTAACTTTCGAATACATCTCAAAGGGATGGCAATTTTTGCTGTAAGTATCTCTCTCGTCAAGAAAAATAGTTGTTTTGTAGAGTAAACAAACACAAATAAAAATACTTAATCCGAGGGATACAAATTTTTTACGGAGATTAAAAACATGTTTTAGTCATAAACATAGTATGTGCTGTATCGCAGTAATATTGAAATACATTATGCATTTACAAAAGATTTGAAAATATATGCTGGTATGTACAGATATAGAATATTTATTCCAATATTTTATTAATGTGTGCCTATAGTAACGCTTGTAAGTTGTTACAAGTAACATATTCAAAAGAGGATTTCAAAGGGGAAAAATGCATTTGTTTCTACTGAAGTTGCTTGCTCTAGCGTGAAGGGTTGTGGGATAGAACACGAGACTCAATTTGCACAGATACTACCTAGAAGATAACAGATGCTACCGACAATAATAAACAAAGCCAAAATCTAATTTTGTTTAAAAAATTGTTTTAATGGCTACATTCTATCAAGAAACCTATCCTAATACCAAAACTTTCGATGGATCAAAGATTTTTTAAGCGCTGTTTATAACTTTTCTAATTATTCGTATATTATGGGTTACCACGTTTATGCCAACAACCTCCTATTAACCCAAAATTCCATTTATTGTTTATACTTTGTCTTTTTGCTCTAGCTTTCACTCGTGTGTCTCATGGGAGTGTTTTGTAGTTTTTAGCAGTCATGACCAACTCTCGTAAATAATTCCCCAAATAGGTTGCTTTTGTTATTTAATTTACATTTGTTACAACTACAGAACAAAAGATAAGTAAAAACTTGTTTTTTGTAGGTTGGTTTCAGCGTATTGAATTTTCTTCTAATAATGAGAAACAGTTTAAACCCTAAACTCGTGTCGTAATTAAACAACGCCAAGTGTGAATAGTGTCTGATGAAGTTGAGTTTAAAACAATGATCTATTCTTTAATATTAATGAAAGCTCCAGGCTATCGAAAGGATTTCATAAATAAGGAAGTATCTACTTTTCACGGTAGCATAGCACATATAAAGTAACAATGTTCTCTCTATAGACTCATCAAAATTTCTTGATGAATTTTAATGAATGTGATTTTATCGAGCTTTATATATGTTGCATAAACAAAGTGTAACTACGTTTTTCTTTCTGCCATAAATAAGAAATATGTTCATTTTAAGCGCTAATACAAAACTCTTAGAGAATGATCTTTAAAATATGAAACTAACATGAGTTATACAAACAAAGTGTACTGTCATAATTAAGGACATCATGATACATCGCTTCTAAAAATTAATCATAGCAACATTTACTTCTTATAATCAGATCACTCTTAAATAAACAGGATTACATAACCAAGATTCTTTTGATTCAAACTCTTTAATTTTACTCTCACTTGAGAATTTGAAATCGGACTGATGCATTATTTCATTTTCATGGATCATTTATTTTCCTTGAACAGAAATTGTGAATTAATATACCTAAATTTGTAACAATAACTGTCACGTAACTTCTCCCAAAGGGGCCAGGTATCCAGTAACGTACCGCCACTCCGGAGGAATTTGTACAACCCTTACTTTTTAATCTCGCGCCAATTTCTCTGGACGCAGTGCCCGCGAGCTCTAGTAAGCTTCTTAGCTGGCTCGCGACCTTTACATGCCTGGTGTACGTTGTAGGACGTGGCATTGAGCATCGACGTCTGTTGGCATATTGGCATCAAAAAATGATTCAAATTTGGCGCCGTTGCGGGAGATTAGTTTTTAATAACAATCGCCTGCAAAAGTGTCGCCTGCCAAAGAATAACAGCCTTTTAAGCGGGAAGCGATCGAAACTTGGAGAAAAAATAACAAGAAAGGAAGTTGCTTTTCCTTGAGAAAACAGGTAAAAAGGTGAACGATTTATTCAATGGTTGCTTATTCCTTCATATAATCTTCTAATAAGAGGAGTACATTGTGTCTTTCCAGAGATCGAGCGAGCGAGCGAGCGAGCGTTTTTCAGAATGTTCGTTTCGCCATAACCCAATTCATAGCTCTCCCCGCCACATTGATCTGAAGCTGTATTCCAACGTCCTCCAAGACAGCACCGGGGCGGAAAATAAGGACCTGATCGTCGTGGCCGTTGGCGCCGCCCGCAGGAGGCTCCTTCCATTGAGCTGTGGGTCACCGTGCCAGAGGCGTCTGTTAGGGGCAGGTGGCGGGAGGCGATGGCGTGCGGCGCATCGCGTATGCAGCCTGCGGTGCCGGGTCGCGTGCCGAGTGGGGAGGGCGGCGGCCGCCGCCGCCGGCGACCTGCAGCCGGCGGCGCGGAAGAATCTACACCGCCGCCGCCGCCTCCTCCTCCCTCTCCTCGACCTCCGTGGCGGCCGCCGTCGCTACCAGACGGCCCCTTCCGCGCCCTCCCCCGCTGTCACCCAAACCGCTCGGGTTCGGGAGCAGTTTGTTCGGCACCCACCGGGAGAGTTCCACGCATGAAGTGGTAGGATGGGGTTTGAATTCATTGTTTGATGCGTGATCGGGGTGAAGATATCCTCAGTGCAAGAGAATTTTTAGTAATCTATCACAAAATCTACAGCAAATTACGGTGACAAATATGAAATTACTAAGAATAAGTATGGGGAAAATATTTATATTTAACCATGAGCGCAGTCGATACTCCAACCTCACACTATCACACACACGTACCAATTCTGTGTGGGGAAAATATGAAGGAATATAATAACTAAAAACATCCACAAATGTGAGTTTAAATGTACACCATTATAAAAACGACAGAAAACAGCGCACTGACGTGGTTTAGACACACGCAAAGAATGAATTTAAAAAGCTCCAGAGGTTCTTTGAGGCCAGAGCAAAAGGTAAAAGAACATCTGAAAGATTTAGAGAAACATGGAAAGTATATTTAACTGATATTTTCAACAGAAATGGACATAAGGGGAAACTACATATCGGGAAATAAAGCGCAAAACGTAGCTGAGAAAATATTACATTAAATGAAGCACCCAATGCTGAAATGCAAAAGAGAAAGGAAAATGTGTCGAGTGGTTAAACCTTATTTTGCTTTATATTTCTTCTTATAACCATTTTTCTACTTTACTATGAAATTTCTAAAGAAAAATCTGAAAGAATACGTTTTAATAAGTTACTCCAATAAGTAAACTGTGTAAACAATACATAAATGAATTAAGTGTTATATTCGCTATTAAATGGCTGTTGTACCCACTTTGTATCAATACCCATCTTCATGTTTTTCTAACTTCATGTTATAATGAAAGTGAATATCTATTTCTCTACAATTTAGTCGTGTGTACATAAGCTATCAAAGTGGTAACACTCAAAGAATATGAGACGGGCATAATAAATGTGTTCCAAGTAATTTTCCGACCATTTGTTACCATAATTTGCAATTATTACACATGTAAATTGTAGCGCGTTGTGGTTATCAGACTGTTAAGTTAAGGCGAGGCAAAACTACGCTGTTTCTTACATCCTCTGGTTACTACTTACATTGAGGACCACAGGTGACCAATTGATTGTTATTGAGTGAGTCATCAGTCTCTCAGATCTGAAAGTATTCTTTCAGGTACTCATCACCACAAAAGAGATGAAAAGAATGTAGACTGAACTGTATCGTATAATTGTATCATAGACTGTCATACAAGAGGTTACATCAATAATTAATTCCTTGCAAGGAGTTGAATAATACTACGCTTCTTAAACATGAAATTATTATAAATTGAATTAAGTTACTGAAGTTGTTAACTGAATTCTTGGCACAAACAAAATTAGGAATTTGAGTTTAACTGAACAGTGAGGCAGTTGTATCACAGATAGTTAATGCTGATGAATACAAACGCTTGTGTATCGGTATGAGCGAATTAGCTGGTTGCGCTGGCGAGCTCGAAGATTGCGCTGGCCGAGGTAAAGTGGTGGGGGACACTCCCCTGATGCGTCACGCGCAGCACTACGTTGTAGCAATGTTGCCACACCGGAAATTAGATGTTCAATCAAATTTAAAAGGCGAGAATTAACTTCTGTGTTACATAGAAATCTTTAATTACAGTACAACGGTACAAAATTGCTGTTGCGAATGGCACTGAGAGAACATGGATTACACAACATTTAAGATGCAGTTCGTGGTTCACCCATACAGCAGTTCACTTGAGAAATGTTAATTTCCATGCCACGTGATTGATTGCACAGGTTAGTACATCGTATGACATTAAATTGACAATAACAGAATTCCATACAGTGTATCTGATGATATTAACTAGTTCGTCGTATGACATTGAACTATGAAGAAAACCAGATACACTTAAGATGTAGTTCGTGGTTAACACATATAGTAACTCACTTGAGAATAACAGAGTTCCATATAGCGTAGCTCACTGCATTAACTAGTTCGTCATATGACATTAAACCATGAAGGAAAAACTACTATTTTGGACGTGCGTAGAATGGTGCGACGTGAGGGAGGAACGCATACGTCTTAACCTTGTGACTGCGTTCTCTCAACTGGTCTGTGCAGGCACGCAGCAGCAAGGCGTCACCTTGGCGCCTAAAATTGGCCAATCAGCATATTTTTTTGAGAGGAAATTTGTAACTTAAATTATTAATTAAACAAATTACACAGAAATGTAAGTTATTAAACGTCATAATTTGTAGTGTGCCTGAGGCGGTTAGGTTCATGGTGAATGAATAACTGCGTAGGATTGAATACGTTACAAAGAGCAGTTCCTGATAATGGGCAGCGTCGGCGGTGAAACGGCAACAGCATTTCTGGGAATCTGAGGATCGCAAGCCGTTATCAAACGTACCTTCGTAGTTGAATATATAAAATGAAACTTTGTACAAATTGCTTATTGAAATGAGATGCGCATACAATAGTTTAATTAATTGTAACAACTTGCTTGCTCGAAAAACACAGTTGTGATAAAGGAATATGGTCCCTTAACGTTAAAATTTGAAACAACTGTCACTTCTAGAAAATAATTCACCCACCACGTTTAGTGACTTTTATGAATATACAGATATAAACTTAGTTTACATGTTCTGTAGAGTGATTATTAAAAATATTCAATGACTTGATTATAATAATACTGATAATCGATAATATTTCTAACGCACATGCTGTATTCACTAAGCAATGCTGCGTTATTTCGGACGCATGGTGGGTTGCTATGTTGTCAGTCGTTAATCACCTGCGACATAACACGCCCTAGTTACCCATATTGCTTCCATGTTCGTTTTCATTGTCAACAAGCAATGAGACGTCGGAGTTTCCAAAATGACAGATAAGTGAAAAATTTGAAATTGATACTTGGAAGGCCAAATTTTAAATCGAGACGACGGCACTAACATTTTCAACAATATTAAATGCTATCAATATTGCTCATAACCTGTAAAGAAGAAAAAGACAACTACTTTAATGCCAAACGCACTTGATGATTCAACATGTCAATGAGTTGAGTGATAAAAGCACAGAGAAACCATTTGTTTTATCTAACATAATATAATGAGTTACAGAGTTTCGTGAGGTTACGAAATCTTCGTTCTATTTTGAAAATCGGATGTAGTATATCTCTAAGAACTATATCTTAAACCCTGTTCTAAGTATGTGCTGAGTTATAATGCGATTTTTTCTAACTTTGCCCATCAAGGCCTGTCTTCACGATGAAATATATCATGGTATTTCGCAACGTTCTCAGTCGTGCCGCCAGATATCGCATGATCGCGTCCGTATCAAGCAGTGCTGGCAATCATGCGACTCCTAGCGGCGCGACGGAGAAAGACGCGAAATGACATGTGGTATTCCATCGTGGCCATAGGGGCTTGAGGGTAGAGTTAGAAAAATCGCACTATAGTAACAATTAACATTTTCACTTACATTTCACTTGTTACGATTTTTAACCGTGCTACATCATATCGTGGTTCTCCTGTTTTATTTTCTGTAAATTTTATAGACCACCAGCAACGGAAAATATTTTTCAGCTAGTATTATTTGATGGTTTCATTCGTTTTATCTAAAATAAAATTACATTGTCACTCGCATATCAAGAAACAAAATGTCAAATATTTGATTTTTCACTCCAAAAAGTGTTTATCCTGTTCATTGTCACTGTTTATCCCCATTCCAAAGGATTCTATGAAGTCACCTAGCGCAAACAGATACGTAAATGTTCAAAACAAAATGTGATGTGTGTATTTATAGTTAGTAATGTATAATAAAAATTGAAACATTTAATAAATAAGAGATGCGTTACATTTTGATCAACAAGTTTTGGAAAAGATTCAAAACAAACCTTAAAAAACTTCGTGAATACCACTATCGTGCGATATGATCTTGACTATGTAACCCGCGCAAATTTATCAAGTCAGGTTAGCCCAGAAGAACGGCCAACATCCGACGAACTCGCCGCGAAGTATTTCTGATAAGCTGAGACGAATCCGCTCCCCCTCGGTGCCCCTTGGCAATGATTAAGCGGGCGAGTTTCCAAAACGACGGACGGCGCCGACGGCGACGCGGCCGGTGGCGACGCCCCGGGGCTCGAGCTGAGACGAAGGGACCCGCGCCGCGCGGGTTGCGCCCCGAGCGCAGGCATTTGTCTGCGACCGCGACGAGGATTAATTGCGGCGGCGGCCGCTAGGGGCGCCGCGGTCGAGGCGATCTGTCAGGTGCGCCGGGCGCGCCGTCTTGCGCGTTCGCTCGCCGCCGCCGCCGCCGCCGCCCCCGCCCCAACCCCCGAGCCCTCCCCACCCCCACCGGCTACTTAGGGCACGAGTGGCTCCGGAACGGACTTGATATCTCCGCGCAAGTCGCCCCGCCCCGCCCCGCCCCGTCCCATCCGCTAGGCAGGCAGGCAGCGAGGTGATGTATGACTGCCAGCGGAGTCCCGGGCGCCTCCCCGCTTCAGTTGTAAGCCTCGTGCCATTTGACACGAAAAGGCTTTAAGGGATGACTATGAATTTCAAGAAGATCTCTAAGACACAATAAGCTTAATAAATGTACGTTATAATCAGTCCTGGAGAGAGAAATGGAAATGTGTATTGTTGCTTCTGAAGCTTTGTTCTTAGAGAAGCTAATTGCCGGTCGAAAAATGAATTTCAAACTGGCAATGAGAGGTACCAAAACTTTTGATTGCTGAAGATCATCTATATCCTGATTTGAATTGATCTCACTTCCGTGAAAGTTCTTAAAAAATAATACGCAGAGGAAAAGAGTAAAAAATCATTATCAATGAATTCTCATAATTTGTTTGGGAATCTCAGAAGCCTGAACTTCGGATTATATTCCAGCAATAATTTTCTACATTCCCAATTTTCAAATATTCCTAAAATTGATTGACGTGTTTTGCATTGACATTTTGAGCTTTATTATAAATTTGGTTTATTATTCTCCAATGATAATGATTTAAAACATTTAAACGACTCAGAATTAGTAATTGTTGTTAAGAGCTCTCTTGAAAGACAATCATTAAACTTTATTAAGTTGTATGAAGTGATGATTTATTATAAAATTTTGTACTCGTTTCTTTGAATGATTAAGGGTGATCTTTTGAGAAATATCCTATTTGTTCTTGTAACTTCATTTGATTGTGGCCATTTATTTAGCTAACGATTCACATTCATTTCCATCCAATTAAATGGTTGAGACACGCTCAGATTTATGGAATATATTTCATAGACCTTATTGTTTATAACAATCTACCAAACGATTTATGGGTAATATTTGTGATGAGATTAACAATAAACATGATTGACTTTTAAAAACATGACGTCGACAAAGCACTTTACTAGCGCTTTATTTTTTAACGCGTTTTATGATTTGCTTTGTGTGCAATCATACTGCAGCTATGCTTGAGCGATTTATTCGTTGTTTAATTGTCGCTGCTGGCTGACTGAACATTCCAAAAGCTCGTATCGTCTGCTTCATTGCAATGAATCCTTCACCATCACGTGAAAAAAGACCTTCTCCGCATACCAAGTAGCTTTGTCATTATGTATTAATCGGGTTTTCTTTTCATTTAGAACGCCAGTACCATTGTTGCCAACAGTTACCTATTTCTTACGTACGTCACTAAACAAGGGAGGCATTCTTCTTCAAAAGCTACGTCCTCACTGCGGCAACTACTTAACCGTTCAAACAATGTCTATTTCGTCGCTAATCAGAATCACTACCAAAATATTTAGTCCCAAATATTTAACAACGCATTTCATATTTTTGCTGTACGTATTACTACCTCTGTGACAGCGACAAACTCAACTCCACCACCACTCTGATCCATGTCACAACCAGCCGCCCCACACCTGCCCTGCTTCTGTGAGCTTCCAAATCGCGCTGCCCCGCGGAGCACGGTCACAAACACTGACTTCGCCTGCTTTATCACCAGCAGCGCGCGCCTGTCGGCGAACGCAAAAAAACAAGATCCATCCGAGCCGCTCTCTGGCGAAAACATGTCCTCGTGTGTATTTACTTCATTGAATTATTATAAAATATAGAGTGCGGCTGAGAGCAGTTTTCGGAAGAGTTATTTTTGGAACGTGAAAACCAGGTAGGAGAGTTTCTGGCTGAGAAGCAACATGATTTAACCAGGGCCTCCAAAATCGAGAATTTTATTCACATTCCTAATAGTCTGCACTCGAAATGTAGGAATCAGGAAGGGATGATTTTTCAAATTGTCTTACGGAATTAACTGTACAATTAAATAACGGACAATAACATTAAATATTTTTTGGATAATTGTTAGTTTTAATAAAGAGGAAATTATACAAAAACAGACTGACAGTATTTCACAGTTGAGGTGTATAATTGACAAACCTAAGACAATAAATTTGAAATAAAACTGGGAATAATTTATAAAAAAATATGCAACTCGTGTGATCGAAGACTTGTACAAAATGTATTTATTGATTTAGGTAAAATTGTTTCAACATTAATGGTCATTAGCAACTACAATATACACAAATTTTACGTACAGTGTTAAAGCAGTTTTTACAAGCAATGTTTACATAAATGGATAAACATAACATTTTCATGTATTTATTTACAACTATCTTTCCTGTCCAAAGGAGCATATGTTAATGATATCGTGCATGTTTAAGTTTTGCATAACTAGCAGATAGGTAGAGAAGAATTTGAAATAGATAGATATGGCTTTATTTACTGTGATCTGATCTAGTTCTTGTAGTGATTACTTGCTCTCTGCGGGAAATGTTTTTAATAATTTACTATTACATTTAATTTTCTCTACAAGTAAGTAAGTGACACTGATAGGAGAATAATTAATTTCATATTGACAAAAAAATTAGTTTTTATTGAATGTTAATACCATGATCACATTAAAAACTTTAAGTAAAAGGGTATTGTAATACGATGACAATATTATTGTTACTATAGGACGACTCCTACCAACCCAATTCTATATATTTATTTTTCTCTTCGCGAAGAGGTTGGACATCCCTGGTGCGTATAAGCCGCAACAAGGTGTAACGGAGTCCACGTGCCGGTGACGTCCATCGGCAAGGCTCGCATGCGAAATGGGCGCTCGTCGCGAGGCACTTGTCTGCTAACCGAATTAAAAGCGAGTAACGACGTTTCGCGGCGGCGAGGCCGTCCGGCCCGCTCGGTCAACAGCTCCGTTTCCGGTGGCGGCGAGTCCGCTTGATGAAGGCCACGGGCGCCTGAATTCCTAGCGAGCACGTGTAGGTTAAGCTCCGGGAAGTACTTTGCAAATCAATATGCATAACCTTGTAGAGCAGGGATCGACAAACTGTCGATCACGAGCTACTAGTAGCTCACGGGGCAATTTTCGGTAGATCGCGTTCATGGTGAAGGTTGGCTAATCTGAACTTGTTCTACAATGCTTAGATGGATGATTAGCGAAAAGTTTCTTGTATATGCAGTGGTTTACCCAGATTGTAACTTGCTACATTAATGTGTAAGGATGTCGAGATCAATAAGAAAACAAAAGTCATCACTTTCATTCGGAAGTTCTGTTCTTACGTTTATGTTACTAACTGCATTTCAGTTTTTTGTAATATGCAATTCTATTTCAATTTATTTTTCTAGTATACAGTTAAAAATGGTTTCAAATTTAATAGAAATGTATTTTTATAGAAAATAACAAGTGTTAAGATTTGAAAAATATGTCTTGGTTTCTTGGTAGCTCACAGTAGGATTGAAAATGGTACTTTTACTCACAAGCTTCATATGTTTGGCGACCACTGCTGTAGTGTGTCCTCGCTTGTTTTGCAATCTTAGATTAGTTTGAGTTTTTACGATTATAAACAAAGTCACTGCAACAAACGCTCTAAAACTGTATAACTGACCGATATAGTACCAACACTAAAATTAAAAGAAAAGTGTGGGTAATAACTGAAGGAGACGAGAAAAAATGCACATAAAGAGACGATAATGTGACTAGTGGCGTAATGGATATGGCATACAGCCTCCAATGCTAGTGCTCGGATTCGATTCAACAAAAGTTTGTAGAATTTGCTAGTGCTCGGATTCGACAAAAGTTTGTAGAATTTGTGGATGGCAAAGCAAACCCTCTCCCGAATTCTTTCAGTTTCTTCCCTTTCATTCCAATATTTCTCTGTCATCTTTATCTTCCACATTATCGCTATCCTCCACTCGTTAAATCATTTCTCATGAACCTGAACGACATCAGAAGTTACAGGTCCCCTAAACTCCAATGGCTGTATGAGGGAATGGATAAATGAAAACAAATCACTGAAGATCACTACCCTCAATATTCCTACTGATCTCTAGCGTGCTTTGATTACTTGGTCGGAAGACTAATATTGTGGATCAAGTCAATGTCTAGACAATTACTCATAGGATAGGAAAGAGAAGGAAATTTGATAGCAAGAGATGGATTTGCCTGAGTGAGCTCAATAATGTTGAGGGTGCAAAGTGAGAAATGAAAGTAGGTTATGTCTTCAGCTATTTACGACCATAAGTTTGTTCTTAAGATTATTTCAGTAGTACGTAGTTCCAGTTCAGCATCGGAAATTGGTTCTTTCTAAAGTACAATACGAAAACACATTAGAAAAATATTAATATTTCAGTGATGTTCAATATTTAAGCATCAAGTTGGTTCAAATCGAAAGTTTTACACGTTCATTTTCCTATTCATATTCCCAATGTTTGTTTCCTACAATTTCCAAATAGAAAATCATTATTTGTATCCAACTTATGCTTTTATTACGTGTCATTAAGGATTAAAACTCTTCCAAACACTAGAGAAACTCTGCAAAAGACGGCCGGTTCATTGTTCCTCTACTGTTCTTATGGGTTCATCAATTTGTATGACGCATATCATTGTGCATATCCGGTAATATATTTCTATCCCGGGTATGAAGCGTTGAAACGCAAGAAGTGGTGAATAACTTCACAATTTCCATTCCAAAATAATGCGAGAAACCAAATAATACAATAGAAACGGTAATAATAAAAAAAAGCGAAACCGTTAACTAATTGTATCAAATTAACAAGATTATCAAACTAAAATCTATAAATATGCACTAAAAGAGTTCACATCAATTTGTGTACTAATTAATCTCTATAGCTCAACAAAATTGCGAGGTAAAATCTTATTCTAGAATTTTAAATTTAATAGTGAGTTGTTGCATATTCCAGAATAATTAATAAGTCTTGTGAAGCATGTGTAACCAAACACTTCATTCTATTTGATCATTTTACAATATTATTTATGAAATATTTTTACAGGAAGACAATATTCATCTATGTCTAGAAAAAATCCTCATTTCAAATTATCCATGACCTCTGTATTCCTTTCGTAAATATTTGCTTCTTCGCAAATGTTGCGTTTGAGTCACAGTTATTCACGAGAATAACAGGCAGTCATCTGTGTGCACACAGTTTGCTGCACAAACTTCAAGAAATTTCCCACCGAGCAATGCGGAACGCAGAACTAGTGTTTCGGTGTTGAGCGCGTGCCACATTCAATTCCGCCGCAAGTCTGGAGCGCTAGGGCCGTGAGTGGCAGGCAGCACGAAGGCCGCAAATGATGTTGCACAGGCTCATATTTCCCCGCGGTGGGGCGGCGTGGGCTGCGGGGGCGGTGGGAGAGGCGGTGGGGGTGGCGATGGCGGCGGCGGAGGGGAGTAAGGGTAGGGGCGGCGAGGGCGGCGGGGGCGTGGGTGAGTTGGTGGCATGGGCCGCCGCATCCAATGTGTACGCTGCGGCCGCCGGTTATTTGCCAACGTCCGAGCTGCCGCTGGCGGTGGCGCGGATGGGAGGGGAGGGGTGGAGTGGCGTGGGGAAGGAGGGGAAATGCGTTGCGGATCGCCGGCGGATGGCACATGTAAGGCGAGATATGTACGGTGGGGTATGGGGACACGGTTGAAGCGATGCCGGGAGATTAAGGAGATGGAACGAAAAGTGGAGAGCTACATGCACTTCTCAAAAAGACGAGAAAACCGTCTGCTGTAAATTGTTGGTGCCAAGAGGAGTGAAGAAATGGAAGAATGTCGAGAATCAAGATTAAGTATATTTCAAGATTTCCAGTGTGTGTTCGGCATAGGATTTGGGAGTATTTTATGAAAGTTTCTGTGAACGCTCGAAAATACTTCGATGATAAATTAAATGAGAAAAAGGTATTAGTTTACAGTTTCATTTCTTTGAAATTTCATAATATTTTTCAGCTTTTGTTGGTGCTTCACTGGCCCAGAATAATGACTGTACCATTTAAAATTGGACAAATATTAGTATTGATGCTGCATTGTTTCGTAAATCTCAAACTGTTGAAACACCAAGTTCCATGTTTATTGCAAATACAGGCGGTAGAAAGGGGAATAAAATACTCCAGCAAAATGAATCATGTTTCGTGTCATGACTGAAGGATAGTATACTTTTCTCGAATTTTTATTTATTGTAGTATTTATCGTCAAGAAACAGTATATATAAGCTGTAATTAACATACGGAACAGAAGCCTATTAAAGCCTGCCAGATGTCTAATTTGCTCATGTGTTCTTAAGCTTTAAATCACTACCTTATTTTTTTACTATACATGGTTGAATTTGAATAAAGTGACCATGACTGTGGTTGTCAACATTTCAAAATTATAAATACTTTCTTCGGGTTAACAGAAAATGTATTTACAACTAACCACGTCGTTGATTTTATTGTATGAACAATATCAAAACATATATGGCAACCTTCCCGCATCCTACTGCTCCCATAACTTAAAAAAGCTCTAAAAACACGCACATTGTAAAGCTATATTTATTTCCAGAAGCAAAACCAATGATCCATCTCAGAATTTGCTCTATAAATCAAGGGAAACTATAAGAGAAACCCTATCGACATTATATACGTTAAATGGTAATAAAAGCTTTCAAAAGAATAAATAAATTGTGCATGATAAGTAATTTGTAAAAACAATGTCTAAGGAAGTTAGATTCAAAGTGTGTTAGGCTCAAATTGCTTTTATGGCGACTGAATTGGGAAAATGAGAAGCACTTGGGGAAGTTGAAACATAAAAGGATGAAAGTAGAGGGAGAGTGAATAATTTGCATATGAAAGTAAACCATACATTGTACGTTGGAATACTTTTAGAACATGTATGCTAGTTGGAAACTCAGATCTAATGAAAATGCAAAACTTAAACTGTCTGTTTGCATTCACAATATTACACATGTTGCAGCTGCATTCAGATTCGTTGGCTGGCAAATCATATTGACTGTAATAGTGTTATCAATAAAAGTAGAGATATATCACTAGTGTATCCTCATTGCCATACCAAATATTCGAACCGAATGCAGAAAGATGTGTAGTAATTGCCATTCTAAATATCGCACGCGCAGTAATAGTACTGTAGTGCGTATTGATTTCCGAGCCACTATTAAGATGACCAAGAAATCGAAAGCTAATTCTCGTAATTTTGTACTATAAATGCATTACGTTGTGGGTGGTAGTTGGTGTTCTGTGTGGTGTTCAGGGCTTTAAATTGTCCTTGGATTCATCGTCAGTTTTTTTTCCTCACGTGGCTCTTGTGGAAAAACGAGGATCAAGAAATTATCGGGATGTCTCAGGTAAAAAAATAAGTGAGATTCTTCTACTTGCAAATTCGCCGGCCTCATATTTTAGATAATTATCGTAAAGAGAACAATAGTCATTTGAAGTGAATCGAATCCTCTGGCAAATAGTTTTGGTGGAAAGTTATTAGACGTGATTGGATATACTAATTGGTCCGATCTGCATATAATTTCGGTTCGAAATGCTAAGGGAAAGAAACATTTCTAAGAGGAGAAATTAACAAATATTGCAGGAAATTGTAAAGAAGTATGCAATTTTCCAATTGTCTCAGAGTAGTTGGAATATATTCGGTGCCTCCACTTTTATTTTTGGCTTTCTGCCTACCTTGCTGTTTACTTGAATTTTCCTGCCGTGTGCCTCTAATATTCGTTTGGTGATATTATTTTCTTTAATACTTGGGTTGTTTGAAATAATTATGTAATTATATAGACCCTCGGGTAGATTGAAGACAACGTGATAGCTTTCTGTGTGGTGGCCCTGGGTTCGATTACCAGCCAGGGCAAGAATTAAGCTAAGTTTTCTAATAGAAAATCATCTAAACTGCTACAACTGTGTGATGAAGTAAGAAGCTCAGGCAGGCCAAGTCGCAAAAGTCGAATTAATCCACCCCAAACTGACAAATCTATATAAAAAGTAAAAGGGAATGTGCGTATATCTGTCGCACATTGACAAAAAACTACTCGATCGTTTTTGCTGAACTTTTCATACTTTGTTCTTATCACGTTCTTATTTATCCGTAGTTTCGGGAATGTTTAAAGTGTGGTTTCGATTAAATCGAACTTGCGTGGGCATTGTTGCTAATGATTTATACGTTTATGATGTCTCAAGAGTCCCTGCACAAAACCTCTAGACAAACCCTGCACCGTCAAGTATTAAGCTTCTGTGTCTACATTTTCTGCCCCTGCGAAATATTGGCCGGAATTATCTCAGAAAAGGGAATCAAATTTCTGAAGTCTCATAGTGAACGCATGTCCAAATTTGAGGGAGAGCGTTTTAACAATAGGGTGTTTGACAAACTTGTCCACACATGCTAGCGAGAAAATCATTCATCTATTAGAAATTTTTTACAGTGTAGCGAAAAACGTAATTAAAACCACGTGACCGGAAGCGTGTGAAGTATAATACATTACATTAGCAAAGCATTGCCGGGCCCAGTAGTGCATATATATATATATATATATATATATATATATATATATATATAATAGGGACCTAGGATAGAAACATACGAGTAGTTGGAAACAACAATGCGAGGTTTTCGAGGGCGAGCGCGAGAGTGCGGAAGGCCGGGCGAGCCGACCGCCGCGCCCGGGTGCCCGCGCGCCCGCCCGCGCTGCAGAGGCGGAGGCGGTGGTTTGCTTTAACGGCTACTGCCTGTCAGACCCTAACCAATTAACGCTATCCCCGCGGGCCGCCGCCAAGGGAAACACGATGGCTTATTTAGCAGCGCAGTAGCGCTGAGTCCATCCTTTCAACTGTTCAAAATGACGCAGGTGCAAGAAGGGTCTGGCAAAATTAATCTATCAATCATAAGTTCGGATTACTAATGTAGCAATGTTAGAAGACAGGAATGTCCATAAATATCAAATAAAATGTTTTACTCTCATGGCTTCTTAGACAAGAAACGCATAAAATATTTTCATATTCTGATTTTATAGTTTTAGGATCACCCAGGAAAATCTCAATTAAATATCTATGCTATGTAATTATAATCACTGCTGAAAAATATAGTTAGTGATTTTCTTATTCAGCGTGATGAAACTGTCATTCATTGGAATTAGATTTACAGTAATGAGCGCACTTGATTACGTTATGTTGAGATAAAGCAATTTAAAAAATAATATTTATTTTTTCTAGTTTTCATTTATTTTGGAACAAAACTATTGCTCGATATAACACTCTGTTATAATTAAATGTGGAAGTAGTTTTTTTAAGTATGTTATTTCGGCGGACCATATTTTATAACCGCATTTTAATTTAATATTGACAATTCATAGTTGTAATTACTAGAAACCTATTTATCACTTTCCACAAATCGAAACCCAGAATGTTCATTTAAGTTTTTATCTTAAATGAACTACTATGGATAGTAAGAAACATTTTATGTAGCTTTATTACAACCTATCTTGAGTAAGGGAAAATAATAAGTATCCTAACATAGAAGTATTTCATTTCCTTTTATTTCAATGCTCAAATAACAATAATAATTAATAACACTTGTTGAAAATAAAATTAATGATTAACCAGTTAGAAAAATTATGTCATAAATCATAAATCTAATCATTAATTTTTGTATTTACATAAAAGCGTTACAAACGCTCTTCTGCAGTACTTGCTATTGATCTCCTTTAGAAAACATTGTGAAACACTGTCAGAACCGTAATGTCATTTGGTGTAACATTTCATTTCAAGATCTATGTACACTGTAGTCCAAAAGAATACGTCCACGAGGACAGAGAAGCACTCTGTTTGGATCTCCACTTGAGTGGGTTGCTCTATGACCCCGCGCCGTGCGGGGTGCTCCATAAACAATTGAGCGTGGGCCAAACGGAATTAGCACTAAGCTCATTAGCGGGTGCGATCGCCAAACAGACGGCGGCAGGAACGGCGGAGCGAGTAGAGTCGGCGGCGCCCCATCTCCCACGTCGATGACGTAATTAACACTGAGTACTAGTAAGTGACGTCGTTAAATCGCTGCTCACCAGCCAATAAAACTCCAAGGCCTGAGGATCTCCGAGCTGAAGAGCTGCAAACACGGCGGCAATGGTCGTTAGGTTCCGACCGCCAGCACAGGACTTAATTAATTTAAGAATTACGTGGTCTGACGGTTTATCGCGACATGCCTGCTAATGGGTTGGTTCACTCTTTTTACTTTAGGTCCGGCTTCGGTCTGTGCTGTCGCGAAAACTATCGTTCGTGAGCAGACCCCCTTCTAATCACACTTCTCCACGATCAAAGCCTATTTTCCTCCGTTCTTTGAGCATTCTGTTCCAACTTTACCCCAGGAGGGTTTCGCTCAGGACTGTCCGGACCGTGCCTCTCCCACTCTATTTCACCCCACCCATATTTGTCTCTAATTGGTTACCAGTCGGTCTCGCTCAACTCCAATTCAAATCTTCAAGGCCAGAGAGCTTGAGAATGTTCCCATGGAATAAAAGTTGGTTAATTTTTCACTCAATTTATTGTGAATTTTTATTCGCATTAGACGTTTCAATTTTCTTAAGATTTCTCCCGTACCTTATTAAAGTCCATGATCTAAATCTCCCACATGTTCAAATGATACCGAAAAAATTAAATAAATATGAACAGATATTTTGAATATAATATTATTGATAAAATCGCCTATACAGAGGTACTTGAACATGTGTGCCATAAGAATTATTATTTATTTGTTGAGTAGTGTCTGCAGGTGCGCCAACGACTAAGATCATTGGTCCCGTAAGCGTAGTGTATTTTTATCATCGGAGGTAGGGTGATCCCCAGCTGGATAGTAATTTCAACACTCAAATAACAATAAATTGATCTCGCGTCGACCTACACGTCAGCTTGCAGTTTTCCACAGATAGCTATCTCCCACCTGCGTGGGACCGCCCCAGCCGGTCCGGCTCGCGACTGGTCTCCGCATATATGTGGGTCAGTGTATTACACGTCAGTGTGTGTGTGTGTGTGTGTGTGTGTGTGTGTGTAAGGGGAGAGGATAGGACAAGGAAGCGGGCGGTCTGTGGCCCGTTTGTAAGGGTGTTGCTCCGGCGTTCACTTAGTGTTAATCAGAGAAACCACAGAAAACTACCAATCAGATTGTTAGTAAAATTACACTTCACCTAAAACGTAGTACATTGTTTGCTAAGCAATTACAAAATGATGAAAATAAAAGAAATATTGAATTAATACTATAAATATAAGAAATATTGAATATTCGTTAATAAAGTTCACTTATAACATGGCAAAGAGAATTAATGAAAGGGTAAATTTAATCATACCAATGTTATTACAATATAGTTTCTTCTTATTGAAAGCAAAAACAACAACAACAAATATACAAGTGGAAACCTCTCATCAGTTCTTCATAATTTGGGAGTTGAAGCCAGAGCTTTCAAAATTTGCTGGGACCTCCCACTCACCAAACTCATTCCGCCCCACTCTCCGACGCCGGGACGTCAAGGAGACCAAGAGGACCACGGGGCCTTCCCGTTCTCCTCGCTCCGACACGCTTTAATTCCTACTTACACGCACGAGGCGCGATTAAGTTTTAATTGCTGCGGTAATTAAAATTTCGTTTTAACGAATGTGTTAGCACGTTCAGCAAATTCGCTCAGAGTTTGAAATGAATGTGTTGGTTGGAAAAACGAGTGCCCTGCAGTTGGCAAATAGGTTTTTAACCGAAATGATCGCGTCAGTGTAAGGGAAAGAGTTGAAAAAATTCAACATGAGTGTGCCTTATTTGGAATTTTTATCTGGAACATAAATGCAGTAAGATTTTTTTTAGCAAAATATATTGGTTCTTGTTTTCTACAATAAAGGTAATACGCCTAATAAGTCAAACATGATAAATTTATAAGATAAAATATATTGGGGTACATTAGTTATATATCAATCTCTTTCAATCTTACGAACAAACATAACACACTTTTTAGCGAAAAAAGAGATTATTAATAAGTAGGGTAGGCCAAAAACGTATAATTGCCAAACCACAAATGAGAATTTCTCAATATATTATCTATATTCATGCATATTCCTCGCTAAACGTTTTAAGAACGTTATAAAAAATTATAAGCATCTTGAATTTTAGAAAGGATATGAAAATATCGAATTGGAACAAAGCAAATTAATAATAATCGATTTTCATGATCTTTCATCACAATTAACCGTCATGAAAAATTTCCTGTCACATGTCAACACATGTCACAACATGTCAACATATCATTAGCAATGTACGAATATTGACAAGTAAATATCTTCCCAAACATGTCTGCAAGTGCGAACATCTTTGTTCATCACTTTTGAGTGTATAATCCTCTCAGGTCTTTAAAATATGCAATACTAATTACACACATTTGTGCTGTTAAGTTCGCTTCCTGTACATCATACAATTATTGACCGATGTTGACTTTATGTCACAGAAGTTCATTCTCGTGTAGAAGTTGATGTATCATGCCATGAATGTGAATACCATATGCGCTAATCATTGCTCACATTTGTACTCAGAATGAAATCCCTGCAGCGTGAAGGGACACATGGTTTTGATACATGTATATGTATGCTATATCGTTATCCAAATATAAGCCTGCTGGCACTCAACCCCACACGTGCCAACAAGCACACATTGCACATACTCACATTATGAAATATTAGTGGGGAAGGGGGAAGTTTAAAGGAGGGAGTCCGATATGGATGATGAACTTCCGGTAGTTTTTACATGAAAGGTCTGAAGCAGGCTAATACAATAAAAATAAATAATCGAAAAATTAAATGACAGTCAATGAATCGGACTCAAAAAAGAAAATAATTCAATATTTAAAAAATGATCTCTTATAACGCAGCAACTCATAACTACTTTATAAGAGAATAATTTCGCTGTTTTACCATCATTTAATTGATTAACGGTTTTCTAATCCGAATATATACTTGACTTTAATCTTTTGTGGTGGTAGTAGTAGCAATAGCAACCGGTAGCGGTAGTAGTATCAATAGCAACCGGTAGCGGTAGTAGTAGCAGCAACCGGTAGCGGTAGTAGTAGCAGCAACCGGTAGCGGTAGTAGTAGCAGCAACCGGTAGTGGTGGTAGTAGCAATAACCGGTAGTGGTGGTAGTAGTAGCAGCAACCGGTAGTAGTGGTAGTAGCAGTAGTAGTAGTACCAGTAGCAGCAGCAGCAGCATCAACTGCAGTAGTCGTAGTCACTAGTCACTGATCTGCCTTCAACTCACCTATCCGTGGCATCACCAGGGCAGGTTAGGTAATATATTCCCCACGCTTCGAAAGAACGTTTGAACTGTAGAAAATTCAGAGGTTATAATGAAAATCGAACCTTGGCTATTTTTATAAGAGTTTCAATACGTTCTAATGTAGGAAAAACTAATGAAAAGGCTTCGAGCAACTTTCAATAATTCGGAACTTCATGGGGGCTTCATGTACCATGAACTTCTGGTATCATGTTCATCGTGCACCATGAAAAATTCGAAGATTAGAGGCATCATCAGTCAGAATGATACAATAATATTCCTGTTTATGGTAAGAGGCGTTTAAAGAAAACACTTTCTTCGTTAAGGATCCCAAAAAGGTGATTTTTTACTATACTACAAAAATGATTAATGTAGTACGTGTACATAGCAGAAATAATTCACTTTCAGGGACCTGTAAAACATTTTTTCTCAAAATATGACTGTTTTTCCTGTAGTATCTCTATAAGGATTTGTCGGGAAATTGAAAAATGAGCATACGTCCTTGGCAAGCGGTAAGTATGACAACATGACAGGTGATGTACTGTAAATTTCAGAACTCTGGAAGATTTGTAAGAATAAAGCTTGCGATGAAAGTTTGTTGACATTAAGATCTCAGTAACATGAGGGCAGGAAAACAAAATTTACGTTAGACATTTTTCTTCGTTTCATTTTCGATGCTTTTCATAGTTTTCTACAAATGCAACTACCTATAAAGAAAAAAGAAGTGAAACGTCGAATATTGAACTCAAAGTAAGAATTTCTCTCGTTTGGGTCCTGCGGAGGAAAAGTCAAATTACCAGTTGGTAGTCGACGGGCTCCGTAGTCACGTGCGAAGGAGCACGAAACGCGCTGGTACAGAATGAAACGTGAGGCGCCTCGCCAACTCAGCAGGAAGGCCGGCGAAAGGCCGTAAATTGTAGGTGTAGATATATCGCTTTATAAAAGGAGGACGTGCTTCGACGTATAAATACGAGGCAATAAGACAATTTGCCAGGAATGCAAGAACGTTCAAAAAGAATGATGGTCGGTACATGAGAAACAATTGATGAAAAGGTGCATGCAAACGAAACATATGTCTTCAAAACGTATACATTTGTCTCACGTTTGTCATTTATCTTGCGTTTCCCTAATTTCTGCTTTAACATAATTTACCTTAAATATAAAATATTCCAATTCTAGAATAATAGGGATATGTTGATTTGTTGATATGTTGATTATGTTGATATGTTGATATAGGAATTTGTGATGTTATAGGAACAAGGTATTACACCGTACACCGTATTTAAAGAAGTGGAAATAATTTTAAAATTACTAATTCAAATTTTAATATACATCATCTAAATATATACATCATTTAAATATACATCATCAAACTGTCAAAAGTTTAAAAAATACAGAAATAATTGCTTTCTGTCAGAATTATAACAGTTCTAGATCCTAAAAAATTGAAATGAAATTCAAGTAATCGTTTGAAAAAAATGATTGATAAAAATACTGAAAATTTCAATTAATGAAAAGACATTTTATATTTTGTAAAAAGTAGTATAAACTAATGGTGATACAACAGAACACACATTCTCGCAATATTACAATGTTATCGCAATGTTTGATGGAACGCCCATATGTTTCATTAATTTCACACAGAAATTACGAGAAAACCACTAACTTTTACAAAATATTGAAAATAGCCTTTTTAAAGAGCTAATTTTGTACAATAGCTTTTTTGTTATTTAAGGATATCATCCTTGGGACATTAGCGACCACTATTGGGTTTAACGTTGTGGTAACTGTGAAAATGGCTTGATGTGGTGATGATAGGAGTCTGAAAGGACGAACACAAATACAACCACGTCCGAGGCGGGACTCGAACCCGCGATCCTTGGGCGCGAAATCACTGGAACACTACTGGCTTAGCGATCTCGGCCCTCGGGGATTGGCAGAACAGAAAGTTGAGACAAAAATCTTTATCTTTAATTTTGTAATGTTGAATTACATTTTTTGGAATTTTTGAAAAAGCCATGCAATACCCGAAAGACTAGCACCATGCTTTTTTACCGTCCCTCACTACATATGTGGAAAAAAGTTAGAGAAAAAATTTGCAGCGGGTTTTGAAAAATAAATCCATAAATTGTAAGCGCAAATTACGCAAAAACTACTAAGTTTTTTCAAAAAATTGTGCATGAGATTTTTTAAAGAGCTAATTTCGTACAACAGACTTCGTCTGAGTAAAAATCCCTATCTTCAATTTTGTAGTTCTGAAATTGTGTTTTGCAATTTCCAAAAGTCGGGGATTTCAACGAAAATGATACTTG
Source organism: Acheta domesticus (assembly GCA_031308135.1). Taxonomy (NCBI): domain Eukaryota; kingdom Metazoa; phylum Arthropoda; class Insecta; order Orthoptera; family Gryllidae; genus Acheta; species Acheta domesticus. The sequence continues at coordinate 73,192,216 of JAHLJT010009436.1, read as the reverse complement.
TATCATTCTGTTAAAACTTTCATATGCTCTTAAACGTCCTTCTCACTATTCAACAACAAAATTGAATCAAAAAAATGTGAGCTTTTTTAAAAAAATTGAAGAAAATCAGCTGAACGGTTTAACGTTGACCACAGAAGAACAGATAACGTTTTGCCGTCAATCGATTTTTCGTAATCAAGGACCAACAAAACATGGATTCTGGTTACACCACGTGGTACAGGACGTTTTTTTAAATTTATCAACATAATTTATCCACTTTTTCGTTACCAGAGCTCGGCAATAAGTGTTTTTGGGGGGGAAGTTCGCTGTTTTCCGACACACTATTGCAAAACTTTCTCTTCTTACGAAGAAGTTGAATAATAAAAAAGAGAAGAGAAAATAAAAAACGAGAAGTTAAGACGTTCGTGTTTTTTATAATAATTTAAAACTCAATTATGTTTAGATGAAGGCTTTATGTATAATGATATAGATGAAGATATTATGCATTAATGTGTGTAAAAAGTAGGAAAATATATTTAATGAAGAAGCTATATATTTTACAAGATTACCTTTAAAATACATAAATATATTAATTATGTAATACTAGTGCCGTAATATACCAAATGCGGGAGAGCATTTAGTCGAATTATTTAATAATTTAATGATAATTTAAATTAGAATCGGACACCTTAGTAACGGGTGTAATAAGTGACCAGGACGTTGCTAGGGAGAACTCAAATGGTATGATATGTCACGATATTTTGTATGCGGGCACCTTAGCAACGAAAATAAACAATTTCATGAGCCCGTTGTTGTGGGGCAGCGTCAGACGAAAATGCGTGTATAAGATAGGGATTTCGGCCAAGAGTACACCATAGTTATGAAAATAAACAAGTAATGAAATCCGTTGGTAGGGAATATCGAACAAAATTTGTAAAACAATGGATACGAGTTCTCCCGGATCGAAAAAACGAGCAAAAAGTTAGTTGGGTCGCAAATTTCGTAGGAAACGGATCGTTCCCGAATCTAGGGGTGCGTGCGCGAGTTCGAACTTGGAAGATTTTGTGACCGAAAGTGGAACTTGTAAATATTTCGGAGATACAGTTCGGAGACTTTAATTTTTTCACCGCGAGTGAAAGTTGAACTTAGAAAAATTGTGGTGAAACAGTGCATAGACTTGAATCATTTTTTTGATAAGGAGGAACTTGTAAATATTCAGTAAAGCAATTTATCAACTTTCATTATTTCACCAGTGACGAAGGTGAAGTGCCAGGCTAGTGGACTTGTAAATATTTTTTGCCTGAACAGGGCGTGGACTTTAATTATTGTTACAAATGGATTGGGACCTGTAAATAGTAGTAAAACTGTTTATGAATTTTGATTATTTTTACCAGTGCTGATGGTGAGCTGGCAGGATAGTTCGAGCAGCTTCGGACGCAAGAATAATCTAATAAAGCGTTCTGGTAAATTTAATATAATTAGTAAAAGGATAGACTGAAGTTATACGCGGGTAGGCCTTTACATGGACGCATATGACTGGTGCATTACGTGAATGGGAGTGACTTCGTGGCGTGTAGGTGGTAACGCAAGATCCAAGACAGAAGACTTCAAGACTGGAACTGGTAATTGGTCGGACGGAGGTGCTGGTTTGGAGACACGCGGCGTCCGGGATAAGCACCAAACAACACGACGTGAAAAGAGCTCAGGTCAATTTTCGTACGAACAATTTATTTTTCATGGTCATAACCAAAAATCAATAATTTCAAAAAATATTTTTTAGAATTAAATGAAGAATTTTGATTTAATAAATTCAAATTGTTCTAGTCCAGAAAGTAAAACCTTTGTTGTTATCCAGCACGGCAATCCAGCACGGCCGTCTTCCAGGTTCTGTGCAATCCAACTTTTCCAGGTTTTGTCGTCTTCCGTACGGAAGCGAGCCGAGGGGTCAGATTGTGGTTGAATGAGGTAAGCGATTTGCTCTTTCATATCGAACCCATGATAGTAATAATAATAATAATAATAATAATAATAATAATAATAATTATAATAATAATGTTAGCAGAGGTCATAATAATTGTATTGTTTCAAGGGCTGGTCCAACGTGTGGGCAAATAAGATAGTAATTGAGGAGGCTATAATAGCGGTATTTGTTTCAGTACAATACACCATTATATTGTAATCCTATAGAATACGGTACGTAATGAGAGTTCAAAGCATCCTATCAAATAAACTATTAACAAAGCTATCATGTCTACACTACAACTTTGGCTCTTACATCATAGAGTTTCAGTAAACAGTTACAACTGAAATAAAAACGTAGTAAACGTGATGTAACACACACTGTTATTCACACAGTTCGTGGTTGCCAAAACGTTTCTGTTCGCAAAAGTTCTGAACTTCCCCTATCTAGAGAACGCGTAGTCGTTCCAATGTACACTTTCAGTCCGTATCTCTCAGTGCGCAGTGTCAGACCCATTAGTTTCCACGACAGTGCAGAGCGTTTCAAGGAACTACGTTGAATTGCAGGATGTGAAAACTCTAGAGTACACTAGTTTAACATTGTTACTTGAAAACATCACTGAGTTCGTATTTTATTGAGACTTTCTTTTAGTTTATTTCTTCCCTTATTACATAACTACTTAAAAAGTGCATCATATTGTAACCGTCTAATGTTATGAAACAAAGTTACAAATAACCACATATTTTCCAGAGATTACAACGTAACGGAAGCCATAATTACTATTCGGTCAATTTTCTTATCAATATATAACTGTGCTGTGGTAACTTTGTTTTCTTCTCAGATTACAATTTATTATTTTCGGAAATAATTTAGTTAACTCCACGTTTAACAAATTGGTACCTCTTTTCGGATCTGGTAAAATGCCACTATTATGTTTCTATGTGATTTACTTAAACTTTCTAAAAAATTAGAATATATTACCAAAGGAAAATTCGAAATATAAAAACATTGATAATGAATTTGGTTGACACGCGAGCAATGCATTATCACTAATCGCGAATGATAGGTGTATGTTGTTCGCTGATAACGAACAAAACTGATCAGAACAATAGACTTTACGAGCAATAACGGCTCACTAGCAATCGAATGAACTGCAACGACAATAAATAAATCAATATTTTAATATTCTACTGATGATACAAATTCAAGGAATATGGATGGAGTTTCAAGCATCTTTCGTTAAAACAACAGAATTAGAAACTGAAGTGAAAGCTTACCTCTAGACCAATGTTCAGGCTGGGCTGTTATTCATGGGTAGGTTGAATAATCCAATCTAGAGAAACCAGTTGATCTAATAAGTAGTTTGCTTTGTTTTTCGGCATTTGCTGCAGCAGGACGCACATTCACACGCACGCACGAGCACGCATACACATGTACATGATCAAATTCTTGCAATGTACTTCAATGAATTCACTAATCCACGCACTAATAAACAACCTGGTAAATCACCCCGAGTGAGTAGAAACGCCGGTGAGGAGTTGATCTTGGCTCCGGACGACGTGGACACCGGGCGATGGTGAGGCTGGCTCTAAACGCTGTGAGACTTACGGCATATCAAGCGCACGCAGCGTGATAGGCAATAGGTAATGGAGGATGAAGCGCATACCCTGCACCTTGAACCAGATTGGGAAATGTGTATGGAGGAGCAATTGCGCTGAAACTAATGCACATTAAAGTACATCACATTCACTAAAGTACAAAAGAAAAGAATTATGGTGAATGTGTAATAATACGAAGACGCTAACACACACATTAGGTTTCGTAATTTTTATGACAGCAAAAGGAGAACTGGGGACAGTAGAACAATACTGATCTATTTGACCTTTTCGCATGGATACATGGCGCTCGTTGAGAATGCGCACATGGCATTCAGGCGCTCGTTGAGATAACTCCAGACTGAATACCAATCATCAGTGAATCTCGATTAAGTATTATCAACCCGAAGTCAGCCCACAACGTATTTCTCGTTCACAACGTTACGACAAACAGGACTTTGAGACTAACGCACAATGTAAAAGGACATTCGCACCACATTCAAAAGGTCACCTGTCAAATAAGTATGCAAACTATTGGATTGTTTTCGTGGAGCATGCCGAATTTTACAGCTAATCAATTAACAATCTTTTTTTATTCGTGTTTTGTCTCTGAGCGTATATGCACACTGGAGAAGAAAGACTGCGGACAAAATTGGCATTCCACATTTAATGAACATGCAAAGTAGGTCATTTTTCATCTCAGAAATAAACATGGCATAACAGAAGAGATCAAAAGCACGTTATGATTGTGCCATTTGATAAATCATGCTTTGTTTGTAAAACGAGAATGGTCTGTAAATTCAGTGGCTTTAAGCAATGGAATCAAGCTATATCCTCATTTTCAAAAGCACACATAACTGTTTGAAGTGTTCCCATTTTTTCTATTCATAGGTTTTGCAAAGGAAAATATGCCAATCCATTTGTCACTCGTACAAGTATAGACCAGAATAAATATAATTCTAGGTAATACAGAAGCTGTAGAAACGCAATAGTTTAACACAATACGATCTAGTACTATCATACTATTTTATGCTCAGTTTACGTATCGAAAAAAAATCAACAAACCGGATTCAGATTTAGGTTGCACACTGGATACCAGCAACAACGGCGAAACCCAGGTCTCTCAAAAATCCGCCACTCGCGCGCCCTGCGTTCTGCATATGAAGAGCGCGTTCCGCCGCCGGCGCGCTGACCTTCCGCGCCAATGGCGTGAGCGGGTGCCCGGGGCGCCCTGGCAGCGACGGCGGTGGCGAATCCTCAATCATTCACGTGACACGTCACGTGCCCGCGCGGCAGCCGCCCGCGGGGGCTTCCCCGCCCGCGCCACCCATATTGCCCGCCCCGCCCCGCCCCTCCCCGCCCCGCCCCGCACTGCCCGGCACCGCCCTCGCTGCCCGCATCACCCACACCGCGCGCACCGTCCAGCACTGCCCTCGCTGCTCGAAACCCTGCCGTCGCCGTCGCCGCCACCGCCGCTCGCGCCCCCAGCGCCGCACCGCGTTACTAATACACGGCTGGCGGCGCCCTGTGGGGCACGCGTCAACTGTGACAGCTCGCTAGCGGCGGTGTGAGCAGGGGCGACGGGGGCGGAGGGTCGGTGGAAGTGGGATGAAGGTGGGAGTGGGAGGACGGAAGTGAATGGTTGGCGTGATGGGAATGGGATCGGGACTAATAGAGGCAGTGTTGAGACGGCAGCTAGTGTGAATCAGTAACGTGAATGAATCGGAAATGGGTATCAAGAGTGGGTCGAGGGACGGGTTAGAAGCGTCAATGAGTCGGGAGTGGCTAGCGAGAATAGTGCGAGATGGAGGTCGTAAGCAGAGAGGATAAAAAAAGTGGGTATGACTGGGGGGGGGTACTCGGAGACGTGGCGTGGGCATGACACGTGCGTGGCATTGGGTGTTTTGTGGCGAGGGCGGGGCAGAGGCGGACGCGGGGCGGGAATGGAGCGGAAGTGGTGTGGGGGCAGGGCTGGCGCGGGTAGGGCGCTGGGCGATAGCGGATTGAGTGCGGGGCAGATGCGTGGCGTGAGACGGCGGGAGAACGGACGGCTTGGGCGGGATCAAGGAGGATGCGTAAGTGAAATGGAGCTGGCGAGAAGTGGAGCGTGCGGAAGAGGGAATGCACGTGCGGGTGAGAGCGTGGTTCGCAACACGGGACAGACACGGAAAGTGACGCGATTAATTGTTAGTGATTCCGGGCGCATCGACTACATATGTCGTTGGTCCCGTATGCGTAGTGCATGTTTTTCATCGGAAAGCGGCGATGATCTTACCCCGCTGATGGCGCCATCCGGCGCAAACCTATCGTAGACTAGTGGGGTTTCCCCAACAAGGTATCTCCCACAAGCAGGGCACCGCTTCAGCCAGGACAAGCTATAGTTTCCCGGCCGGTCTCCCAGCATGTATGGTAGTACAGAGCATGTTTATGTCTGTGTGTATGTGTGTGTAAGGATGAGGGTGAGGGTAAGATGAGGAAGAGGATGGTAAGATCGCGGTTCGTGGCCCATTTGTTAGGGTATCGCTCCGGTAATAGCATGGTAATCGCATCGCATCGGAGAAACCACGGAAAACGACCGATCAAAGCAGCCGGCCGTTAGAATTCTTCTCCAGACAGCGACTGAATTCGATCGAGCTGACAAGCTATTGTCGAGTATCCTAAAATATTAAGAAGGACCTCCTGGTCAGAGGCTCTGCAGAGACATCAGTTGATGCACTGATCCACCTATCCCGATGAGAGGGACGCGAAAAAGGTGTGATCGGGCGGAACTAGAGAGGTGTGAGCCCATGGTTTCGAGGGAGAGTTGGAGAGGAGTGGCAGCTGAAATGCCACTGCAGTGTACTTTGCGACTTCTGGCTGCCTTCTCTCTCGAAAGAAGTAAACGCGGGTTCAGGACAAAATTCACGAGTTATCACGAAAAGATTTATGAAACTTTTACGTGAGAAGTATGAGCTGATAAAAGCGATTATAATAAAAGAATTCTAAAATTGGACAAAATAAAGGAGTCTGAGGTTTACCAATTAATAGTTCATGAAACACAACTCACTTTGTTAATACTATTGGAGCTAAAACGGCTAATCGGATCGATTATCTGTTTGTCCGCCCCTCCGTCCGTCTGTGATCAAAGCCAAAATTTCTCCAAAATTGAGTTAACTCGGAGGACCTAAATTCCAGTCTAGATGCGCAAAATAATGTTTGCTGGCTGATAACAATTTTGCACGTTAATGAAGTGGTATAATATGGTGGAACAATTATAAATACTGCGAGAAAGTACGTGCTGTTGTAGTACCTACTTTTCTCTTTAAATATTACTTTTTTCACATTTATCTTTCTATTTTCTATCAATTTTATTCGTGTGATCTTTGTTAATTTTCTACTACTGTATTATTTTTTGAATACTGTAATCTTACCCTAAGATCATTTCTGACGATTCCCCCTTTAGCACCCTTTGCCTGATTAATCCTGGTGTCTCCTGTTAACTTAATATCTTTGCCTATGACATTTTATCTTTACTTCCCGACTGAACTCTACCTTAAGTCTCATCATCATTCACCTTTACCTCGGACACTCACTATCCCTCTCCCGTTTCCCCAGGTGGCTATCTGAGCCAGACCGACCGCCCAGCGATGTGCAATAAATATTCCTTACGTATGACCCTAAAAATGCATTTGCACGAGCGTACTTCATAACGTTACGTTGACAGGTTACCGCGACTAACTTGCAAACGTGAGAAAGAGTTGCGACTGCAGAGATCCACATGAACAGAAGCGAATTTGCAATGAAAGGCCTACCATTGAAATGCGATGACAACATGTGATGTTAAATTAGAAATAAAGAAATACTATTTTAATAGTGAAAATTGTTCGGTTAAAATAATATTACATGAACATCATTCTCATATTTGCGTGTGCATAGTTGGTATATACTAATATCGTATATTTTGCAATGACACAGGCTTTGAGGCAAAACCACGGTAGTTTCATAACACATTAAATACTTTAAGTTTGAACGTTTCGTTGGTAACTCAGATTAGATTATTGCTTCGTTATAATAATAAACAATACAGAGTGAACAGGAAATTTGCAGACAAAATACAACAGGTAACTTTTGAGTATAGTAATGTCCGAAGGGTCATATGAACATTTGCAGAAAAATATACGAAAATAATATTCTTAAAATTTAAGTTGAAGAGGATTACACACAGAATATACACGAGGAAGTGTGATCACTCTCCTGTTACTTTCTCGACATACTGCCTACATATGTAGAAAATAGGCAGTACTGCAATGCTGCAATTTTTCTACAATAAAATGCGTTTTGTAAGACCCTGGCAAGGAAAAAAATGGATAAATATTTTTCTTACATGTAGTAAATTACCCTTGTCATAGGTGTATAGGAAACTTTTAAAAAATTAATGCATTTTTACTTTTAAATTTTGAAGCACATTAAATTGCTATTTAAGTTTCTTTTAGGAATATAACTGGTCCTAAAGCGTTAGGTATATGACAAATTATAAAATTATATTCGATGATTTAATTAATCAATAATTTTTAATGTCATCGGATAATGTATTTTTAAAATTTTACGTAAATTTTTAGGAAAAATATATTCGACATTTAAACTAAACTGCACTCGAACAAATCGAACTTCTTATTTTGAATTTTCAAAAAGGGAAAAATGATTGAGCTAAATCAAAATGTGTAAGCAATTTTTTCTAATTGTACCGATGACCTAATGAGAATGGAAATGTGAAAAATTAACATAATTAAATTCCACAAAAATAAAATAAATAGTAAAGCTTTCAAACACAACTGCCATACTTAACTCTGGTGCTCTTGTTACATAAACGAATTTATAGTCCTAGCAACTGGTAGTTTATTTATAACTGAAGCATATAACAAAAGGCTGACTGCATAATGTTCTTACGTCCACGTCGACGTCGTTCACAACAAAGTGTGTAAGTGAATTCCATCTAATACTTCGTTGTCTACTTCAGATTCAAAATGGATGCGAATCGAGCAAACGAAAGTGGAGACTACGGCCCTACTCTACGAGGTTATCAATATGACATTATAAATAAGGCCCAGAGGGAAAATACTATTGTATTTTTGCCACCAGGGACAGGCAAGACATTTGTTGCTGTTATGCTCATCAAACTCATGTCAGGAGACACTCAAGCGTAAGTCCTAGGGGGTACGCTATTACTCATTTCTAAACATGTAATTGAAGATGCACACTATTTTGAATACCATACAATAATTAACTGTAAGAAACCACCTGTATATATGAAATTTTTCTTTTAAATTAAATCAATTCAGTCATATTCTATTAAAATATTTCAACTAGTTAGAATTGGAAACCTTGTCGCTGGTCTATTTTTGTATAACAGTACATTCCGAACATTAATTCAGTTCATTTGGAATCAAATGAAATAGTCACAGAGGCAGGTAAAAATTGCTTACCTTGAAAATTGCTTGAACTTTGATCAAATGACCTAAGTTTGTCTCAAATATGATATAAGAGGATAATTTCGATTGTTTTCCAATTGATATTTCATGTCGTCAACAACTTAACAAACGGCATTTTAATGCGTCTTTAACGAAAATATTAAGTTTCGTGTGTGTTCACGAAATTTATGTCAAAAAAATCAACAAACAGTACCACGTGAAATGTATTTAATGTCTTACTTGCAACGTACACTTGTTCTAATTTCGAATGAGGTTTACTAGCTCAAAATATTTTTTTCTGCTTAAAAGTGGCTGATTTGGTATTGGAGTATGCAAATGATATACCGAAGAGCAAAATAAATTATAGTAGTAAACATAAATAAACCAAATATGAATTTGTTCTGCTGTACCATTCAAACTTGTAACATTAGAATATAGTTAGATGAATTTAACATACAAGTATACGCGCTTTTCACAGTAACAGAACTACACGCTTGCAGACTGAAAACCCGAGTGTTCCTTGAGAACGCGCGAGACAGGGAAATACTTAAGCTTTCTTCTCTCTCGAAGGAATACTGTACTAAAGTGGAACCAGGATAAAAACGAATCTTACAGTAGTCTCATGGCTGTTGACGTGCTGTTTTTCTCAAGACATAAGGTATAACGCTTTCTTTCTCCACCTAAACGCGAAAACCGCGCAACACCGCAGTGGATTGTGATATTGAGTATTATTTAGTGTGAGTGTGTTTCACCTCAGAATCTACTCTCTACAATACAATAGTTTGATTTTTTGAGAATAATACAGTTGTACAATCCTGTTATATGTACCCATCAAAGAAACTTCTCTTACTACCTGCTATCTACCTGTGTGATCGTGTGCAAGTGAGACAACAATTACACCTTTTCCAGAGGCGAAGGAAATGTTCACAATTTTGCTTCTTTATCAAAACCACAAAGAAGAAGTAAAAAGAAAGATAATCTAAAGAACACAGGTTCAATAATAACAAACTAATATAAATCACTTCTTGGTTTAGTGGTGAATATTGATGGTACATTTTTTTCTAAAAATTAAAAATGAGAAAATAAATGCAATTTTCTAAAACTCCTTCACACTTCAGCGCTTGGAGTTACGAAACAACCCTGGACGCAAGTAGAATTGCAGTCTGCGCTTCAAAAGACTACTCTTCTAAAGTTTATTTAATCATTTCTGATAGATAGTTCATTAGCAACGTCAACGGAAGATACTTAAACAACAAATTACAGGCGTCTTTTCTAGTTCACTGTTGGCAGACACGTGTATTAATGAATAAATAATTGTTTCATGAACATTTTTAATTATATGCACATTATATTTGTTATAAACATGTCCTCCAGACAGACAGTACAAAAAGTATTCCAAATAATATCCGGATATTAAGTAAATGATTATCGTCAGTGTGTACAAAAGATTTCGTTTTTATTAGGAAGTACTCTGATGGCGGTAAGAGAACATTCTTTCTCTTCGATTCCCCCGGTCTGGCTGAGCAACGAAAAGAATACATTAGAAAGTTCACTTCTCTGACGGTCGGACCTCGACCAGAAGACGAGGGATGTTTGAGAAAATTAAAAGAAAGTTCGTGGAAAAAAGCATTAGATAAGTATCAGGTAAAAATACACTTTTATATGATGGAAGTCCTGTACTTTGGCATATACATACATTATCTCTCTAAATATTTTTTTTAATTTAAAGATGATTGTGATATTAAATCTATATTTTAATGTTGTTTCTATTGGAAAATTGTGTTAAAATGTCAACATCAATAAATAATTTAATGTTTATAAGAGTGAGGCAATGCAATTTTTGAACGGTTGAAGTTATTGAAATGCAGTTTTCATGTAAGTACATGAGAAAATAGGCCTCATTGATGCACGTATTTACTTCCATTTTATCGCTTATATTTTACAAGATATTGAGGGAACTGTATTTTTCATATGGAACTACACGTTTTTCTACTTTAACATGGCGAATATTTAGAATACATTTCACAACTACAAATACTACGATCAGCTTCCCTTCCCTGAGCGCCCATTAGCAGGTGGAGGGCTGCGTGACCTTGAGAAGAGAACTGTTACATTCAAAATATCCATTAAATACGAGTCGCATAAAATTCAAGTTACTCAACTCGAGAGGTGCTCCAACAGCACATACATTCTTAAACAACTTGGAAATAATTACGTAATACTGAAATAGTGTAATTTCTGCAGTAATAAAAACTCAGTTATAACATGAAAAATTCGGTTCGACCAATTCAAACAAAGCGCCTGTTGTGTATCTGTGTTTATTTCCATAGCCAGTAATAGTAGTCATTTCTAACGTTTACAAACTAAACAATCGATTAACCTTCCGGCGGGCGCGCGACTGGCGGGTGCTTTTATTGTTCTAAACTGGAGTACGGCTATTTGATATGTCAGATGGCTTCAGTATTCTCATTTCGCAACATTCTAAACGAAATGCAAAAATCTCCGTTCCGTTGCCTCCTCCCTATCAGTCGTAAAGAAGATTTGAAAATAAAAAAAAAATGCTGACAGCAGCACTCCGTGCTCTACCGCGCCCACTCGTGTAAGTATTTTTAGTATTCCAAACGAACATTTTACTTATTCAGATTTTTCGTTTATAAGTACTTTCGATCACTGTACGCAAAATCGAAGATGTTGAAAGCTGTTTTTTGTGGATTTTTTCCTATTACTTGCATTCTTATTTTTGTTTTTCTTTGCTGAAGGGCTGAAACAGACGAAGGAATCAGGCACCTTCTTGAGGGAAACGGATTCATGAAAACCAATTGATGCTTTTCTTAAATTTAAGGACAGTAACTGTGTCATTTAATTAATTTGTCTATTTAATAATAATTTTCTAGTTATTAATTTTTCCTTTGTTATATTTTATAAAGTTATCTGAAAAAGTGTTTATTATTATTCTATACCTAAAAATAGCCATATTTCTGTGATTTATAAAATGTATTATCATTAAAAATGTAATGAATAGTTGTGAGTTTTTATACTTCCTTCTTCAACTAAATAATAGACGTTTCGAGGGAAAAGACTGTTTTCTCGAGGCAGCATAGAGTGCTTCTACGCGCCCGCTTATGTGACTCTAATAGGCGCGCCCATCGGAAGGTTAAATTTATCTGTTATAATTTTTGCAGCACATTATACAAAAAGAATAATATTTCACATAAGCTTGCCTTCATTACATTGAAGTGAGACAACAGTTTCTGAATACCATTATTAATCATCAAAATTAGAGTAAAATAAATATATTTGTTAGTTATCTGTTAGATATATCGTCTTCTTTAAACCCATTTCTTTTCATAAGAAACTTATCTACATAATCAGATAATTATCTAATTAATTAGAGAGGATTTGGATAAATTTCATTAGATAAGAGTTGGATTAATTATCTAATTAATTAACACGACAACAATGATGGCAACAATGACAAAAATCATAAAAATTTCCGAACGACGACATGTCAATTAGCGAACTGTTAGAGACTCAAACGAAGAGCGGAAAATTCGAATTTACAATGTCAATATTTTTTCAATTTTCGAATATACAGAAAGTGAGCCGAAAATGAGATCAGCACCACTTTGTTTATCGTCCTTTGCTACATAGTGGACAATTTTTAAAGAAGAAATTTGAATTAATTTTTGAGAAAACAATTGTTTAAACTTTATAAATTGAATATGTTTAATGCAACATTATGCAAAAAATACTCACCTTTTTGAAATTTCTCAATCGAAATTTAACCATATTTTGCAGGATTACAATACTTTCTGTATACTACGTACGCAGTAGCGAGAAAGTAAAAATGATTCTCTAACATTAGACAATATTTATCATTGGATTTATCTTTTTATGATCATTATGACAGAACAAAAAATTATGTATAGTTTCATTTGAAAACTGCAATTAGTTAAATACCTTGTAAATTGCAAGTGATAAGAAAGTAACGAATACTCCATATCAATTAGTCCTATTCTCTCACGCACTTCTGAGAAAACTGCATTGAATTAAATTCAACCGTTCAAAAATTGCAGAGGGCGTGAGGGTATATATAATATAAATATTATATATAAATAATTATGTATATAATTCGATGCCAGAATTTGCAATTACTTAATTTAAAGCGTGCTTGATTGATAATTCTAGACAATATCGCCCCTGAAGTATTTGGATATTTGTACCATCTGATTGAATGTTTGCGGAAAATTGTGTAGCGTAGTTTGCTTTGAAACAACCAACATTTTTAAAAATATTTGTCTTTTTTGTGATCGGGTTTGGTTTTACACGTTCCAATATTTTCTAACTCCACACATTCATTTGGTAGCTCGTTTACAGTATTCTATTTGTAATAAAATGACACCGGTAGTTGGATTGAGCCAATTGCTTCTGAGGCTAAATGATTGTGCTGAATGTTGAATCAAAAAATATAAAATATCTTTTCTATGTTAATAGGTGCTTGTTATTAAGCAAAAACGTTTCACAGAAATATTAAAAAACAACTTTATTGCAATGAAGAATTTAAATCTACTTATTCTTGATGAATGTCATAATGTGTCGAGGAAGGTTAGCATGCTGAAGGTAATTTATTATTAATCCAATTATAGTTTTTTCTGGCCAGGTGTATTTCATGTTTGTATATACGGATAAAAAAATAGAATAAAGAACTGTTGCTTATTTACAATGAAAAGAAAAACTAAAGGCACAAAAATAATGTTTATTCGAACACAACACACTTAATTCTAAAAAATATTGGGTTCAATAATACATTTCTTTTTAATAAATGTACATGGATATTTATTCGGATATTTTATAAGTATACCATTTTCAGTACCTTTTCCATGCATTTCTTTCGAAACGTCAACTTAACATTTTTTTATTTTTGAAATATCTAGATAATGAAAGAGTATCAATCTTGTGAATCTGACCACAGACCACGTCTATTAGGTCTCACTGCAACGCTTCTAGAAAAGGAAATGCCATTAAATAGGATCAGTAGATCTGTTGCCAAG